>CM055120.1:178321939-178738158 GCA_029206835.1 Rana muscosa
GAACTCTCCTGCGCAGGCGCGCGTTCGCCAGCAGTCTCGGAATACTGGCGCGCGCACCCCCGGGCTGCAGCAGCCCTTCCAGAGTGCTAGTACACATGCGCGTGCGCGGGGACGACGTGCACGCGCGGGTGCGCGCCCCTAATCTCCTTTGGCGCCAGTCTGCAAGGATCTCACCTGCTGGTGGTAATGCATGTTCCACGGACTGTAGTACCGGTGTCCACCAGCGGGTGTATTCCGGCAGTGTGAGACAGGCAGCACTTCCTGCCCTCAGCTGTGACCTGAAGCCTGATTACAAGACTTCCTATCTATTTAAGGAAGTCCTGACTCTCAAGTAAGTGCTGACTGGTCTTCAGCTGTGTCCTGAAAACTTCCTGGTTCCTGTTATGCTGCTTGATAACCGTTGCTGACTGTGGCTTTCCCTGACTCTGTCTTTGGACTCTGAAACACTTCCTGATTACTGGCTTCTGATCCCGGCTTCCACTGACCCTGCTTCTGATTGATCCTTTGTACCGTGCCGCCTGTCTGTTGCTGAACCCTGGCTATCCTCCTGACCTCTGTTCCTGTGAGCTTCGTTCCCAGAACCTGCAAGTGGGTTGGAGTTCCCCTCAAACCTCTACCCATCCTCCAAGTGTTCCTGTGTCCAGTGTCTGTCCGGCTGTCTGGGTCTCCAAGCCACATCTGTTCCAGCAAGTCCTGCAAGCAACTTCCTCAGGCACTCGTGTTCCTCCTGGCCCTAGCCACCATCTGTTCCACCCTCAGTGGGGCTTGGACTGGAGATACAAGAGAGGCCGACCTCATCATATCAGACTCCTACCAGGTACGTGACAGGGAGGCTATAATAGATAGCATTTACATCACTGCACTGTTCTGTATTGCTGCTTTGGCTGATGTCCGCTGAATATACTTGCACGGGCGCATTGGAATCGCAGTTCAGGTTTTATTGTGTGTGGTCCACTGCTAGAGCCCCCTTCTTCTTTTTTTTTGTTTGGCTCTATGTGTGCGGGATGTGTGCGGATACAGTTTAAAAACTGAACTAAGCCACATATTAAACCAGATCTGCAGCTAGCCACCTACTGGCTTTAACGGACTGTATTATACTTTTTTACACAGTAAGGAAAGCTGGGCGTAAGGCATTATGTCCGGGAAGAAAAAAGGGGATGATAACCTTGGCCAGGAGAGCGTGGGACCACAATCTTTACGATCGGCCAAAAGTAATCAGGCTGTGGCAGCAGCTGCCAAACTGGAGAGATTTGCTCACGCCCCAGAACACACTCCAGTTAGAGGGGGAACACAGACCCAGGCTAAAGGGACAGCAGACAGGAGAAGCCAAGGCCATACTGTAGCAGCCACAGTTAAAAACATCAGTAATAAAAGCACGGCTACGGCCATCCAAGGGACAGAGATAAACTTGGGATCAAATATCACCATAGAAGGGATTCCCACACTACAGGATGTGTTCCTAGCGGTCAATGCATGTAAACAGTCACTGGAGGAGGTATGTGACCAAATGAAAGGTATTAAGGAAGAACTAGTCTCAATGCGGTCTGAACTCCAAAAAACAAATGAAAGGATTACTGAAACAGAAGGAAGGATCTCACAGATAGAGGATGAACTATACCCGGTAAAACAAGAGCATAGAAAACTACTGGGACAAATGACTAAGCTTGAGGAAAAAATAGATGAAATGGAGAACAGACATCGTAGGGACAACATAAGACTGGTGGGACTACCAGAGAAGTGTGAAGGGACTAACCCTGTGGAGTTTCTGGAAGACTGGCTCATAAAGTTGTTTGGAAGAGAAAGTTTTTCGCAACAATTTTCGATAGAAAGAGCACATAGAGTCCCCTCTAAACCCCCCCCCCCCGCAGGAGGGCACCCACGTTCAATGTTAATGAAATTCCTTAATTACCGGGATAAAGTAACCCTACTAAGAAAGGGTAGAGAGATGGGGTCTATTTTTTATGGAGAAACCAGGGTATCAATATATCCTGATTTCTCTCCTTACCTGCAGAAGCAAAGGGTGTGTTTCACAGAAGCCAAACGTAGATTGAGAACTCTTGATGTCACGTATGCACTATTGTACCCAGCAAGACTACGTAGTGTTAGGAGGGACACAATTTTTTGATACCCCTGAAGGAGTGCTGGGGTGGTTGGAAGATAAAAAGGATCAGCTATCAACAAAGCGAAGTGACATTTAGTTTAATGATGTGATACATTCAAGGTCTCATTTGTTGATTTTCCCTTTCTTCCCTTCCCCCCCCCCTTTTTTTTTTTTTTTTCGGGAGGGGAAGGGAAGGTTCACAGATATGAGGATGAGGGTGAGGGGAGACACACATCATGGGAGGAGTAAAAGGATGGGTGGAGAATGTAGTAAAATAGAATTTGGGGTGAGGGGGGGAGGGAGATAGGAAGGGAGGTTGGAAGATATAAAAGGGGGGAGTGGGGAGATGTATGGACCGTTCACAAAAAAAGCCCCTAGGGAATACCTAGAAAGGTGTAGGGGGGGAGGGAGGGACCAAAATGAATTATCACAAGGAACACAAAAAGGTTGGAATTTAAAACTATGGCTAAAATTTACACAAATATATATATGGAGCACATTTGTTTTCTTTTTTTTTTTTTTTCCTTGGAAAAAAATAAAAGAAATATATCACTTTTTGCAGGGGTAAAAAGAAAGGAGTATAATGACGTCACTAAATAATGATAAAACAATTAAGTAAATTGGTGGTAAAAGGTGGAGTAAATCATATAATCATATTTTTTAAAGAGAAAGGATGGGAAAAGAAAAGGATAGAATATTTCTGCACGGTGTGGTATAGGGGGAAGTCAAAAGTTTTAATCACAATGTATTGCTATGAGAGATTTATGATTCTGTTGGTAATTTATTTCAGGCAACTTGTGTTTTGGTTAGTTGATACCTTCTTGAATGAATTGATTGTTTTATGCAGTCCAGAGTAATGAAAATGGGGTCTTGGAATGTCCGTGGGTTGGGTACCCCTGCTAAGAGAGCTGCAGTATTTGATATGCTGGAAATGTATGAGGTGGGACTGATCTGTCTCCAAGAGACTCACCTGACTAAAATTACTATACAACAAGTTCAAAGTAAGAAGTTCCAACACCAATACCACTCAGTACACACCTCTTATTCCAGAGGTGTGTCAGTACTGGTTAAAAGAGGGGTGGTGTTTACTTGCAGACAGATCAGCATAGACGAGGAGGGGCGTTATATTTTTCTTCACTGTGAAATAGAGAGTAGAGAATATGTTCTTGCAAATATTTATATACCCCCGCCCTTTAAAATGGAGGTTATATATAAGCTAATGGAATTTATAGTGGATAAGATGGGGATGCCAATTATAGCAGTGGGGGATTTTAATGAGGTCATAAATAGAAAATGGGATAAGTTTCCAGGGGGAAGGGAACCAAATCCTCCAGAGAGTCGATTGTATCAAATTCTACGAGAAGCTGGTTTGTTTGATATATGGAGAGTGAGGAACCCAGATGTGCGACAGTATTCCTGTTTCTCTAGTTCCTACTCAACACTTTCTAGGATTGACCTAGTTCTAGGTAACACGGAAGCATCACAGATAATAAAAAACATAGAATATCAGCCGAGAGGGGTGTCAGATCACTCGTTAGTGACAGTTCTGGTAAATTTAGAAGGGAATAAAACCAGGGGAGTATGGAGGATGAACCCTTTATGGTTTGAAGTTATCGGAGGCCCTGAGGAGATTCTAGACAAATTACAAGAGTTTATAGAATTTAATGAAGGAACGGTGACACAGGGAGTGATGTGGGATACGCTGAAGGCTTTTTTAAGGGGAATATGTATTCAACAATTGGCAAAAGTTAAAAAGGCATCCAGAGAGGAGGAGAATAGGATAAGGCAGGAATTGATGAATGCAGAAAAGGAATATATTGAAAACCCAACATCAGTGCGACAAGGAATATGGATGAATAAACAACAAGAACATAAAATAGTAATGATTAAAAAATCTGAGAATAAAAGATTATTTCAGAAACAAGCCGCATTTGGGGAGGGGGAGAGTGTGGGAAGAATGCTGGCACATTTAGTGCGAACCAATTCCTCCCCATCCGCAGTACCCGCGATTAGGACTTCGAAAGGAGAAATTTCTACTCGGGTATCAGAGATCACAGATACCTTTAGGGAATATTATGATAAATTATATAAATCGCAGGGTGCAGTGGAAGAGGAGGAATTGGAAATATTCTTTGGGAAAATTAAAATACCAATTCTTACTGAAGCAGAGAAAGAGGGAATGGAGGCTCCAATAACTCTTGAAGAAGCACAGTCAGCAGTTGCAGAGATTGCCAATCAGAAGTCGCCCGGACCTGATGGACTCCCTATAGAAACTTATAAACATTACGGGAAAGTGCTATTGCCGGAACTCCTGAAAACACTGATTTGGGCAAGGGAGGAGGGGGAATTACCTAAGTCAATGTCAGAAGCAATAATTATAGTCCTGCATAAGGAAGGGAAAGATCCACTAGAGACCTCATCCTATAGGCCCATCTCCCTGCTTTGCTCAGACGCTAAAATATTGGCCAAAATAATGGCAACTAGATTAAACAAAATTATTTCAAGACTAATACATCAAGATCAAACTGGGTTTATCCCCAGTAGATCAACTAGTATGAATATTAGAAGGGTATTCCTTAACCTACAAACTCCAACACAGAATATGGGTACAAGGGCAGTTATGTCCTTAGATGTGGTTAAGGCGTTTGATAGCGTGGAGTGGGGATATATCTGGCATGTTCTAGGAGCATTTGGTTTTGGTTCATCAGTGATTAGATGGATAAAAATTCTGTATAGTGACCCAAGCGCAAAAATTAGAGTTAACAATGATTACTTTGGAGAGGGGCACAAGGCAGGGGTGCCCATTGTCACCCCTGCTTTTTGCGCTAGCAATGGAGCCACTGGCCATAGCAATAAGAACGAACATAAAAATGAAAGGATTTGTGAGACCGACAGGAGAAGAGAGAATCGCATTATATGCGGATGATGTTCTTCTCTTCTTGGGGGACACAGATCATTCACTTAAGCAGGCTATGAGTATCTTTGGAGAATTTGGTAGACTCTCAGGATTGGTTATAAATTGGGAAAAATCAGCCTTGATGCCGGTGGATCCCATTGCCAATCAAACCTTAGCAGAAATACCCCAATTAGAAATGGTGGATACAATGAAATACCTGGGAATACATATAACAACTGACTCCAATAAATATATAAATAACAACATAGTTCCCCTACTGTGTAAATTTAAAAATAAAATTCAAATATGGCGGCGGCTCCCACTGTCAGTTGCAGGGAGATGTAACCTGATCAAAATGCTGTGGATGCCACAATTATTATATGTATTGCATAACACACCAACATGGATACATAAGAAATGGTTTAAGAAAATTGATACACTATTTAGAGAATTAATATGGAAAGGAGGCCAAGCAAGGATAGGACTACAGACCCTGCAGCTGTCAACAAGGGAGGGAGGCATGGCGGTACCGCACCCACGGTGTTATTTCCTGGCAGCACAGCTGCAGCAGATAGGAATGAGATCAGAGATGGGAGGGGATACAAATGGGCGGCTGATGATAATGGGGTCACCCCATAAGTTGGTGATGGAGGCACTGGAGGCAAATTCATTTATATACAAATCCCCTACGGTCGAGATGGTAATAAAGGTGTGGAAAGCTGTGAAAGCAATAGGGGGATTAGAAGGAGAGACAGAATATACACCGCTTTGGGATAATAGGAATCTTCAGGAGTTGGAGCCGATGGGGAAAATTAAGGAATGGGAAGGGAAGGGGATAACTAGGTTGGCCCAGCTGTATGAGGGAGAAATCCTAAAAACTTTTGCTGCACTTAGAGGGGAATATGATGTCCCTAAACATACATTTTACAGATATTTGCAAATTAGACATGCATTAGATATGCAGTTTGACAGACAGGGACCAACCTGGCATAAATCCCCTATCTTTCAGAGATTGGGCAACCAGAGTGAGACTGGGGGCCGTATATCCGAAATATACCCACACTTATGCAAAGGAAGTATTACAGCTCCTGAACATCTCAAAAGCAGAGGGAAATGGGAGGAAGATCTGGGGCCCATATCCGGGGGGCAATGGAAAACGGTACTAGAGAGTGGACACCATGTATCTGTTTCACCGGCCCAGAAATTTTCATTCCTAATGTTATTACATAGGACATACTATACACCAAAAAGGCTGTTTGACTTTGGGTGGAGAGCAGATGCAGGGTGTCCCAGATGTCAAGACACAGGGGACCTGATACACATGCTATGGAGGTGCCCGAAATTATTTAGGTATTGGACAGGGGTACTGGATAGTATAAATACTTAAATAGGACATATATGACAACAATAGAAATTGACCCTAGAATATGTGTCTTGGGACTAGAGGAGGGAACAACCAAAAGCAGTGCTTAGATGCCTTTTTCATGCTAGAAAATTGATAGCGCAAAGATGGCAGGCAGAAGACCCCCCTCAGTGAGAGAATGGGCTAACACAGTTACCGCAACAATATGAAAGGAGAGGGTAGTATATATTAAGAGAGGGAACATAAGAGAGTTTGAAAAGGTGTGGAACCCATGGTTGGAAAAAATAGGGATACCCCTGTAAAGCGGAGAGTGAGAGGGAAAGAGAGTAAGAAAAATGGCACAAGGAAAATAAATGAAAACAGAAATAAAATTTGAATAAGGTGTAAAAATGGAAGAAAGGAAAATAGGAAAAAACCTAATATGAGAAAATAGTAAAGGGGGAGGGGGGAAGGAGGGAGAGATGAGGGTTAACAGAGTGAAACTTACATTGATAATATTTTGCTAATTTATTGTTGTGAAAAGTAAATATAAATAAGCATGTACAATGTTAATTTGAATATGCAAGAAAATTAATAAAGAAAATATAAATAAAAAAAACAAAAAAAAGGGGACCCCCAGATCCCGGCCCCCCCCATGTGAATTGGTAAGTGGTACATTGTACCCCTACCATTTCACGAAGAAAGTGTAAAACAAATGTAAAAAAAACACACAGACACCTTGGAAAAGTCCTTTATTAAAAATAAAAAATAAGAAACCCATTCCAGCGATGTAATCCAATGTCCCGCGGAGATCCGATGTCCAGCGCTGCAGTCTGCACTCCACATGAAACGTCATTGGCTGAGCGGACCTACACTGCGGATGAAGTTCCCCATCAGGTACGCTCAGCCAATGATGTAGGCTGGGTCTGAGGTACGAGGGGGCGGGGGTGCCCTCATATCCCAGACCCCGCCTACGTCTTGGCTGAGCGGACCTGATGGGGAACTTACTCTTCAGTGTAAAAAAATGAATAGACCCGCCCCTTCTCACGTTCCCCATCAGGTCCGCTCCTGATGGGGAACATGAGAAGGGGCGGGTCTATTCATTTTATTACACTGAAGAGGAAGTTCCCTATCAGATCTGCTTAGCCAATGACGTAGGCGGTGTCTGAGGTACGAGGGGGCGGGGGCGCCCTAGTTTCTCAGACCCCTCCTACGTCATTGGCTACGTCATCAGCGGACCTGATGGGGAACTTCCTCCGCAGTGTAGGTCCGCTCAGCCAATGACGTTTCCAGTAGAGACTGCAGCACTGGACATCGGATCGCCGCGGGACACTGGATTACATCGCTGAAATGGGTTTTTATTTTTTATTTTTAATAAAGGACTTTTCCAAGGTGTCTGTGTGTTTTTTTTACATTTTTTTTTTACACTTTCTTTGTGAAATGGTAGGAGTACAATGTACCCCTTACCAATTCACATGGGGGGGCCGGGATCTAGGGGTCCCCTTTGTTAAAGGGGTCTTCCAGATTCCAATAAGCCCCCTGCCCGCAGACCCCCACAACCACGGGGCAAGGGTTGTGGGGATGAGGCCCTTGTCCCCATCAACATGGGGACATCCTCCCCATGTTGAGGGCATGTGGCCTGGTACGGTTCAGGAGGGGCGCTCTCTCGCCCCCCCTCCTTTCCTGCGGCCTGCCAGCTTGCGTGCTTGGATAAAGAAAAAAAAAAGTTTTAAAAACTATTGTTTTTTCGGGAGCAGTGATTTTAATAATGCTTAAAATGAAACAATATAAGTGAAATATTCCTTTAAATTTCGTACCTGGAGGGGGTGGGGGGGTGTATAGTATGCCTGTAAAGTAGCGCTTGTTTCCCTTGCTTAGAACTGTCCCTGCACGAAATGTAATTTCTGAAGGAAAAAAAGTCATTTAAAACCACTCGCGGCTATAATGAATTGTCGGCTCCCGGTAATACAGAGAAAAGTCATTGATTAAAAAATAAAAATAAATGCGTGGGGGTCCCCCCAAATTCAATTACCAGGCCCTTCAGGTCTGGTATGGATATTAAGGGGAACCCTGCATCAAATAAAAAAAAGTTACGTGGGGTTCCCCCAAAATATCCATACTAGACCCTTCAGGTCTGGTATGGATTTTTGGGGGAACTCCACACCATTTTTTTTTTTTGGGTGGAGTTCCCCTTAAAATCCATACCAGACCTGAAGGGTCTAGTATGGATATTTTGGGGGAACCCCACGTAATTTTTTTTTATTTGATGCAGGGTTCCCCTTAATATCCATACCAGACCTGAAGGGCCTGGTAATTGAATTTGGGGGGACCCCCACGCATTTATTTTTATTTTTTAATCAATGACTTTTCTCTGTATTGCCGGGAGCCGACAATTCATTATAGCCGCGAGTGGTTTTAAATGACTTTTTTTCCTTCAGAAATTACATTTCGTGCAGGGACAGTTCTAAGCAAGGGAAACAAGCGCTACTTTACAGGCATACTATACACCCCCCCACCCCCTCCAGGTACGAAATTTAAAGGAATATTTCACTTATATTGTTTCATTTTAAGCATTATTAAAATCACTGCTCCCGAAAAAACAATAGTTTTTAAAACTTTTTTTTGCATTGATACATGTCCCCTGGGGCAGGACCCGGGTCCCCAAACCCTTTTTAGGACAATAACTTGCATATTAGCCTTAATAATTAGCACTTTTGAATTCGAACGTTCGAGTCCATTGTATTTAATAGGGTTCTAAAGTTCATGCGAACTTTAGGTCTGTTCGCAGGTTCTGGTGCGAACCGAACAGGGGGGTGTTCGGTCCATCCCTAGTTACAGTTTGTTGCCTGGGGCAGAACTCGGGTCCCCAAACCCTATTTATGACAATAACTTGCATATAAGCCTTTAAAATTAGCACTTTAGATTTCTTCCATAGACTTTTACAGGGTGTTCCGCTGCTTTTCGAATTTGCCGCGAACACCCCAAATTGTTCGCTGTTCGGCGAACATGCGAACAGGCAATGTTCGAGTCGAACATGAGTTCGAGTCGAACTCGAAGCTCATTCCTAACTGTAACTGCCAAAAGGACCTGAGTAGTTTCAACAGTTTATGGCCTAGCACATACCTTGTATATCCTAAAGACCTTCCACACTGGGCACATGCCCAATGAGATGGCTGTTGGGACAATTGCCCTGATTATTGTAGCAGAGTTGTACTGTTGATGTAACCATAGCTCCCAACTGTCCCTGATTGTGAGGGACTGTCCCTGATTTGGAACAAAGTCCCTCTGTCCCTCTTTCCTCCTAATTTGTCCCTCATTTTGGTCTGATCTATATAGTTAAATATAAAATGCACTATTTTGTATTCAAAGAGTGTTTTCCAGTGCTAAACCTTTAATCCAATTTTTAAATTGCTGCATTTGTAAATTTCAAAATCCAGCATAAAGGAATAGCAGTGGTAAAAAAAAAAACACTTGTGGGTTTAAAGCGTAACTCCATTTTTGTTGAGAAAAAAACATTCCCCTCTGGGTGATCTATGTACATTGCAAGTTTTAACAAACATTGTTACAGATTCCTACCGTTTGTTATTCTGAAGAAATCCCTGTGTGTTTGTCTGTGTTCATGTGGAAAATTAATCTAATGGAAGTGGTTTCATAATTGTTAATTAGCTGCTGCACCTGCAGGGCTTTAATAAGGAAATTGTCAGGGTCTGCATCCCTTTAGACATGCTTTCCTATTGAAGTATCTCACTAAAAATGAAATTTTTGTTGCAGGGAATGCCTGAAATCTGACTTGTCTCTTAGTGCAGACTTCTGGGAAAATCAGTGAACCAATCACACAAGCAGGAAATTATGTTTCTGGGGGGCGTTCTGTACACATTCTTTGTACAGAACACCTCCAGGTAGCCATATTGCATTGCATTTCACAGAAAATTATAGAGCTGCAGATTGAAAAAGAAAGGAAGTTTTTAATAACATTCAATTACAATATTACTTGTCGCAATTGTATATGCTATATTTATTTTTTTTATTTGCTATTTTTTTCCCCACGAAAGTGGAGTTACCCCATTAACAATTTTTTTTGTATAATTGTCCTTTAAGTGGGCATGGAAAGGGGTGTGTCCTATACCTGCATACTTTTGCTTAGAGGTGTCCCTTGTTCCCATCTGAAAAAGTTGGGAAGTATGGATGTAACTGCCAATTAAATCTTTAAAATTTTAAGCTGAACTCTAGGTGGATATAACATACACACATGATGCAGCTGATTAATACATCAATAAATTTATTTTTTAATGCAAGTGTAGCACACAGACCCTTTTTTCCTGCTTACCTTCACTTGCAGGTTTAAGGCACACCATGCCACATGCCCGTATCCTCCTGGTATAAGAGGTTGAGCGGTGTTCTTGTAATTTTTGGGTCCTGTGGCGAGTTACCCCCTTTCACTGGTTCTCGTCCCTAGAGTGTAGGGAAGAGTCTATCTTTCCTGCTTAAAAAGGCCAATGTCCAGACAGCGTCAACTCCAACAAAAGAGTTTATTTTTCCTTTGCTTGATAACAACAGGGGGAGGTTGAAGAGAGAAAGAAGTTGGATAGGGAGGTAGATTCAGGCACACAACACCTATAGTTACACTTTACCACTCAAGCCTGAGTGGGCTTTGCTCACCCGGATAGTCCCCTCTCACGTTTACTTTGATTTTGTCCCCTTCACGGACAAGTTCAGGAGATCCTCTGCCACAGAATCCTTTAATTCCTGAATTAGAACTTTGAAACCCCTGTAGATTATTAGAGACCATAGGTGCCAATGGGGCACACTACCGGAGCTATCTTGTAACTCACGAATCCTTCCCTCTGATACAGTGGCGTAGCGTGGGTTGTCAGCGCCCGGGGCAAGGCAAGTAATTTGCGCCCCCCTAACCTGCGGACTTTTAGCTCTCCCCGAGTCCTATCCCTTCCCTTCCTACAATAGTATTGACCAGCCTGATCCCTACACTGACCACTACACTGACCTACCTGATTCCTATACTTACCACTACACTACACTGACCTACCTGATTCCCACACTGACCACTACACTAACCACTACACTGACCTACCTGATTCCCACACTGACCACTACACTACACTGACCTACCTGATTCCCACACTGACCACTACACTGACCACTATACTACACTGACCTACCTGATTCCCACACTGACCACTACACTAACCACTAAACTGACCACTGTACTACACTGACCACTACACTACACTGACAAGGGCCGGTGCAAGGATTTTTGCCACCCTAGGTGAAACCTAATTTTGCCACCCCCATTGGCTCCGCCCCTGACTATATGGTGTAGGTGGAGATTTTTGTGGCGCCTTCCAATGACCCCCCCGCCTTATAGTGGAGGTGTGCGGTGCAGTGGAGGTGTGCTGTGCGGTGCAGTGGAGGTGTGCTGTGCGGTGCAGTGGAGGTGTGATGTGCGGTGTAGTGGAGGTGTGCTGTGCGGTGTAGTGGAGGTGTGCTGTGCGGTGCAGTGGAGGTGTGCTGTGCGGTGCAGTGGAGGTGTGATGTGCGGTGTAGTGGAGGTGTGCTGTGCGGTGCAGTGGAGGTGTGCTGTGCGGTGTAGTGGAGGTGTGCTGTGCGGTGCAGTGGAGGTGTGCTGTGCGGTGCAGTGGAGGTGTGCTGTGCGGTGCAGTGGAGGTGTGCTGTGCGGTGCAGTGGAGGTGTGCTGTGCGGTGCAGTGGAGGTGTGCTGTGCGGTGCAGTGGAGGTGTGCTGTGCGGTGCAGTGGAGGTGTGCTGTGCGGTGTAGTGGAGGTGTACTGTGCGGTGTAGTGGAGGTGTGCTGTGCGGTGTAGTGGAGGTGTGCTGTACGGTGTAGTGGAGGTGTGCTGTGCAGTGTAGTGGAGGTGTACTGGGATTGTGATGTCCAGGATGGCATAGCTGTATGACAGGTGGGGGGAGTGGGCTGGTGTGTGGAAGTCCTGCGGATCTCATTGTTCATAGAACACACAGTAAGGGTCCATGCCTCAACCCACGTTTCTCTCCTGTCCCTGTGTGTGTTGTACCCCTATTTATGGACCCCTCTCAGCTCCCATACATGGACCCCTCATCTCATGTGACAGTCCCAGCTCCTGTTAGTGTCATCTCCCACTGATTCCATGTGTTCCCCCCCCCCCATGGATGTGACACTCCCAGCTTCACTGATTTCCTCCTGTCCCATTCATGTGTATACAGAAGTGTGTCTTTCCTCTCTTCCCTCCATCTCTCCTCCAGGCTGCTCCCCCTCTCCTCTCTTCTCCTCTATGCTGTGACTTTCCCTCTCCCGCATTCCTCTCTCCTCCACCCCCTGCTGCCTGCGCTCTATTCCCGGCTCCATGCTCTCCTTCCTCCCCAGCATTGGCTCAGCCTGCCTGGAAGAGTGTCAGCGGCTGCCCTCCTCCCGATCTCCGGTACCTTACTGAAGTAATCCGACTCGCCATGTTCGGCACCTGCTTTGCTCTGCAGCCTCTGCTCGGCGATATTCCCCGCCACCATGTTTAATCTCAGGCGCCCTGTGATTGGGCGTATGGGGTCATGTGCGGCGGCGGGGCTGGCCTGTCCACGATCGCAGTAGATCCTGGAGTCCCGCCTCCACCCATGTTCAGTCTCCTGCACCCTGTGATTGGGCGAAGGCGGGACTCCAGGATCTACCGCAATCGTGGACAGGCCAGCCCCGCCGCCGCACATGATCTCATACGCCCAATCACAGGGCGCCTGAGACTGAACATGGCGGCGGGCATGGGGACACGGGGACACAGTACATTTAGGAGGCAGCCACTGGGACACATACTGCCGGGCGCCCCCCTAAATGTTGCGCCCGGTGCGACGGCCCCCCCTGCCCCCCCACGCTACGCCAGTGCTCTGATAGGCAACCAGGCCTTCCTGAGACAGTGACTTCCTTCACCGGTCCTCCGGACAGGTCCTCCCCTGGTTTCCTCTATTTCAGAGCGGGCCACCCTCACTCGGGCTCCCTGGGACTCCAGTGGTTGGTTGGTTGTAGACCCAGTTGAAGGTACTGGGCCTACCTGGAACTCTATAGCCTCGGGCTAAAGGTGCCCGAGACTCCTCGACCAGTTCACGCACCCCCCGGCCAGCAAGGCCAAAGGGCGCGACTTCGCCACCAGGGGTCCTCCTTGGAATCCCCCTGACACACCACCACAGATCATGGCGTCTGCCCTTTATGTACCCTCTCCCAGCATGCACAGCAGGCAGAACACACCCACTGCACGGCACCCGTGAGAGGACACCCAATCCTGCAACGCCACCTGTGGTTCAACCCGAGACGTAGGCAACAGCGCCACCCACAGGTCAAGGGGAACTACACTCCAGGCAACTCCACAGCAGAGCAGAGTCCAAACTAACAGAATTAGAGAACCTGAGCCAAACTATTGCCCAGGCTACCCTTAAATTTAAAGCATAGCGACCCCAAATTTGGGGGGTCCGCTACACAAGCAATGTAATTACTTGATTTTGACTTGGTATCAGTTCTTTGTAGTCCATGTACAGCAGAGCTGAAGTGTGATAAGAAATAGCTGTACAAGGAACCAATTAGTTCACGTGTCAACATGAAGTATGCTGCTGAAATGGAAGCTGAGTGACAAGCTCATCACTGTGCTGATTGTTCTTCTACTGCTATCCAGTATCAGGGTGGGGCAGGTCTAATGCCGCGTACACACGATCTGAATTTCTGACAACAAAACCGTGTTTTTTTTTCCGACGGATGTTGGCTCAAACTTGTCTTGTATGCACACGGTCGCACAAATGTTGCTCGGAAATTCCGATGGTCAAGAACGCGGAGGCGTACAACACTACGACGAGCCGAGAAAAATTAAGTACAATGATTCCGAGCATGCGTCGAATTGGTTCCGAGCATGCGCAGCACTTTTGTGAGTCGGAAATGGCTACACGCGAAAAATTGAGAACCTGCTCTTAAACATTTGTTGTCGGAAATTGGAGCCTACACACGGTCGGAATATCCAACCAAAAGTTCACATCGAACATTTGTTGTCGGAAATTCCGATCGTGTGTACGCGGCATAAGTAGTCAAAGAAGACCTGAGCAGGCAAGACATAGGTGTGCGCAGCCTATTGCATTAGGGTGTGCACTCCAAAGCTCAAACACACACATGTGAGTGTATGTATATATATATGTATATATATATATATATATATATATATATATATATATATATATGGCAATGGACAGTGTCAGTAGAGCGGCAGACAATGTCAGTAGTTTATTTTTATTACTTGTTTACAATTGTATTTTTTTACAATAATTCATTATTTTTTAGGAACCCCACTGGGGGCTTTGGTGAAATATCAGGTGTCTAAGCAGACCCCTGATGTCTCACTTTTGAGACAGAGAAAGAGTCTAACGACAGAGATTCCCCAGTCCCTTTCTCTACAGCCAAGCAGCAGGGGGAATCTGTGCAGCACAGAGTGATTAGGGTGTGCCTAGGCACACCTGGCACACCCTGTGCGCACGTCTATGAGGCAAGATATAGTTTCCCTATATGCAGATGACACTCTGATCTACCTAGGTGATACTGATAGTTCTTTGCAAAATGTAATGAGTCTGATAGCTGACTTTGGACAGCTGTTGGGTTTTAGCATCAATTGGAGTAAGTCGGTACTTATGCCCCTGGACCCCCTGCTGCGGCCCTTGCCTACATGCGCAATAGACGTGGTAGTAGTTGAGGAATTCCGCTATTTAGGCATACAAGTGACCACGGACCCTACCCAATAAATTGATTTAAACCTGGCACCACTGCTTCAGAAGTTCCGACTGAAATGCTCTGTTTGGAAAAAACTACCTCTATCGGTTACTGATAGGGTAACTTTAATTAAAATGGTTTGGGCCCCCCGACTCCTTTTATATATTTCATAATTCCCCCATATGGATAAAGCATAGATGGTTCACCCAAATTTATGGTCAGTTTAGGGATCTGATCTGGGGTAACAAACCAGCTTGCATTAGCCTGCGCTCCCTACAATTGGCTAAAGATCAGGGTGGCATGGCAGTGCCACACGCCAGATACTACTTTATAGCCTCACAGCTGCAACAACTAGGTAATTGGGGTGCGGTGGATGATTTCGACCCGATTCGATCCTTACTGGTTCCTCATGTTTCTAGTCTGCCAGCAGTAGCACACTTGGAATCAGGGTTTACGCATTTTCAGAATAATCTCCAAACTGTTGCTTTGCTGAATACCTTATGGAAATATATCCTCTCTCTTCTACACATTAGGGGGGTATGCCCGTTCACTCCTATATGGAGTAACAAGTATTTTAGGGAGCCATTCAAACTGGAGGACTTTCACAATTGGGAGGAGGCAGGCATTCATTACATCACGCAGTTATACAATGGTACTGTTCTAAAATCCTTCACAGATCTCAGGGAAGAATTTTCCCTTCACAGGCATCAATTTTTTAAATACCTCCAACTGCGCCATGCGCTTCAGTGTGAGAGCAGACTATCAATACTGGTGCCTTGGAGATACCCACGTTATCACCGAATGAACATACAGCAGTATTGCGGTTACTATATGTGGCCCCCAAGGCAATTGCGAGGCTATGGATAACCTTGAGGGTACCAACGGGCAAGCAATGGGTAGAACTGGTGAATAGCCTGCTGATACGTGAAAAGCTTACTTACCAACACCGTAGTGTTCTGAAGAAATTTTACTCCATGTGGCAATCATGGTTAGATACCCCGGGACTGGGTCCAACGCAATTGGTGAAGCACAGGCTTCTGCAAGTGTGATGTGTTGGGTGGAATAGTCCAAAAAGGCTCTGGGATGTGATGTTGTAGGTGTCCACGGTGGATTGGGGAGGTGTTTTAGTGGATGATCCGCATTTATTATTTTCTCTTTTTGTTTTGTAGACTGGCTATCTTATTCCCCTTAAGGGATTAGCCGTTTATTATTTTTTACTTTCGGGTTTACTTTAGTTCTTGAGGTTCCTACTATTCTTAAATTGCCATACTGTATGTCGATTATTGCCCATCTATCAGGGTATATGTTTCAACCGCATGTCATTTCAATGTAGGTGTTGCTTATCAATGTAATGTACCCATTTCTTTGCTAGTATTCCAGTTTATGGTACTTTCTGTATTTGCATATGTATGAACTGGCAGAATGTTGATGATACTGCATTAAATCTCTTGATACACATGTCTTTCCATTGTATGTATGTCTGCCTAGTTTTTCAATAAACTCATTTTTAAGGACATATAACAGCAGCAAGAGGGTACGGGGGGGATCTCTGAATCAAAGGTGAATACCTTATTATTGATTAGAGTTCTTCTTTAACAAAAATAGATACACTGTAGTTAGCTGCAGTTGACAGGAGCAGCTCCTTACAATGCACCGTTATTTCTTATATATATAATAGTTGTTGAAGTAAGTCTGAAAGTAGGAAACTTTTTTGTTTTTTTCCTAACTAACCTGATATAAGCTCCTAAGTAACCCCCTGCCCCTGCTGGTGATACAGCAAAGAAATGAAAAACCATCACAATGGAAAATAAAGTAGAAATAATAAAGAGATCAGAGAAAGGTGAAACTCCATCATCCATTGGCAGAGCATTTGGCTACAATCGGTCAACAATCGCAACAATTTTAAAAGATAAAGGTAGAATAATGGAGCACGTGAAAGGCCATACTGAAATGCATGCTACAATTATTACCAAGCAACGCAGTGCTTTAAATATCGAGATGGAAAGATGGAAACATTTTGGTAGAAGACCAAAATCAGCATAATATGCCTATCAGTCTTTCTTTAGTCCAAGAAAAGGCTCAAAGCCTTTTCAAAGATTTAAAAGCTGCTCGTCCAGCAAGCGAAGACGATTGCAATAAAGTTCAAGGTGAAGCAGGGAGTGCTGATGTAAGTACTGCAAGTGATTTTCCCAAGATATTGGAAGATATTATTGATGACGGGGGTAATTTGCCAGAACTAATTTTTAATTAGGATGAAACTGGCTTGTTTTGTAAAAAAGTGAGAGGATCTACAGCAGGGATATGCAATTAGCGGACCTCCAGCTGTTGCAAAACTACAAGTCCCATCATGCCTCTGCCTCTGGGTGTCATGCTTGCTGCTGTCAGAGTCTCGCTATGCCTCATGGGACTTGTAGTTTGGCAACAGCTGGAGGTCCGTTAATTGCATATCCCTGATCTACAGTATATTTCAAAAGAGGGAAAAAAGTGCACCAAGACATAAGGCATCAGGACAGGCTGACTATATTACTTGGGGGTAATGCATCTGGGAATTTAAAGCTCAAGCCTTTACTAGTGCATCACTTCTTAAATCTAAGGGCACTACCTAATGTCACTAAGGAATCTCTTCCTGTTATTTGGAGGGAAAATTCAAAGGCTTGGGTTACAGTTATGGCCTTTGAAGAATGGTTTTTGAACCATTTTTTCCCTGCTATTGAATGTTATTGCTTAGGCAAAAACATTTCCTTCAAAGTTCTTCTTCTCCTTGACAACGCCCCTGGACATCTAAACACTTTAGATCACATGCACCCCAATGTAAAGACAGTATTTCTACCCCCCAACACTACATCACTACTTCCAATAGATCAAGGAGTCATGGCCTCCTTTAAGGCCTATTATTTATGGAGGACATTCTCACAAGCTGTCAGGGCTACCCAAAAGGATGAGATGACCTTAAAGTGGATGTAAACCCACTCTCATCCTTTCTAAACTACTGCCATAGTGCTGATCTATAAGGATATACATGCCTCCTGCATGTATCCTTATCTGTCAAATGTCTCCCCTCTGTCTGTTATGAGAACTGAAAAACTGCAGATTCTGTGGGTGGATCTGTTGTCTGGAGCTCGGTGACAAAGCGCATGCGCGCGAAACATGTAGCTAAAGGTTTCCACGGCAACATAGAGCTTATTCACCGCCGGCAAGTGCACCCCCTCTGCTACAGTATCGGTCCTTGTTTTCGGCCGTCAGACGCAGGGCGCGTCATCCAGAGTGCCGTCTGATTCAACACCATCCAGCCCGCTCGATCAGCTGGTCTGATCATGACACAGGGCTTCAAACGGAACGCTAGATCTTTCCCTGGTTTTCACAGCTCCGGTGCCTGTATTCCAGCCACAGGCTGCATCGTGAGAGCGGCGGATCCCTCCATCTCCCTGATGGCCAGTATATTCCAGCACTGAACCAAAGCTACTTCATAACATCAAGTCACGGCAGCACACTTGCGGATTTTAACCCCTTGGTTGGCGGTATTGTATTTCATGCGTTTTTTATGTTTCAATCACAATGACTATGAGTTTCTTCTGAAGGTTTTTGTATCATATTGATTTTATCCACATCAATTTCTCATTAATGTTTGGCGTGTATCCAATTAAAAAAACTTACTTCTTTTTCATTCAAACATTTGTTATAGTTCTGCTTTCACTGCTCCCATTGAGCGCTGGATTGTCGTTTATATTTCTACCCCCCAACACCACATCACTACTTCCAATAGATCAATGAGTCATGGCCTCCTTTAGGGCTATTATTTATGGAGGACATTCTCACAAGCTGTCAGGGCTACCCAAAAGGATGAAATGACCTTAAAGTGGATGTAAACCCACTCTCATTCTTTCTAAACTACTGCCATAGTGCTGATCTATAAGGATATAGATGCCTCCTGCATGTATCCTTATCTGTCAAATGTCTCCCCTCTATCTGTTATGAGAACTGAAAAACTGCAGATTCTGTGGGTGGATCTGTTGTCTGGAGCTCGGTGGGTGGAGTCGTGATGTCAGTAGACTCCCCGCCCACCTCTACACTCCCCTTGTCAACATGCATTTTCTCCTGTGTATTCCTTCTGCTATGATCACTAAAATCCAGTCAAAATCTAGAAAAGTAACCACATGACTTCAGATAAGGAGTGGGGTTGGGAATTAAAAAAATAATGCCTGTCTAAAGCTAGTGCACGAGATATGTAAATAACCTGTCACTCAAAGCAAGGGGGCGGAACGGACAAAGGTTTTTTTTCTGTATGTCTGTTTTATCTCACTGAACAATAAAAGAGGATTGCTCAGAGTTGGATTAACTCTTTGTGGCAAGACCTGGCACAAATGATAGGAAATCTTATACTCTATATTGTTACAGCAAAAAAAAATAAAAAAATTTGGGGTTTACATCCACTTTAAGAGAGTTCTGGAAGGATTGTAACATTCATGATGCCATCAAAAATATTGCTGATACTTGGGATCAAATGAAACAATTATGAGAGGAGTTTGGAAATTTGTCCCCAATTCACACAAGAATTTCAGGGGTTTACAAATGAAGAAATCGCCAAAACCAGGCAACCTGCGGTTGCTATTAGTAATCAACTGCAGTTGGACATCAGTGAAAATGATATCACCGAGTTATTTGACTCCCATGGCAAAGAACTAACCAGTGAAGACCTTACTGAACTAGAGCAGCAGATGATAGCATTTAGGGGAAAAAAACAGGATCTAGGAACTCCAAAATTGAAAACGTTTCCTACAAAACAGTTAGCTAATGCTTTTCATCTCATTGAAGCAGGGATGGCAGAGTTACAGGAGCAAGATCCTAATACAGAGAGGTTTACCAAAGTTTACCGTACAATTACTGAAGGCCTGAGATGCTACAGAGCTATTTATGGTGAGATAAAGAAAAGCTCTGTGCAAACCTCCCTTGATGCCTACTTTAAGAAACTGACTCCAGCAGCGGAATCAGTTTATGACTCTATAATACTAGTCCCATCCTCTCCAACAAGTCTATCATCGTCTACTAAAATTGTTTAAGGTTGTACTGTACTGTACTGTACTTGAACATATTAAACATTTACATGTATCTACAGAATATTCACAGGTAAACATAAAAAATATGTTAAAGTTGTATTTATTTTAGCTTTGGCTAGTACAGTACTGTATGGTGTGGGGTAAGAGCCACTGTAAGTTTTTTACTGCTGTCTGTATCCTCATTAGAAGGATTTAATCTCACTTCCCATCCCTGAGACAACAGGAAGTTAGAGGGAATCTACCCCTACAGAGAAAATAGCCTAACACCATAGGCTTACAACAAAGTGTCTAGTGTGGAAATTGGGGGGGGGGGGAACCTCCATACCAAACCTGAAGGGACTGGTATAAATTTTGGACAGGACCCCATGCCTTTTTTTTTACACTATACTGGCTGTTTGTTTTACATTCACCTGCCGGCTAAATATGCTGGGCAGGAATGGGACACTAGTTGTTAGTAGGGATGAGCTTCGAGTTCGAGTCGAACTCATGTTCGACTCGAACATTGCTTGTTCGCCCGTTCGGCGAACAGCGAACAATTTGGGGTGTTCGCGGCAAATTCGAAAAGCCGCGGAACACCCTGTAAAAGTCTATGGGAGAAATCTAAAGTGCTAATTTTAAAGGCTTATATGCAAGTTATTGTCATAAAAAGTGTTTGGGGAACCGGGTCCTGCCCCAGGGGACATGTATCTGTAGCGGGGGTTTAAATTTAGAGGGATACACCTGGGTGGTAGTATGACCAAGGTGTGTATAAATTAGGAAGGGATTGGACCATTGTTAATTCGTGGAGGACTGGGTGGTATATTATTCTCCTTGGCCTGTGGGTGGCGGGGTTCCCACAGGCCTAAGGTAGATTCACTGCCGTAGTGCTGGCCTTTTTGTCCCTTTCCGGCGATGGTGCGGCAGGGGCGGGGAACCTGCCGTGACGTCGCAGGAGGAGATAAAGGGGAGAGACGCCCTCGCCACGAGGTCTTTTTCCTGCATCACGCGCCCAGGCACCTTCGGCCTGGGTGTGGGCGGTTCGGAGTTCCGGTCCAGGTGCCCTAGGCCTGGCCGGAGCAGAGTTGGCGTCCATCCCAGGCACCTTCAGCCTGGGGTGGAGTACTAAACTGGAGGCCTGGGGCCCAGTGACTTCGACTGGGTCCCGCGAGGGCGGGGGAGTCCGAGGGTCCCTGAAGTGGATGGGGCCCAAGTCTGAGGTGAGGAGGCTGGGGAGGTCACCCATCCGGAGAATCCGGAGCAGCATCAACCCGGTGATGGTTGGGCCTCCGGTAACTCCCTTGGAGGGACATCTCCCCCTGACAGGGGCCACAACGCAGTGAAGGTACTCCTATCTACATTCTCTTGAGTTGCTGGAAGAGACTCACAAGTTCTAAGTTCTCTCTCTAGCCAAGGCTATAGTAACCGCTGGTGAAACCACAGTGGTTTAGCGTACAATCAGGATAGTGCCTCGACCTGCTCATCCCACCGTATTGAACTGTTATTGGGTCTCAACCAGTAGGCTGGTAAAGAACTGTTTGATTGTGAGTGTGACAATAAAACAAGAGTTGGACCCTAATCGGTGTGTGGTACTCTGGTTAATGGGGGCAAAGGGGAGTGTCAGCACAGCAAGACTTGATCCTTAACTGAAACACACAGGCCCGAGGAAAATATCTGGTACTGGCCTTCACCTTACCCACTGCCATGGGGAGGACATGGGCCGTAGCGTATCTCACCCTCACATATGAAATACCCCTAGACAAAGAAGAGTATGAGGTGAGGGCGCTACACGTGGGGGCTCGTGAGTCCGGGATGATGTGTGTTTTAACCTTGGATATAGGAACGGTTGTGTCTGAACTTTGCTGCCCGCAGGAGTTCCGAGTGGGTCGGCCATGTGATCGGCCAAAGTGCATCCCTGCTCAAAGTCGTGGAAATGACCCTAAGACGGGAAAGGCCCATGCGGAAGAGCGAGAAGAGGAAGAAGTCCAGCCGTGTGACGTACTACATGTGGGGGCTTTTACTTCACTGCACCATGAGGCACCCCGTGACTACACAGTTCGTGGGCGGAGTTTGATGGAAGCCCGCAAAAACGTGCAAGTTATGGGAGGAGTCTGGCCATGTGGAGGAACTCACGTGGAGACTTCGGCGCGTGGTCAGTGTGTGATGGAGCAGCAGACAGTCGGGATGGCCTCAAGCTCCCCGTGGATTCCGGTTCCCTACCCCACGAAGATGACTACCTTTGCTGCTCCCCTTACAGATACGGGGATAAGACTCAGGCCCCGAGGGCAGTTGGCTCTGTATTCCTGCAGAGACACGGAGGCCCTCGGCGTGATCTGTCCCGGATGTTCGGGACTGGTGGTCCACCTGAAGCCATTTGGGCGTTGTGAAGCATGCAGAGAATTCCTATTCGAGGTGGAGCCATCCACAGTAAGGCCCCGGGCCCTTCGCCTCAACTGCCTCACAGGTACCGCTACTCCGGAAGGGGAGATCCAGGCCTTTGCGGAGGTTCCTGTACGCACTGACCAGGGCGATGTGACTGCCCAACCAGAGACTGAGAAGGAAAAATCCGAGGATGCTGCTTCGGTCACCACAGATTCCCTGCTCCCACCTCCGAATAGGAAGGTCGGCCTGGTGTAGGCGTCCTGTGGTCGTGGTCGAGCTTCACCCCGTCGCTTGCCTGGCCTGGATGGATCCGGTTGGAAGAGTCCTGGACATCCCTGTGCTTCAAAAGGTCAAGGTGAGCCAGGGGCTGGGACTGTGGTGGTGGTTGGGGGTGTCGGGGGTCCACAGCCGGTGGAGCCCGCTAGGGAGGGTAGTTCCACGTCTACAAGAGACTACCTTCCCGCAGAGATGTATGACACCTCCGACCTAGAATCGCTGTCGGACTGTGGAGATGACGGTGAAATAGACAAACTTTTTCACCGCAAGGGCTGGGACAAACGCCCATTACCTGTGTTGCATGTACCAAGAGATTCACCTATGTCCATAGGAGACAGCACGCCCCGGGCGGAGGCCCCGGAGTCTACGAGGAAGCCTAGTCCTCCAATCGTCCTTCCACAATCCACAGCATCGCCCGTTTTGGTGGCGGGGACACAGCGCGCATCACTACGGGCACCAAGAGCAAAGCCATCTGAGGTAGTGAAAGTACCTCGGCATCCAGAAGCCATTGTTCCGGCAGGAGAAGGGGAGCGGGCCACCATGCCTCCTTTGGCTCGATTGCAGCGGCTTTTCTGACAAAGGGTCGCTCGTGAGTACGGATGGGAATATCCTTACTTGTCTCGGGACTTACTTTTTGAGGTTGAAGTCCTACGGCAGCGGTGGTATGATGAGTTTGTTTGGGAGAAGCTTAAAGTGCCTCATGCCCGTCGGTATTTGGCTTGTTCACCCTCAGTGTCCAAACAGTTCAGAGACTGCAGAGCAGAGTGGATGTGGGGCCGCCATATCCATGCAGACAAGGTACGCATCTGCAGGAAGGATGGAGAGGACATCGATTATTCGGTGGAGACATTCGATCAGCACCTAAAGCCCTTGTTTTTGACCGATCCGAAGTTTTATCTAGGAGGAGAGACAGAGAAAAAGAAAGGGATTCTCTTTGTGTTTTTTTTCCTTGCTGTTGAACTTTCTGGAAGTATCCTTGCCGGAACATCAGAACTGTGCCCTAGTTTTTTTTTGTGTTTGGGCTTTTCTACTCCTCGGAGAAATGAGAGCTGTTGTGTTTGTTCTCTCTTTCTTCACACGTCAGAGATAAAGACTTTGGGGTAGAATCAGAGCAGGGATATCAAAAGACGTAAGATTTCACCAAGTGTCATTACCGTGGCACTGTCACCAGGTGGCAGTGTTGCGCAACGCCTGTGTTTGTTTTTTTTACACTTGCATCGCTTTACTCGTTGGAGTGAATGGGTCTCTCGGCTGATAGACCCATTCATTCCAAATTAACACAAATATGTTAGGATGTTGTGTTCTCTTTTTTTTTTTCTTTCTCTCTGCAGGAGATTCGTCTGTCAAGACTGCTGAGTGTGGGGTGGTTCTTAGACAGCGATGGGAGGGATTGTATATGTGTATATGGTCAGAGGATTTTATTGCAAAAGTTTATTAATGCATGTTTCCCTTTCCCTTGAGCAGGTCTTGGCACAATTAGTATTCAAATTTGAGGGATGGCCTCTGGGGTCAAGCTTATGTTACCACTCCTTGGGAGATATGGGCTTGCACCAGACGCTAGGGACCAGTGTCAAATCACTGGGGGGAGTGTGTAGCGGGGGTTTAAATTTAGGGGGATACACCTGGGTGGTAGTATGACCCAGGTGTGTATAAATTAGGAAGGGATTGGACCATTGTTAATTCGTGGAGGACTGGGTGGTGTATTATTCTCCTTGGCCTGTGGGTGGCGGGGTTCCCACAGGCCTAAGGTAGATTCACTGCCGTAGTGCTGGCCTTTTTGTCCCTTTCCGGCGATGGTGCGGCAGGGGCGGGGAACCTGCCGTGACGTCGCAGGAGGAGATAAAGGGGAGAGACGCCCTCGCCACAAGGTCTTTTTCCTGCATCACGCACCCAGGCACCTTCGGCCTGGGTGTGGGCGGTTCGGAGTTCCGGTCTAGGTGCCCTAGGCCTGGCCGGAGCAGAGTTGGCGTCCATCCCAGGCACCTTCAGCCTGGGGTGAGGTACTAAACCGAAGGCCTGGGGCCCAGTGACCTTGACTGGGTCCCGCGAGGGCGGAGGAGTCTGAGGGTCCCTGAAGTGGATGGGGCTCAAGTCTGAGGTGAGGAGGCTGGGGAGGTCACCCGTCCGGAGAGTCCGGAGCAGCATTAACCCGGTGATGGTTGGGCCTCCGGTAACTCCCTTGGAGGGACATCTCCCCCTGACAGGGGCCACAACGCAGCGAAGTTACTCCTATCTACATTCTCTTGAGTTGCTGGAAGAGACTCACAAGTTCTAAGTTCTCTCTCTAGCCAAGGCTATAGTAACCGCTGGTGAAACCACAGTGGTTTAGCGTACAATCAGGATAGTGCCTCGACCTGCTCATCCCACCGTATTGAACTGTAATTGGGTCTCAACCAGTTGGCTGGTAAAGAACTGTTTAATTGTGAGTGTGACAATAAAACAAGAGTTGGACCCTAATCGGTGTGTGGTACTCTGGTTAATGGGAGCAAAGGGGAGTGTCAGCACAGCAAGACTTGATCCTTAACTGAAACACACAGGCCCGAGGAAAATATCTGGTACTGGCCTTCACCTCACCTACTGCCATGGGGAGGACATGGGCCATAGCGTATCTCACCCTCACATACGAAATACCCCTAGACAAAGAAGAGTATGAGGTGAGGGCGCTACATATCAATGCAAAAAAAGTTTTAAAAACTGACATTTTTTCGGGAGCAGTGATTTTAATAATGCTTAAAGTGAAACAATAAAAGTGAAAGCACAGATCAGATGTGTGAAACGCATCTACGTGACTAACACCTGGTGTCCCTGGTGTATTTTGACCGTCTGCAATAAAAGGCACTTTTGGAAACTTTGGATGTGCAGCCATTTCTTCTTTTTCTCATTGTGATGGGGATACCTGAAGTAAGGGGGTGCTGTGATGGGCATCCCCGATGTTTGGGGACACTGTGATGGGGGGTCTGATGTATGGGGACAGTGTGATGGGGACACCTGATGTAAGAGGGCACTGTGATGGGGACACATGATCTATATGGGCACTATGATGGGGGGAACCTCAAGTAAAAAGACACTGCGATGGGGACACCTGATGTACAGTATACGAGCACTGTGATGCGGTAACCTGATGTATATGGGCACTGTGATGGGGACACCTGATGCAGGCTAGTAGGAGCTCCCGTGCATTACTTTGCCCAGGGGCCCATGATGCTATTAAGATGGCACTGAGTTTTAGTTCAGTGTTGTCTGTATTCTGCCACTCTTTAGTAAAGCAGAACTTCACTCTCTCAATCAACATTGACTCTTTTTTAATTTGTATGCTGTTAGTGTAATGTAAATAGATGGGAAAGTATATAATATTTACCTGTTTTAACATTTTTCTTTACATTTCTTCAGTTACTTCCTAGTTTTCAGGCCTAGACTAATAATGTCATACATCCTGGGAGTGTTCAGGAGGGGAGTAGGGGTATTCTCAGCTAAGCACATCCTCCTGCCTGCATGCCTGAGCTAAGGGAAGATGGATTCCAGGAAGTAAATGCTACATAAATCATTTGCCCTTACTTAAGATGGCCACGGCCAGAAATGCTAGAAGTTGTTTTTCAAAGTCTCTGCAAAATAAAGCATGGAGACATGGATGGATGGGCGAGTTTGCTTTGAATATTAAAATTGAATTAAATAATGTTTTTGGTCTGTGGTGCTCAGATGCAGTGTAGTTCCGCTTTAAAGAAAATGTTCAATGAAAACGATCTAATATTCCCCTTAGAGCCCATTCACACAGGGGCAACACGACTTCCAGCGCGACTTTGGGAGGCAACTTGGACACGACTTGAGAATGAATCACAGCGCGACTCCAGGCAACTTACAAGGCAACTTCAAGTTGCCTCCAGGACAGGCTACTTTCCAGTGGCCAATCAAACAATAATCAGCTCTGTGGGAGGGAGGGGGAGGGAGGGGTTTGCCTGGAAAACTATTTTTACTTCCTGGAAAGTTGCTTCAGTTAAGACAGGGGATCCGACTTGGAGGCAACTTCCATTGAAATCTATGGGTACAAGTTGCCTACAAGTCGACTAGAAGTCGGATTGAAGTAGTACAGGAACCTTTTTTGAAGTCAGGGCGACTTCAGTAGTGTACATTAAGACGGCTCCATTCACTTACATTGATTTTCTCATGCCGCGCGACTTAAGGCGACTTGGGGCGACTTCAAGTCGGATCCAAAGTCGCCCCTGTGTGAATGGGCTCTAAGGCATATAATGTGTAAGAGATGGCCAAATAAAATATAAATACCTCTGCAAGTCTATTTTGACTGAGCTATTTCTAAAAAAAAAGCAGATATTTATTTACAGTGCATACGGAAAGTATTCAGACCCCCATACATTTTTCACTCTTTGTTATATTGCAGCCATTTACTAAAATCATTTAAGTTCATTTTTTTCCTCATTAATGTACACACAGCACCCCATATTGACAGAAAAACACAGAATTGTTTAAATTTTTGCAGATTTATTAAAAAAGAAAAACTGAAATATCACATGGTCCTAAGTATTCAGACCCTTTGCTCAGTATTTAGTAGAAGCACCCTTTTGATCTAATACAGCCATGAGTCTTTTTGGGAAAGATGCAAAAGTTTTTCACACCTTAATTTGGGGATCCTCTGCCATTCCTCCTTGCAGATCCTCTCCAGTTCTGTCAGGTTGGATGGTAAACGTTAGGTCTCTCCAGAGATGCTCAATTGGGTTTAAGTCAGGGCTCTGGCTGGGCCATTCAAGAACAGTCACGGAGTTGTTGTGAAGCCACTCCTTCATTATTTTAGCTGTGTGCTTAGGGTCATTGTCTTGTTGGAAGGTAAACCTTCGACCCAGTCTGAGTTCTGAGCACTCTGGAGAAGGTTTTCATCCAGGATATCCCGGTACTTGGCGGCATTCATCTTTCCCTCGATTGCAACTAGTCGTCCTATCCCTGCAGCTGAAAAACACCCCCTCAGCATGATGCTGCCACCACCATGCTTCACTGTTGGGACTGTATTGGACAGGTGATGAGCAGTGTCTGGTTTTCTCCACACATACCGCTTTAAAATTAAGGCCAAAAAGTTCTATCTTGGTCTCATCAGACCAGAGATTCTTATTTCTCACCATCTTGGAGTCCTTCAGGTGTTTCTTAGCAAACTCCATGCGGGCTTTCATGTGTCTTGCACTGAGGAGAGGCTTCCGTCGGGCCACTCTGCCATAAAGCCCCGACTGGTGGAGGGCTGCAGTGATGGTTGACTTTCTACAAATTTCTCCCATCTCTCAACTGCATCTCTGGAGCTCAGCCACAGTGATCTTTGGGTTCTTCTTTACCTCTCTTACCAAGGCTCTTCTGCCCCGATAGCTCAGTTTGGCCAGACGGCCAGCTCTAGGAAGGGTTCTGGTCGCCCCAAACGTCTTCCATTTAAGGATTATGGAAGCCACTGTGCTCTTAGGAACCTTAAGTGCAGCAGAAACTTTTTCGTAACCTTGGCCAGATCTGTGCCTTGCCACAATTCTGTCTCTGAGCTCTTCAGGCAGTTCCTTTGACCTCATGATTTTCATTTGCTCTGACATGCACTGTGAGCTGTAAGGTCTTATATAGACAGGTGTGTGGCTTTCCTCATCAAGTCCAATCAGTATAATCAAACACAGCTGGATTCAAATGAAGGTGTAGAACCTTCTCAAGGATGATCAGAAGAAATGGACAGCAACAGAGTTAAATATATGAGTGTCACAGCAAAGGGTCTGAATACTTAGGACCATGTGATATTTCAGTTTTTCTTTTTGAATAAATCTGCAAAAATGTCAACAATTCTGTGTTTTTCTGTCAATGTGGGGTGCTGTGAGTACATTATGAGGAAAAAAAATTAACTTAAATGATTTTAGCAAATGGCTGCAATATAACAAAGAGTGGAAAATTTAAGGGGGTCTGAATACTTTCCGTACCCACTGTAGGTTTATAGGTTACTAGTGTGTCTCTAGTTTTATTCTGATAATTGAACATCAACTTTTCATATGTAGAAAATATTAAGCTGCATCATTTACAAGAACACTTGTTGCATACCTGGGTTAACCAGGGATAGAGCTAGGACCCCTTTCAGGGACAGCTCTAGCAATGATTAATTTTTCACACAGGTAAATTTTGGAACAGCTCAGCAAATCTGAGCACCATTCACGGAATTCTATCCCCAGGGTAACCTACGCTCAGAGCAGACATTGATTTATGAACTAATTAATTGTGGAGAAGAAAAATAAATACTTATGACAAATGTTTGGCACACGACCCCCTAGAACAGACCCCCAACAGCAGGAAAAAAAAATAAGCACTGGATGACAGGAAATAAAATTCAATATATATTTATGAGGCTGTTTAGAACATACACTCGTTAGTAGTACAGCTTGAGGTAGGAAAAAGATAACCATGTATCATAATGCCAATGGGAGTATGTCAAGGAAAGTAATCACCAGCATGGCTGACGTATTGTAGATTCAACTGAAAACTTCAGTAATTTTTGGTTAACATTACATTAGAAGTGTTCATTGGCTGGGAAACTATGGTGGCCTTTTTATTTGATGAACTTGAGTTTATGTTTTGTTCAAGAGAAGCACAGTTACATGGTGGCCAAGCATTTCAGCCTCATGGCAGTAATGATTTGGTTTGAAACCCATCAAGCTCATGGAAACTGTAGTGTGAAGCCATGTTTGTTTCATGGTCTTTCCAGATGTTTTGATATCATCCCACACTCCAAATCTATCACAAGCTAATCCACTTCTGACTAAATCCACGGCCAGAATGCTGCATGGCCAACATACAGAAGTACATGGTTATGGCCACCATGGTGGCTATAGTTAAAGCTGTATCAAACCCAAATGCAAACATTTAATACATTGCAGCCTAACAACAAGTCATGATGTGATGTCTGCATTTGCTTTCATTTTAGGGTATCTTTCTACTATTTTCATCTGGTGATCTAGCCAATAAGTCTGTTTTTTAAAAGAACAAGTTCCTTTGCAGAAGTGTCAGTTAATGGGGTGTGACAAACCATTTAACATTGGCAGCAGGGCTTTTTTTTCTCAGAGAATAGGTGCAGGAACTCTCCCCCTTCTGAGTCACCCATTGTCTCTGCCCCTACCCACCTCCCAGTACCACCCCTTTTAGAGAATACAGAGCCAAGTATCATTTTGTGGTGCTAAATAATTAACAGTAGACCCTCCATCAACATTAGTTTCACCAAACAACAATAGACTTCCCCAGCAACATTGAACTCCACTCCAGCAACAATAGATCGCCTGCAGCAACAATAGATCCCACCCCAGCAACAATAGTTTCCCCACACAACAATGAACTCCACCCCAGCAACAATAGATCCCACGCAGCAACAATAGATCCCACCCCAGCAACAATGGACCACCCACAACAAAAAATCCACCCTTGCATCATTAGACCCCCCCAGTAGCAACAACGTCTCTCCCATCAGCCAGCAACAACAGACCTCTACCTCAAGAGCAGATCCCTACCAGCAACATAGGACTCCCAGCAATAATAGATCTACCACAGCAACAATAGATCCTCACACAAAAACAGATCCCCATCAGTGACAAAAGATCCCCCCAAGCAGCCAGCATCAATAGACCCTCCAGCACACCCTACACCCCTTGATATTACATAAATATGCTGGAGGAGCCAGAACTGCAATCCCCTGCATTCCTGCTGAAAAAAAATCCCTGTTTGGCAGGGGTGCTTACAATAATCAGCTTTTATTTATTTACATACAACCTCTATCCCAAAAGAAAAAGAACTGTTTGCTGTGACTGCTTATGGAGTATTAGCTGAAGTCTGGCAACAATGATACTGTTCAAATGTGTCCCTTTTGCTCCATCATCCAGAGTGGGGACACGCTAATACAGGAGGTGTGTTACTGGCCAGATCACCAGGTTGAAAACAGAGGGTAAAAAAGCCTAAAAAAACAAGAAAACAAATGCAACCAACACTATCTTAACGGCTGAACTGCATTATTGTTGTGTGATGTGCATGGGCGTCCGCAGAACTTTTTTAAGGGGGAGGGGCGTCATTTTAAGGCCACCCATGCTCTGCCCCTTCTTGACAATGTCATGCAGGGGAGGGGCTTAGTCATTTCACATAAAGCGCAGGCATGTGCCCATCATATGCATAATTGCCAACATTGTAAAAAATGTATAGGGACACTTTTTGGGCTGTAGGCAGAGTCTTGTTATAATTATGGGTGGGGAATTCATTTGTAGGCGTGGAAATTTGCCTTCAGGGCTTTATTGCGAGGAACAAAGCAACCCCAATAATATAAATGGTGTAACAAATATCAGTATTATTAGACAAGATTGAATTGTCTCCAGATATTTACTTTTGTTAGCTTAGTTCGGGCCCTTTACGGTGGTATATCGTTGGTGAAGTTTGGTTATCTCTGTCAGCTTTCAATTCGTAAGTAGCTTTTTGAAAGAAAAGATGTTAAAAAGACTTGTCTTAAGAAGGTAAAACGATGAATATTGAACTGAGATAAGTTGAGGTAAGTTCCAAAAGGATGAGAAAGTAAAAAAAAATACTTTATTCCAGAAAGTTGACCTAAGACTAGCGAATTGATTATATCCTAAGATTTACTGAGTGGACAAATGTAATGTCAGTCCTTACCACTTGATCAAGGACTCCAATAGAGTTGGGCCGAACACCCCCCGGTTTGGTTCACACCAGAACTCCCGAATATGGAAAAAGTTCAGACCCAAACTGCAAACCAATTAAATGGTTTGGACCCAAATATACTGGCTTATTTGCAAGTTATTGGACATAAAAAGAGTATGGGGCTCGGGTACTGCCCAGTGGGACATGTATTAATGCTAATTTTTTTTTTTTTAAATATAGTTTTTAAAGGACCAGTGATCTTAACAATGCTTAAAGTGGAACAATAAAAATGAAAAAATCCTTTAAATATAGTGCCTAAAGGGTCCCCTTAGTCTGTCTGTAAAGTGGTGCATCTGTACCATAAATAGAACCTGCTGAAGCAAAACTGACATATATAAAAGAAAAAAATGAAATTTTAATTGATTCCCCCGGCTGCAAGCCATTCCTCAGCTATGATTAAGCACTGAATCGCAGTGCGAAACGTCAGCTCATACTTGCTGTTTTTTTGCTGTGGCATGTTGTTTGTGCTTTTGTTTTAAATAAAAGAACCTTTTTTGGAGTGCGGCTGTCCAAGCGTTTTCATCAGATTTTTTCCATTCCCAGAAGAGTTGAAGCTGTTATAGCTGCAAAGGGTGGGCCAACTCAATATTGAACCCTACAGACTAAGACTGGAATGCAATTAAAGTTCATGTGCGTGTAAAGGCAGGCATCCCAATGCTTTTGGTAATAGAGTGTATATATTTATATGTATATATATATATATATATATATATATATATATATATATATATATATATACAGTAGCAGGTATTACATCTTTATTTATGGCATGATATAAATAACTAATATTTAATACAAATTCCCTGTACTACAACTGCAGACTATTATGACTGGACTATGACAGGGATTCAGGCTCTCTGTCCACCACAAAATGGCCTAGCCTCAGCCTCAAGCAGAAGTTTTGCCTCTAGTGCCTGCGTTGCTCCTTTCCCTGAGTGTGGATCCTATGAATGTGTATTCAATGAAACTGAAGACTGTATGTCCACTCCAAAATGGCGGCCAAAGTCCAAAGCTCTCAGCAGGACTTTGACCTCTAGTGTTGTGTAGGTGTGTGAGGAACCGCAGGGTGAGCTGGGAAAGAAGAAGGGAAGACGAAGGAGGGCATTTTTTAGATGGTTGTTGAGGGGAGAGGATGATGGGGAGGGAAGTTCTGCACTTATAGTTCAGTTTTTAGTAGTTATACTATAGTTATAGTTTTTTTTATAGAAGCCCAAAAAAGCATATAAGAGAAAGAAAAGCCTCTTTTGTCATTCCTGTATCATATCTGACCTGTGGTTAGTGCATGAGAACTAAAATGAGTGTAACCTATAATGACATGTAAAGTCTATTTACCCCTATACTGGCTGCTGCACTTTGCAGCTAGAATTTTTTACTTAGTGGCCCAACTATTTTTTTTCTGGCCTATTTAAATAAATAACAACTGAGTTTTCTATAACTTTCTAAATAGGCAAAATAATATAAAAGTAAAGATTTCTTGCATTGTGCTTGTGATTTATTTCATGAATGCCACAAGTAGCTTATAATATGTTCCTTGCTCTTTTCAATTTTACTAGGATTATCTTATTCTGGTTCCTAGAAAGCTGTAAATACTTGTTCTAATTATGTGTCTTTTTTATTCCTGTTTAATTATCTCTTTATTCAAATCATCATTTGTGAATTTATCACCTAGATTTACATTTTGTTTTTGAGTCTTCGAAGAGGGCCCTGGGGGAATTTGGAAAATATGTTGTATTCTACACCTCACATTGCAGCATATTTTATTATGTGAATTTCTGAAATCAGTTGAGTTGCCATTTTCAAATGTTTGAATGTATAGGTAAAGGTGATGTGGAAAACGAATGCAGCTAATAAAATGTCAATCAATAGCAACAGATAAAATCACCTGTACAGCTTAGCTCTGCCCAGACCACATGCTACTTCTGGTATACAAATACTGCTAGTTTTCAAGGTATGCTTGCTCATTTGGCACAAATTAGAACTAATAACAAGCATTTCCTGAATACACAATGTTTTCTGTAGAAAAACATATTATAAACTATGTAGAGTCAGCTACATCAGTACTTGTTCCTACCACACAAATACGAACTTGAACACATACTGTATATACTGTATATTCTTGGGTAATTTTGGATGGGCTCTACCAGAGAGTGGGGAAAGCAATTAGATCACTCAAAAGCATTGCTTTTTTGAGCTTATGATGTAATAAAACTTACTATACCATTCTGATTTAGGTTCTGTGCCAGGGAGGGGAGACAGCACTCTGAGATGGTACCCACTACAAAGGGGGTCCAAAGAGGACAAATGATCTTCTCTGTGAAACAAATCACAGGGCTGAATTTGGAGGATCACCACTAGAGTGAATATTAAGAAGAGACAAGCTCATCACTGATCAGAAGTCTGTTAACTTACCTCTTGTTTAGCTTGTTCAAAGCAACAAGTCATTTAGAAACCTACATTAACACAAGAATTGTATGCAAACTCTATGCAGATAGTGACCATGATAGAAATAACTAACCACTTAGCTACTGATGTCATAGCAGATTGGTGCAACTCCAAGCTTGCGGTATTAGTCTTCCGGGCTTACACTCTGTATTCAGGTGCTGACAGAGATAGAGCACATTCTACTCTAAGATATAACATGGTATACAAGTACCGCCGCACACTGTATTCAACTCCAGTGTAAGGTAAATGAAAGACAGGCTTCATCTCAAATCCTGACCCATCAGTCACACCCCTCTGACCTGTTTCACCCACATTGGGCTTAATCGTATAGGACCTCTGCGATTAAGCTCAATGTGGCTGAAACATGCCAGAGGGGCATGGTCAGTGGGAGGGATTTGAGCTGAAGCCTGTCCTTCATTTACCTTACACTGGAGTTAAATACAGTATGTGGCAATACCTGTATGCCACTTAGCCATTGAGCTGTTCAGATTTATATCTGAAACACAAAGATCATTAGTTAAATGTGGTGCTTTCTCCATTGTATAGGGACCCTGTCCTAAGCAAGAGTGTCCCTAGCCTAAATGTTGTTTTTATGGCTCCTTGGCCAACCACTAGAAGGGTTTTTGCCAGTCGTGCATACTAAGGGAGGACATACATAATTGACGGTGGCCTTCTTGAAGCTCTCTTACCTCCTGGGTCCTGGCAGCGGAGGAAGATGTGAGCTGGAACTTGATGCAAGAAATCGAAATCTAACAGAGTCACTGGCCCACAGAGATGACCCTTGGCATTCAAGCTTAGCTTTGATGGAGAAGTTAAAGTACTGAGCTGCAGATGCAGCTGGTTTTTGTTGACTTTTCAGAGAGGTTACTGAGCCAGTCCTTAACCAATCAAGATGGCTTATGGGAAATGATTAGGTGTGCTAAATGACATTTCAGCAGCCACAAACCGACCTCAATACTCTGTCTAATTGGGCGACTATGTGGAAAATGAGGTTTAATGTTGATAAATGTAAAGTTATGCACTTGGGGGCTAAGAATATGAATGCATCATACATACTAGGGGGAGTACAACTGGGGGGATCCGTAGTGGAGAAGGATCTGGGGGTTTTGGTAGATCATAAGCTCAATAATGGCATGCAATGCCAAGCTGCGGTTTCCAAAGCGAGCAAAGTCCTTTCTTGTATTAAGAGAGGTATGGACTCCAGAGAGAGAGATATCATTTTGCCCCTGTTCAAATCATTAGTAAGACCTCATCTGGAATATGCAGTTCAGTTTTGGGCACCAGTTCTCAAAAAGGATATCAAGGAACTGGAGAAAGTGCAGAGAAGGGCAACCAAACTGATAAGAGGCATGGAGGAGCTCAGCTTTGAGGAAAGACTAGAGGAACGGAATTTATTCACTCTAGTGAAGAGGAGAATAAGGGGGGATATGATAAACATGTACAAATATATAAGGGGTCCATATAGTGAACTTGGTGTTGAGTTATTCACTTTACGGTCAACACAAAAGACAAGGGGGCACTCTTTACGTCTAGAGGAAAAGAGATTTAATCTCCAAATACGGAAAGGTTTCTTCACAGTAAGAGCTGTGAAAATGTGGAACAGACTCCCTCCAGAGGTGGTTCTGGCCAGATCAGTAGATTGCTTTAAGAAAGGCCTGGATACTTTCCTAAATGCACATAATATAACTGAGTACTAACATTTATAGGTAAAGTTGATCCAGGGTAAATCCGATTGCCTCTCGGGGAATCAGGAAGGAATTTTTTCCCCTGCTGTAGCAAATTGGATCATGCTCTGCTGGGGTTTTTTGCCTTCCTCTGGATCAACTGTGGGTATAGAATTGGGTATATGGGATTGTACGATATTTTGTGACTATTTGACTATGTGACTATTTCATCATCTGTACATTATAGCATGGTTTTCTCTTGAACTGATTGGTATCCACTTATACATATGTGTACACACTTGTTAGTCATAGCCTTATTCATGGAAATGGTATTAAACTCAACTCTGGGCAGGTCATGTAAAGCCCCGTACACACGATCGGTTTGACTGATGAAAACCGTCCGATGGATGGTTTTCATCAGACCAACCGATCGTGTATGGTACCCATCGGTCTTTTTTCCATCGGTTGGAAAAAATAGAACTTGTTTTAAAATTTTCCGATGGATAAAAAACCGATGGTAATTTCCGATCGTCTATGGGCAAGTCCATCGGTTAAAAAACCCACGCATGCTCAGACTGAATTAGGAGACGGGAGCGCTCGTTCTGGAAAAACTAGCGTTCCTAATGGAGAGAGCACATTCGTCATTCTGCAAGTTATTGCTTTGTTTAATGCAGCGCATGTTTTGTTGCTTTAGAACAGTGTTTAAAATGTCATTTTGGCAGCAGATCTTTCTCATGAGTTCTGACAAACGTATGTCTTTCTTCTTTCTTGTGATCTTAGGAATAATTAGTTTAATTCTTCAAGGCCGAGCTCACTAATTCCCCCTTTTTTTTTTGGCTTTAAATTTGTTGTGCATTATTTGGTTTGTCAATTTCTCAGGACAATTTTTTTTTTTTTCGTTTCCTCATGGAAGTTGGTGTCCCTTGTTATTAATTACACATTGTATTTATGAAATGTTATTGCTACTTAAACAAAAAACACATCAGGCATGTATGTTGGCTGAAATCAAATTTCCCTTTATTTCGGAAAAAAAGCAAACAAAAAACGAAGGGCAACTATTCAGAAATTAGCAGAGAATATCAAGTCCTTAGATCCCAAATGCAGACCTGACTATGATGAATAATAAAATCAACAACAGCATGAAATCAGGAGCAGCAGCCAAAGACATACATCATCCCAAGCTGTGGTACTCCATCAACCTGCAACTTCTGGATGAGCAGCTCGAGGCCAGAGAATCACCTCCACGCTTCCCTGCAGTGTTCCTTCCACGGCCCCGTCCACGCACCCTTGCAGGCTGGGCCACTGTGGGTGGTGATGTGGCAGGAGGAGGAGGAGAAGGAGGAGAGGGATTGCCGTGAAGTGACAGATGGGTGGCCTCAGTCAGCAGCCCCCTCGCCCCCATGTGTACGGCCATATATATGAGGTGCTCACAAAGGGCCCGTTGTCCCGCCTCCATTTGGAGCAACTTATCCGCCAGATAGCTGCTAAACCCCTCCGTAGGGTTGAGGGGGGCCCTCATGATGGCAGCAGCCTCCTGAATCATCTTTAGTGACTCCTCCTCCACTTGTGTCATCCGCCATTGTTTTGGCGGTCTGACGTGGAGGGGAGCCACTTGGGAGACAGTGCTGCCACTAGGCCTGGGGACCTGCTGAGTCCCACTTGGCCCTGCCTCCTCCTGCCTGCCACACTCCTGACCCTCTTCCTCCTGGCTTGCCTCATCCTGTTTATGAAATAAAAAGACAAATTGTATTATTTGGGGAATCTATCACCCACAATTTGGATATCATTACTGGTGCATATTTTTTTTTGGGGGGGGTGATATCATTTATGGGTAATCCAAACAGTTCAACACAATATTACTTAGTGGACAATAATTATCATCAAAAATACTATACCTGGCTGAAGATGCGAAGATCTGGCTCTTCAAGTTCAGGAGGCTCCTCCTCCGCCTCTGCAGGGGTGGAGGGAAGGGTGGAAGGAACGCTGGAGGGAAGGGTGGAAGGAAGGGTTGAGGGAAGGCTGGAAATAGATTCCCTGGCCTCGATCTGGTCATCCAGAAATTGAAGATGTCTGTAGTACCACAGCTTGGGCTTTACTACATCGTCGGCTGCTGCTCCTGATCTCTTTGACTGGCGCACTTCCTTGTATTTTTTTTATAGGAATTACGCAGGTTGTTGATTTTATTATTGATCATAGTGTAGTCTGCATCTGGGATCCATGGCTTCATATCCTCTGCTAATTTGGTAATAGTTCCCCGACGTACATCACTCTTGTGGTACGCAGGGTGTTTCAGTTCCCACAGGTTGCGCTGTTCCTTATATTTTTCAATAAAAGTCAGCATCAACTCCGGCACACGTAGTTTATGCATCTTTTTGGATCAGCAAGTAAAAAAACAAGGATACCAAAAAAAAATTCAGATTTGATTCTCCTCAACTTATCACAATATTGCCCTTTACAATCATGAACCATTATAGGCCACTGCAGGCCTGAGTTCCCTTCTTACCTTAGTTCAGTTCGTTGGTTCACTTCCGGTCGTCCTTACTCCGCGCATCCCTAATAACTTCTTTCCCCTTTTTATACCCTGCGCATGTGTGTAACTCTGCCCTCGTCGCCTGCCCATGACGGACTTTTTCTGCATTTCCCCGCCCCTTAACGATCGGCGCACAGTGTGACACGGCGACATGTCGCAGACACAGGTGGCTTCTTTATTAGAAATTACCGACGAGGAAAGCCCGGTGGCGGAAACGTCCCGATCCTGTAAAACAAGATACAAGGCGACTAATATGTCTTTTTCTGAGATGGCGGAGATGGTGGACATTCTGCGGAGGAAGGATTACGATGGCAAGCATGGCCCATACGACACACCTAATCTCCGGAAGTCACAAATTATGGACAAAGTGGCGAAGACTCTCTATAAAAAATATGGTGTCAGGAGATCCAAGGAACAACTCCGTAAAAGGTGGTTAGACCTGAAGCTCAGGGAGCCGGAGCAGTATAGGAAGCTTATAAAAAGCATAGAAAAAAGTAAGTTTTTTTTACTGTGTTCTTTCACATTGTAATATGTATTCTTCCATGTTTTGCAACATGTGCTTGGCTAGACTGGTTTCACATTTTAAAATGTCAACTTTTATGTTAAGTGGAGAGTCCACTTATTTTGTAAATGTGTGTTTAAAAAAAATTGCTGCTCTTCCCCCAAACATGTTTGGCACATATCCACGTAAACTACATGTGGGCATGCCTCATTTTACTTCAACAATGTTTATCTACACATTGTTGGCAAGATGATGTGTTGTAAGGAAAATTTGAATGTGAATGAAAGGATAAACTGTATTCTGGGTAAAGGAGATGACACTCCAGCAGTTGTGTACTTTTTTTTGTTCTTGATCAAGATACTATACTCTGGGCCACATGACCAAATTTTTTAACGGTGTCACACACAGGTGGTCCAGTGGATACCTTGGTGGTTATCCAAGTGTATTTGTGAGTGTCCTCCAAAATAACATGTTGCTTTGTTGAGTTTGCAAGATCTCATATGTTCATCTTGAAACTCAGGGCCAAATATCAATTGTACCCCACTTCAAAACAATGAGAATCCATTTTCAGGCCTAAAAACTCTGTGTGCTAAAGGATACATTATTTTTTAAATTCCCATAGGGGAGAGGAGACTGGGAGGACACCATGCTCAGGAGACGAGGAACCAAACACCACAGAAACTCCCCAAAGATCACAAAGCAGACCAAGATCAGCAGTTTCAGGAATCGGAGGGGGAGAAAGCGGAGGTGGTGGAAGGGGAGGTGGAGGAAGGAGAGGTGGAGCTTATCAGCACAACAGGTCAGTGTCTGTCACCACAACTTCAAGGTAAATACAGATGTAGGCCTGCATAGTTTAAACATTTTTTTTTGTTTTTAGGGACTGAACGTGGGGGTGTGTCAGGAAGTCCAAATCCTCCATTCTCGAGTGCCAGCGCCAAAATAATAATTCAGGAAATCATGGAATGCAGTAGCGAAATGGACATTATGAGAAAGAGAATGATTGTGATTGAGCAAAAATATAAAAACATGATAGATATTTTGGGGAGAATAGTGTGAACCCCCCCTGTTTTTGTGTTTTGTTATGCGTCTGAAATTTCCTATGGGATTTCCACCAGCCCAAAAGTGATCATGCACACACTGACTCAACATGTGCTATCTGCCGTCACAGGATATCTATGTCCCTGTTTTGGGGGTGCAACCTCTTCCTCCCTACTCAAGTAGGTGAGAGGAAGGGTTTTCACCCCCAAAGCATGGCCATTGATCCCCTATGATGGCAGATAGCACATGTTTACCTTAGCCATGGGATCATGTTGAAGATACCCATTTGAGCCCCAAAAAGAAAGTGTGGTTCTTCACATTTGGGATGGATCAGGGGTAACATCACCCCATCTCATGTTTGTAATTTTCACTGTGTTATTTTTTTACTTTTTCAGAAAAAAAATCTTGGCTTTTGACCCATGCATGTTTCTTCCAAAAAAGCCGCACAAACAAAAAAAAGACTAGAATTTCGCAAAACAACCAAAAAAGTTGTGCAATCAATAAAAAAATTTGGGAAGTCTAAAAAAGGTGTGCCTTGTTCTTTCTATGCTCAATAGCAGTTCTGAAGATGCAAAAACAGTGTTTTTACCTCTGAGATTTGAGGGTTTTTACTAAGGACAAATTCACTTGGCACTACTAGAACCTGGGAGACACATAAACCACAAATACAAGAATGACAACACAAGTTTGTAGTAAATCAAATTTTTTTTTTATTTGAAAAAGGTAAGAATAAAAGGTCAGATGTGGTCTGGCATTGCGATGGCCCCCCTACCCGTGAAGTACTCTACGTATTTCTGACGTACTTCACGGGCACTTTGGGGGGCCAAGCCAGTACAGGCAGTGCTGAGGCCGGTCAGATTTGTCAGTTCAGATGGACCGGCCTCAGGCCCAACTGATGACACATAATTAGCAGAAAATTTTAGCAAAAAGTTGTGCAATAAGCAGCAGCAGTAGACAATGTTGTTCAGTTTATATTCCGCCAAAGTGATAGCTGTCTGAAACAGGCGGAACCGGCTGGCCATTATCCCGAAGGCATTCTCCACAACTCTCCGGGCTCTGGCCAGCCGGTAATTAAAAACCCCCCTCTCCGGGGTGAGGGTGCGTTGGGGAAACGGCCGCATGAGGTGTGGTCCTAGTCCAAAAGCTTCATCCGCGATGAAAACGAACGGTAGCCCTTCCACGTTCTCTGCATCTGGAGGCAGTGCAAGACCCCCAGCCTGCAGACGGTGAGCGAACTCCATCTCAGCGAATGCTCCGCCATCGAACATCCGGCCGTTCTTCCCCACGTCCACATACAGGAACTCGTACCGTGCCGACACCACCGCCATTAACACAATACTATTGAAACCTTTATAGTTAAAATAGTATGACCCCGAACAGGGTGTCGACACTATGTGGACGTGCTTCCCATCAATTGCCCCTCCGCAGTTGGGGAAATCCCACCACTGGGCAAATTGGGAGGCCACAGTCAGCCATTCCTGTGGTGTGCTAGGGAACTGTGGAGTCAAACAAAAAGAAGACATTAGTACGGTTTATGTTTACAGTGCAAGCAGATTACACACAAAAACATTGTTGACCAACATCATTCTAACATTATTATTTAAGGGAGTTTTTCCTAGCAATAAACAAAGGCCCACTTAGCAGATGCCTCACCCCCGCTGAGTGGACATTCTAAAATAATCTAAGGGGGGGGGGCTAAGGTGATTGTGGGGGATCCAAAAAAAGGCTCTACCACTCTGCTGAGCTTGATTGAGAACTAAAAATAATTTCACATCTTTGGGGGGGGGGGAGGGAGGGTTGTCAAACTACGAGGGCACTGACCCCAAAAATATGAAAAGGAAAATAGAAGGCTAGCTGGGTTTGCACCCACGATAGCATGCTGGAGAGGTTAGTGAAGGGAAATAGGCATGTAGGGCCCAAAAAGGCCTTTACAGGTAAAAACATGCATGGGGAAAATGGGGACATTACCAGGATATTACAAACAGGCAATGTTGGGTTAGGAGGAAAAAAAAATAGAAAACATATAATGTGGGGTTAAAGGAGCAAAATTACCTTCATATAGTCCTTCTGCAGGACCTGAATAATGGCCGAACACGTCTCATGGATAATGATCCCGAGAGCCTGGGGGGAGATGCCTGTTGAGAACTTGAGGTCCTGCAAGCTTCTCCCAGTCGCCAGGTATCACAACGTGGCAATAAGCCTCTGCTCGGCAGTGATGGCCTGGCGCATCACAGTGTCCTGCCTCGTGATATAGGGGGACAGCAAATCCAACAGACGGTGAAATACGAGGTCCGGTAAAATACGGGGTCCGTCATCCTGAGATGATTCCTGAAATCATCAGGATTATTCTCATGGATTTTCCGCAGCAGAGGCATATGAGAGAATTGGTCCCGCTGGAGCAACCAATTCTTAGTCCATGAACTCCTCCTCACCCTGTTCACAGACTGAACTCGGGTTACAGTGTTAACTGCAACACCAAGTCCAAAGCCAGCACGAGCTTGAGAACGAGAACGCACTTCAAACATGGTTTTAAACCGGTCGGCTGGTCAGAACGCACTCAAACAGAACGCACCGTGGAACAGCAAGGCCTGAGAAGAACGACCTGAAAAACAGTAAACGAACGGCCAAGAAGGCACTGCAAGGCAGTAACAACCTGACTGCACGCACTGAATCACAAATACAAACCCACAAGCACAAACTGAACAGCAGGAAACTATCTGCAAAGCGCGAATCGGCTCTCACCAAACTTTTACTAACACGCGGTAACACGAAATCAGCAAAAGCAGCCCAAGGGGTGGCGCCATTAGATTTGTTCGGCCCTTTTATAGCGCGTCGTACGTTTTGGACGTGCCGTCGTTTTATTGCCGTCTGTTTTTTGACTGATGGTGTGTGGCCAAGACTGATGAAAAACAGTTTCATCGGATTTCCGATGGACAAATCCATCGGATGAAAAACCATAGGTTATCCGATCGTGTGTACAGGGCTTTAGTGTGACAAATGTCTATTGTTAAATCACATACCAGACAGGCACTTTACGATAGCTATTAAAAGTTCTGGATTAAAGAATATGTAAACACACTGCAGCAAAAGCATATTTGTATACAGGAAATATTATATATTAACCATATTGACATTTAGCTCTGTGAAAAATGAACATTTAGTACCTATTTGTGATGTTTGATTACACAATCACAAGACTACACAGCCTTCCTTGGCTCCCTCTTCCTAACAGTGGGGTGTGTCTGATTATGAAGTGGGTGGGTGGGCAGTGTCTGAGGTCACACAGAGCAGGGAAGTACATTCCCCATCTGTGTTCAATGCTGGGTAGCCTCCTGCAGAGTCCTGTTGAGCAGGAATGACCACACATGGATCAATATTCAATTGGTCCCTGCTGAACAGTTTGAATTTAGACCTATTTATGGCCAGCTTAACTGCTGAACTCAAGACATCCATTAAATACAAGTGTAGCGCCCTCCTCACTCCCCTCTTTGTCTTCAGCTCGTCTCTTCTCTTGTCTAGGGGTACCTTAGAGGGGAAGGGAGCGGGGACACCACGCCTGGCCTTCACCACAGGTGTCAGTGTGGTATAAGCAAAGTTCTTTTACCTTCGGGTCAGTGCTGTGCACCTGGAGCCTCCACCAAGAGTTACCTCGAACAATGTCTGTCAGGAAATGAGCCCCACACCATTAAAGTTCAACACTCCTTTATTCTTCTCGAATGAACACAATCAGTTGAACTCCAGAACAGAAAAGGAGGTGTGGATGCGAATAGGCCCAGACACAATGTGTTCTCCACTTTCCTTCCTAAAAGTGGGTTGCGGTCTCCGAGCGAGGGGGGAATTTCCTTCCAGGCGGTCTCCGATGAGAGGCTCACCCGTCACTGGCAATATGCTGCACCAGGTCTTCAAGTGAGGAGCTCCCCCCCGGTCCATCACGCCTTCCGGATTCGGGTACCCACTCCCGGGGTTCCCTAGGATCTCCTTCCCTCGTGGAACTCAGTATTGGGCACTGAGCTCCAGACCTCCATCCGAGTACCTCACCCCAGGCCAAAGGTGCCTGGGATGGAACACGACCTCCGACTGTCCTCTAGGCCTAGGCCCGCCTAGAGAACTGACACAAACCACCGCCCGCAGGCTGAAGGTGCCTGGGACTCGACCCCGTGACAAAGATGGCCGGCCCCTTTATACCCTCTTCCGGCAAGCACGGCGGGTTCCCCGCCCCACCATACCGCTGCCGAGGGAGGACAAAAAGGAGGCATGACACACAGCAATGATTAAACCCCAGCCCAGGGCGACAGTGCCACCTGCTGGGCTGCAGGGAATTACACATCACTAACGTCACACGCCGCGTTTTGGCGGTTCGGGGGAGGATATATAAATCCCAGACAGCATCAGCTGGATTGGGACACTTGCGGGAGCTCAGGCTGGACGTGGACTGTAAAACAGGTAGCTTTTTGACCACTTGTTGATCACATCATTCAGGGGAGTTACCATATTTATGGTTTTCCTTGTACATGTTATCTGGATCTAGGTGGTTCATTCTTCTTATGCGGTGACCCTTATTGAGGACCTTACCCCTTTCTCACCTCAAGGCTCTGCGCTTGAACAAGGAGTCCATATCTATTTCAGAGGTGGATTCGGTCCAAGTCGTTTGTGACCTTTTTCTTGGTGAGAAGCTGTTATTTAAACATTATACCGTTTTTCTTTTTCGCTTTCGTTATCCCATACATAGGAATAACCAGTAGTATGTTTTTGATAATAAATTTTTTTATTTTATTGTTATGTACTATGTTTTTCATCTAGATGGGTCTCATTGGAAACTTGCTCTGACATAAGTAATTTGATGCCGTCCTTGCCTTACATGAGCTCCCTAGTTGGTTGGATAGTTATAATATAGGAGGGAGGTGAGTGTGGTTTATCCAAGAGATGTCTGTATTTGGATCAGTACACTCTTCTCCCCCCATTACAATATTATTAATTTATTTATGTGTTGATTACAGGTACATTTAGAAATATTCTCTTCAATATTAATTTCATCCTCCCCTACGGGAGTTGTGGCTATCTCGGACAAAGTTGATTGCATGGGCACCTGGTGGGGGTGACTCCAACTGCCCAATTTTTCCGTGCTCCATCTGAGGTACGGAATACACAGTGGGATTTTCTTGCCTGATTGACAGTGTTTTGCATGATCTCCACTGGGGGATGCATATGCGTGCCATGTCAGAATATGCTTCATATCTATAAAGTTATGCGTCAATATGTATATTAATTTGTTTCTTCTCTTTTTTACAACTTAAAGCTGGAATCTATTCCTAAATTCTATTAAAGTGTTTTTTGCGTCTATTCCTGACGAAGCCTTATAGGCGAAACTGTAGATATTCAATAGACGCTTCCTTCAACTGAACACATTCTGCGACTGTCTAGTGTTAGGTAATAGGTGTTTACCTGCGATGGTCAAAAGTGTGTGTATGTATCAGTTTTTTAAATGTATCTGTAGCGGGTGGTCATATTTGGGGGAGGCATCTGAGTGGTACCAGGCTCAGATGCAGCAATTGTTAGGATTCTTGGACCAATTTATGCTAGTGGAGGATATCAATGGTGTTCAGTTCCCTGCGGCCTATAGGTGGCGCTGTTGCCATGGGCCGGGGTTGAACTGCCATTGGAGGGCTGCACCCTTTGTGTCCTCTCGCGGCAGTAGTACAGTGGGGCGGGGAACCTGCTGTTCATGCTAGGAGCGGGTATAAAAGGGGCAGACATCTTCCGCTCGGGGTCCACTCCCAGGCACCTTCAGTCTGGGGGTGAGTGATGGTGGTCTCCGGGTGCCCTAGGCCCGGGGACGGAGTTGCGGTTCCACCCCAGACACCTTCGGTCTGGGGTGAGGTACTCGTTAGAGGCCTGGGGCCCAGTACCTTCGACTGGGTCCCGCAAGGGATCGAGGGCTCCTAGGGTGTCCCCCGGTGTGGACGCCCGAATCTGGGACGAGGAAACCAGGGAGGTGACCCTTCCGAAGACCCAGTGCAGCATTTGCTGTTGACGGCGGGGCCTCTGGTAACTGTCCGGATGGATGTCCTTTCCCTGACAGGGGCTATTGCTTAAATAAGGTAGTCCACACTCTCATGGTCTGTCGCAGAGACCCATCGTGAATCGGGTCGGTGGCAGAGACCCAACAACCAGGTCTGTGGCAGAGGCCTTATTCATCTGGTCTGTGGCAGGGACCCCCTCACGGTCGGTGCAGCGACTGTGTGCCAAGCCTGTTCGCGCTATAACGGAACAGGAGAGAAACCAAGTTCAAGTTTGTGCCTGGACCTCCTCCCCACTGTGTTCTGAACTGTTCTATGTCTAACCAGTCGCTCTTAAAGGACTATTTATTGCTCTGAAGAATAAATAAGTGTTGGACTTTCAGTGGTGTGGAACTTGACTTTCTGGGAGTTAAAGGGTCCTACCTCCACCTGCGTGGAGGGTGGGAATCATCCTCAAGGGAAGTTTTGGCTCTGGACAGGGACACAGGCCCGAAGGTAAATGGTTATAGCTCACACCTCTGCACACAAGAGGATACGAGCTGGTGGTGCGCCACACTCTCCTCCCTGGTCTCCTAGACGAGAGCCATTGACCGAGAAGAGAAGGAGGGAGTGAGAGGTGAGGTCGCTACATATGTAATGAATAAATATTTTTCTACCTTTTATATATCATTTGTTATGTGATTTCCAGAATTTAGCACCTTTAAAATCCCATATCCTATTCAGCTATTTTTCATATTATCACAGGGATGATGGTGCCATTAGATAATTGTGCATATACAGTATGTGCTGATCTCTGTCCACATTCACTTACTACATTAGCATTTACCACCAAATGAAAGCCCAATTTGGCCTGAAAAAAAAACAAGGTATAATCCACCTGGATGCACAAAGTAGTTGTGATGATATGTACGGTTTTACTAACACATGTCAAAATCGTGAAATTGGGCTTAGGCATTTAGATTTGTTTTACCCTTAGGTGCGAAGGGGTTAAATAAGCGCCACACAAAATAGGGCTCAACTCAAACAACACATTTAAATACAGTTACAGAAATGTTGTTGCCATAGCAGAAAGGGATTAAACCGTATAAATAAAGATGACCTTTATAAATACCCCTGCCAGTGTCATATGATTTGTCCCAACATCTGTAACTGGCAATTTAGCTGGACAATTTGGCCTATTAAAGTAAATGCAAAAAGAACAGAATCAACTTTCCTAAAGCAAGAATTAAAAAGGTGACAAGAGGTGTTTCAATGTGCTGTTAAAATAAAAAGTAGGATTTTTACGCACTATAGTCTTGGCTGAAAATGGATGGTTAGGCTTTATATTTACTTAAATACATTTAAAATAGGTGACTGTAAGCTATAACTGAATTGAGGTAAGGTTTCCAGCTAACTGATTTTAAATGAATGCAAACAGAATTCTCTGAGCGATTCTATATAATCCTCCTCGGATTAATCACAAATCAAAAAGGTAATTGCTTTTGAAATTGCTAAAATCTAAGAGAAACTTATTAATAAGTTTGATTTGTAAATTATTGAAGCTGTATTTAAAAGTTTGATAAAATGATAAATGTTATATACATTTTTGCACAACTTGGGTTATGCTTATTGTTACATTATATTAGGAAGTAAACTGGGCAATTTCACAGTCTGGAGCCCCAAAATCTTCAATGCTGGGAGCTCTAAGGTAAATATGAGAAGTAATGACTAAGTGCTAAGTGTATTAGTGAGTGCTTGGTGGCATGTAAAGAATATATTGAGAAAAGCAAGACTGGGAGCCACTATGATCAAATACAACTATCAGAAGGGGGGAAAAGGTGCACACTGGCTGGGCAATATACAAAACAATACAACAGTTCCAAAATTAAACTGTTCCAACTACTCAGGTTGTCAGGATCTGGATCTGAATCTGAGACCTCTTCAGTGTCTGGCTGTGGAACTTCTTCCTGTGCCACCTGAGACACAGGACAGTGCCCTACCTGATTTATTGGGCAATCTACTGTACCCCCCCCCCCCTGTCCTAAATGGACTACTATGTGAGTTTCGTTTTTGGCTGGACTGTAATTAGCTCAGACTGATTAAATCATCTTTCATCTGGTTTTTCTCTAAGCTTAAAGTGATTGTAAAGTTGTTGTTTTTTCAATAAAAATAACAAACATGTTATACTTACCTGCTCTGTTGCAGTGGATTTGCACAGAGCAGCCCAGATCCTCCTTTTCTCGGGTGCCTCTTCTGTGCTCCTGGCCCTTCCCTCCTGTTGAGTTCCCTCACAGCAAGCAGCTTGCTACGGGGGCACACGAGCTGAGTCACAGCCCCCTGTGATTATTTAGACACGGAGCTGTGGCCCAGCCCCACCCCCTCTCTCTCCTGATTGGCTGACTGACTTTGATTGACAGCAGTGGGAGCCAATGGCACCGCTGATGTTCTCAGCCATTCAGGAGGGAGAGACTCGGATGGCTGAGACACTCGTGGACATTGATGGGGCTCCAATAAGTATTAGGGGGGTTGTGTTTGCTCACTTGCCAAGGGCTGAGGCCTAGGGAGGTGCAGCTGGATGGAGCTCTGCTGTTAGCCTGTTCTGGGGCCTAATGTGTGCTGAACTGGTCCTGAATCTCTCCTGCCTGGTGTGGAGAAGCTGTGCCAAGAAGGAGACCCAGGGGAACCCCCTTGCTGGGGAGAGTTATGAAGAACATTGGTCTCTCTAGAAGGACCTGGTGACTCACTTGGAGGACGCACTGAAATTTGTGAACGTACTTACAGTGTTCCAGGGTTGGCTTAAAGGTTCTGGTACTATCACGCTGGACATTGATCTGGATCTGGATAGTCTGTAATTGATTTGCTACGGTATCTGGGACACCTAACCCTCACCTCCTTAGCCATTCTGCAATAAAACTTTCAAAAGACAAAAAGTGACTGGCACCTAATATCCCATCTGTCTCCCTATTTTAGACATGAACGCAGCCCTGGGTGAAATGGTAGCCCGTCCCTGGCTTCTGGAGGTGCTATTCTGCCTTTGGGGTGTCAGAGGGGTGCTGAACTTACTTACTTACTTGCTCCTCCCATGAACTTCCTATTTAAGCCAAGTCTCTGCACTTTCTGTTTGCCAGATTATTGTGCTCTCTCAAGCTGAAATCTTTCTCCTTTGTGTACCTGCTGCTCTTTTGCATACCTCTTCGCTATCACTCGTGATTGACGCTTGCCTTGTTCATCAACTCGAGCTCTGTTGAAGAGTGGCTAGTGCTTGGACCCCAAACCGCAGGTGAGCACATGTCATCCTCTGAGAGAATCTGCTTGTGTATTCATCCAGCTGTCTACTGCGCGTACCTCTCTACTGTTACATCCACTAGCCTCTAAGCCTGATGCCAGACCATGATACAGATTAAAAACAGAGGTTTTTGTTACATACATCTAAAAATAGATGTGAAGCCATGTCAAGGTACCTCTCAGATAAGTTTAATTTAGGGACTTCACTTTTCAAAGGCACATTGACATTGCAGTGTGGCTTTACATGTTTTTGCAAATGTTTGCAACAAAAATATATATTTTTCTGGCTAGCTGGAAAATGTGCTGGGTAAGTTTTGTATTGTTTTGTATTGTATATTTCCCTTTGTACCTCTCTACTTTTTGCTAGTTTTAAATTAATCAGAGTGGCTGCAATTGATGCTTTGCTGTATTTGCTGCAGAGCCCAGAAGCCAACATAGCCTTGAATATTGCTGTACATTAAAGGAGAAAATGTCTGCCGCCAGTTGAGTCTGGTCTCTGTTTGTACATTAATATATACAGTATGTAGCTCCCTGCTCCTGTTGGGTAGGCACTATGTGTTAAATTTAGTTGTCTGAGCTGTAGTTCAGCTCAGAAGGAATTATGCTAAATTGCTGGCTCTGTTTCAGTTCAGCTGGGTTGCACGTTTTCCACTTGACAGTAGGTGTCACTGTCACCACAGGTCAAGGTTGGAAATGCAGCAGGCTGGATGAGTTGGGTATTCGTTTCCCAGAAGTGGCTCAGGGGGCGTGGTTAACCCGCTGTGCATTCTGGGAGGGGGTACTTAAGAGACAGAGACCGCTCTATCGGGGTTCGTTGCCGGATCCTGACCTGAGGGCCCTCCTGGCCTCGGGGATGTGCAAGCCATTTTCGGCCTCGGGGCCTGCTGGCCCGAGGCTTTGCAACTGAGAAGTAGGCCCAGGAGTGTCTGGAGCCTACTAGTCCAGGGATGGTCCTACGTGGTCTTGCCTGCGGGAAGAAGCGGAACAATTGGGGACTCAATTGAATGATGCATCCTGGCCAGTTTGCCTCACGGTGCTGCTGGCTGACTGAAAGATTCTGGCACCGTGAGCTGTGTCCTTTTTGAAGGAACTTTTGCAAAGTGTCAGTGTGGTCACATGATCTTGTGGCGGAAGATGGTGGAACGACTAGACGACACTCATCAAGTCTGTGGCAGAGACTTTGAGCGAGCTTTGCACCGGTTGCTAGGTCGGTGAGAGTAGACCTATCCGGTGGTTGCTGAATCCAGCGTGGAACTGATTTGTCCTCTGGATCTAAGATTGTACCCGTGATCTGCAAAGCAAGGTACCTGAACCTCCCCTATCCCTCTACCCCTCTGTTGGAACTGCTTATAAAAAAACTCTTGAAGAAAAAGAAACCAAGTGTTGGTGTGGACACTCATAAGAACTCTTCCAGAGGAACCCCTAAGACGAGTGTGGTGAAAAGGAAAGGTAACGACAGGCCCAAATATTAAACCAGCGACCCCTTCGAGGTATTGCTACAAGTATATATAAGGAACTTTTGTTTTGATGATTAAATGTAGTTACATGGCGGGTGTTTCAAGTGTGGTTTGGTGGATGGAGGGATGTACTGTCTTAGTGGGTACATGGTGGGGTAAGTTACATGTAATGGGATGCATGCTGTGGTCAGCTGAATGTATTATTTTGTATGATGCAGAATGAAATGGATTACATAGAGGTGCTGAGTTTGTTGTGATAAACACTGGTATTTGTATTTGGGGTCATGGGCGTCCGCTCCATAGGGCAAGGGGGTCGTTTCCCCCCCCTAGAATCGTAAGATTAGATAGTGACACTTGACTTGCCCCCTGTGATGGCCGCTGCGGCAGCCGTGGACTTTTCTTTCTAAGTCTGCTGGCTGGGGCTGCTCTCCACCGCCCTGGGTGCCACACATTTGGGGGGGGGGTGTCAGGCGGCTCCCCCATCCTTCCCTGTATGAAACAGTGAGAGCTTGGTAGTGTAGCGGCGATGTGACATGCTGACAGTGCAGGGAGAAGCTCAGGCGGACTGACCCATTGTCACACACTACTGTGCATCTCACTCTCTGTTAAATTCTAAGAGCTCAGCGAGTACAACCCCCCCCTCCACAGGAATGGAAGAGGCTGCTTCGGCTCTGCCTCCCCCCTCCCCTCTGTTTCTGTGTCCTGTCCATTATCCGTGCAGCCCGTCTGAAAGGAATGTGGGGGCGGGAACATTTAAACAAGTAGAAGACAGCTAAAGAGCTGCAGACTGAACTAGTGTGAGACTGAGCATCCTGGGAACATCAAGTGAGTTACAGTATCAGCACTGTCACTGTGTCCAGACTCTGCCCTCTCTCACTCCCAAATCTTTCACTCCCCCTCTTTCCTCTGTTGTCCTCCAGCAGAGTCTTTCATTAACTCTATGCTGATAGTTTTTCACTAGTGTGTGATCATAGACATTGCATGTGATTTGCATGGCATTGCTGTGCAAATCACATGCGATGTCTGTGCGATGCAAATTCAACCATACAAACTGTATGGCTGAAATCGCATTTGCGCTAAAAGTGATTGGTGCAAGACCCTTTTTTTTTTTGGTCCGCACTGGTATCGGAGTGGATGGGTGTTCACACCTGTGCAATCCGATTCCTGCACTATTTCACAGTTCTCACTGCAATCTGCAAACCGATCTGGGGGTGTCATTAATTTTACATTGACACCCGTAACAGTTTGCAAAGGGCAGCGTAAACGGCCGACAAGCAACATGCAATGCAGGAATCCACACTGGAATCGCGCTGATCCTTGCATCGCATATATGTGAACCAGGACTCAAGTGGGTTCACACTGATGCACTGTGGTTCAGTTGCAGTGCTGGTGTATACACAGTTTTCCTGCATTTACCTTCATTTTCACTGCAGTCCCACAGACTTCTATTAGATTTAAAAATTTTGCAACATTTTCTGAAAGCGCACCAAATGTCCTCTATACTGCATCTTTGGTGTGCTTTCAGAAAACACAGTAAAATTACACAAGCTAATAGAAGTCTGTGGGACTGCAGCTAAAAATGGGGATAAAATGCAGAAAAACTGCATATACCACAGAATTGCAACAAACTCCAGGACACCAGTGTGAACCCAAAGGCTCCAGGATGCTGTGTAATGTAAAGGCATCCAGAGGTGCAGGGGGTTGTGTAATGTAAAGGAGTCCAAAGGCTTCAGGATGCTGTGTAATGTAAAGGGGTCCAGAGGTGCAAGGGGTTGTGTAATGTAAAGGAGTCCAGAGGTGCAGGGTGCTGTGTAATGTAAAGGAGTCCAGAGGTGCAGGGTAATGTGTAATGTAAAGGAGTCCAGAGGTGAAGTTGTGGAGAGGGGGTACACAGTAGTGACAAAGAGATATTGAAAGATGCAGGGGGCACAGTGGGGTGTTTTTACATTTTAACGTGGGGGGGCGCGCTTTTAACCCCCTCTAGTGGTCGAAGAAAGGGTTAAATGCGACTGTGTATCACCGCTGCCGAAGCGCCCCCCCCCCTGAAAAAATTTCAGCGGACGCCTATGTTTGGGGTGCATGGAAGAGTGTGTGGTGTATATTTAGAATGTGTGGTAAAGTGTCCTCAATGTATCTGGAGTTCATGGTGAAGTTGGCTAAATGTATGGAGGCTTATTTTGCTTAGTGTAATAAGGTGCATGATGTGTGGTGCAGAGTTTTTGGAGTGCATATTGGGAAAGACTGAATGTAATGGGGTGTATGATAGGGAGTGTGATGTGTATCGTGGAGAATGGTGCTGAGTGTATTAGGTGAATGCTTCAGTGTGTTAAAGAATAGGTTAACCCAACATTTCATATTCCTGATGTGCTTGTTTTACCATGTAATTGTATGAAAATGTATCCTGTTCATCTAGTTCAACCAATAATAAAAAATAAAAAAAATCATACAATCCCATATACACAATCCTATACATACAGTTGATCCAGGGGAAGGCAAAAAACCCCAAGAAAAGCATGATCCAATTTGCTACAGCAGGGGAAAAAAATCCTTCCTGATCCCCCGAGAGGCAATCGGATATTTCCTGGATCAACTTTACCTATAAATGTTAGTACCCAGTTATATTATGTACATTTAGAAAATAATCCAGGCCTTTTTTAAAGAAATCCGATGAAGCTGACTTCCATCAGTCTTGCCTACACACCATCAGTCAAAAATCCGGCCGTCCCAAACGCTGTGACGTAAAACACTCCGACAAGTCGAGAAAAATTAACTTCAATGCTTCTGAGCATGCGTCGACTTGATTCTGAGCATGCATGGGTTTTTTGTCCGATGGAGTTCCACACAGACGATCGGAAATTTGCTATTGTTTTTTTTCCCATCTGATAAATTTAAAACATGTTCTATTTTTTCTCACCGATGGAAAAAAGACCGATGGGGCCCATACACGATCGGTTTGTCCGATGAGAAAAGTCCATCGGACTGCTTGTGTACGGGGCATCACTGTTTGGCATTACCAATAAGCTACAAACTCCCCAACATGTCACAGTATACACAAATGTTTTGCCCTTCATTTCAATTTTAAACTGAAAAAGTTGTTTCACAAGGTGAGGGTTTACATTAACTATAAGCATAATAATGTGCAAGGTGGAATGTGCTGAGCCCGTTTAAGGCAATCTTTCCGTCATTCCTGGAGGCAGCTCTACCATGGGGGTGTTGGTGAAAAAAAAGGTTTATTTTTTATAAAATATAGAGACAAAATCTGTGTGCAAGAATCTAACCAAAACTTAGGTGACACTTAATGCTAAGGATGTGATTTTTACCTTTTTCGACTTGATCATAACTTTCACTCTGATAAATAAGACAGTTAAACTACACATATAATAGGTTGCAATGAGCTCTTCCGGTTTGCACCCCTTTCTGAATTGGAGGAAAAGAGGATACAGGAAAATGACCTTTAATTGTATTATACACATCTGGATGAGCTCTGTTGAGAGGGATAAAACAAAAATGATAGTGTTATGCAGTTGGGGAGGGGGGTACATATAATAGAGGTTGCAAGTCTGCGTTTATTCCTGGTATGTTTATGGCCAGATTGATGCATATACAGTATCTGCTTTAGTGCCAGTACCTCTTTTTGCATAACTTGTGACAATAAAAAATGCTTCAACAGACACACTAGTGGTTTAAGAGAAAAATGTAGAATTTATTTTCTTTATTAATATAAAACGCAATCTGTATTTAGTTCAAATGAGTCTGATTAGGTATGGAACATAAATTACAACTGAATTATAACTTAAAATGTATTACATTGTTTGCTGCTGTAAGGCACAAATATATATATATATATATATATGCATTATAACTACAAGCACATGATTATGTAGTGATTTTTTGCTCAAATTAACTGTAGGAAAGCCTAACATAATTTTTGGAATACAGTAATTGTGTGATTATAAAATGAACAATACATTTTTAATAAATTAATTTGCCTGTAATTGCTGGTTGATTTCTATGAATAGATATAAAATATGAAATGCATAGTAGCCATATCAGAAAACAACAGTTGCAAAGCTTTGGTTTATTTACAAATGTATCACTTTATAGCAGGTAAGAAAAATACAAGGCTGAAGGCTTTGTAGAGTAATGTGCCACTCCTACGTTACTGAGGGGTTTGTGGTTATCACATCTCTGTAGATCATCCCTACAGTCCCCTCTACAGAATTATTGCTGAAGGCAGAATAGTCAGAAAAATAAAGCAACCAGACATATAAAGCAGAAAGCGCTCACTCAGTAGTCACACAGCCCACCCTTTAGGACAGTCCTGGAAAGCTCTGTGTTTATTCACATAAAACCAGAGAGCACCAGAATCCACAAAAAACGCCATTTAATATACAGTATGTATATCTGTCTCTCTCTCTATCTATCTATCTATCTATCTATCTATCTATCTATCTATCTATCTATCTATCTATCTATCATATATATATATATATATATATATATATATATATATATATATTTATATATATATATATATATATATATATATGTATGTAGCACTTACCCCCATTTAAGGGACCGGCTGGTTTTGTTGGGTCTGCAAACTACCTCCAATGCCGCGTACACACGATCGATTTTTTCGACGGTGAAAACACCGTCGAGAAAAACGACGTTAAAAACGAGGAACAGCTTGTTCCCCCCACACACGGCCGTTTTAAATGTCATTTTTTTTTTGGTCGAAAAAAACGACCGTGTGTGGGCTCCGTGGCAGTGTTTCCCTATGGGAAACACTGCCGCGGAAAACATGTCGAAAAAAACGACGAGAAAAATTAGAACATGTTCTAATTTTTCTCGTCGTTTTTAATGCCGTTTTTCTCGTCAAAAAAAAAATGGCAGAAAGCCCACAGACGATCGTTTTTCTCGTTGAAAGGAAAAAATGTCGTTTTTCTCGACGAGAAAAACGGCCGTGTGTACGCGGCATTAGGCTTCCGTTGTCACGGTGGGAGAAAAGTCTTTAGAAAGGCCAATGTCCACACAATGTAAAACCCAAACAGTCAGGCTTTATTTTACTTTGCTGAAGTGGAAAACTTGAGAGGAAAGTACGAAACGAGAGAAACACAGGGGAAGGTTCAGGCACGCAACACTAAAGTCCCAATCGTCGCCACTCAAGCCTGAGTGGGTATTGCTCACCCGGATAGTCCCGTTTAGTGGTCCTAGCAGCTGGGATGAAGCACAAATCAATCTTTTTAGGGATACGATCAGGAATCCTCTGCCACAGGATTGTTAAAAGTCCCGAACCTCCCAGCCAAGCAATAGTGAAGAACCTTTAAGCCAGATTGGCGTATTGCAGGGCTTGTAATGATGGATCCCTCCTTAGGTGAGCTCCAGGCCTCCTCCTGAGACAGCAGTATCGTCGCTAGTCTCCTCTGGGGCAGATCCTCCCCTGGTCTTCTTCCCTAAGCGTGGCTTCCCGCAGGTGGGTAGCCTGGGATCCTTTCCAAAAGTGTAGGCCTCAGCCAGCAGAGCTGGGCCTAACATGTAGCGATGTAGCCTCAGGCTGAAGGTGCCCGGGGCCAGAACACACACGCACCCCATGCCATGCGGGCCACGAGGCGCACACCGATGGGTAGGCTCCCAGGACGGAACCCCAGAACAGGACCCCAATTAATGACGTCTGCTCCTTGTGTACCCTCTCCCAGCATGCACAGCGGGTAGACCACGCCCACTGTATGGCTGCCGAGAAAGGACACCCAAGGTGTTGTGATACCCCCTGTAGTTCAACCTATGCCAGTGATGTCAGTGCCACCTACAGGCAGACAGGGAACACTACTGCCAGGCAGTATCACACCCAGAGCAGAAGCAAATCCAGAACAATCAATTGGTCTGAGCCCAATTACTGGCTCAGACTACCCTTAAATTTACACATAGTGCCCCCAAATATTGGGGGGGGGGAGCGCTATGTCCAATGTCCAAATTGGGCCCAAAGTGTCAATATTTTGTGTGGCCACCATTATTTTCCAGCACTGCCTTAAAGCGTTTGTTAACCCCCAAAAATATATATGCTGCTCCTGCCCCTTTAATGTGAAAGCTGCAGCTTGGTGCTTTTGCTTTTTGCCTTACGTCTCTGTATCTCTTACAATACCTGTTTGATCCTGCCAGCTCCTGTCTTCCCCCCTGAGAACAGACCACGATTATCATGGCTGCTGAGCCAAGATACCGTGGTCTTAATGCGTGTCTGCGTCATCCGCAGGTTTCCCCTCTCCTCTCTGCCTGTTTTCAGCTCCTCCCTCCCTCTGCCTGTCAACATGTAGTTTGGAGTGAGAAAGGATGATCTCCTACACCCAGCCACGCCCCTCTCCGCCCCTCTCCTCTCCTCTCGTACACAATGCATTGACGGCCAAAGGGAGGAAGATAAGAAATTCCTCTTCTGACGTATCTTGCATACCAGTGGCGGCTGGTGCTCAAAATTTTTGGGGGGGGCGCAAACAAACTGAAAAAAAAAAAAATCAATTGCCGCCACTGTGCCCATTAAACGCAGCCACTGTGCCCAAACGCCACCAGTTTGCCCCCTCAAATACAGCCAGTTTGTTTCCATATACAGCCAGTTTGTCCCCATATACAGCCAGTGTGCCCCCATATATTTATAACCAGTGTGCCCCCATATATACAGCCAGTGTGCCCCCCATATACAGCCAGTGTGCCCCCCATATACAGCCAGTGTGCTCCCATATACAACCAGTTTGTCCCCATATATAGCCAGTTTGTCCCCATATATAGCCAGTGTGCCCCCCTATACAGCCAGTGTGCCCCCCTATACAGCCAGTGTGCCCCCATATACAGACAGTGTGCCCCCATATACAGACAGTTTGTCCCCATATATATAGCCAGTGTGCCCCCATATACAGCCAGTGTGCCCTCATATTCAGCCAGTTTGTCCCCCATATACAGCCAGTTCCCCCCAAATGCAGCCAATTTGTCCCCATATACAGCCAGTGTGCCCCCATATTCAGCCAGTTTGTCCCCCTTATACAGCCAGTTCCCCCCATATTCAGCCAGTGTGTCCCCAATATACAGCCAGTTCCCCCCAAATGCAGCCAGTGTGTCCCCAATATACAGCCAGTTCCCCCCATATTCAGCCAGTGTGTCCCCCATATACAGCCAGTTCCCCCCATATTCAGCCAGTTTGTCCCCAATATACAGCGAGTTCCCCCCATATTCAGCCAGTGTGTCCCCAATATACAGCCAGGTTCCCCCCATATTCAGCCAGTTTGTCCCCAATATACAGCCAGTTCCCCCCAAATGCAGCCTGTCCTCCCAGCCCTGCACTTACCTTCCTCGGTCCGCGCCGTCCTCGATGTGTTCTCCCGCCCTCGATGTCGCTTCAGCCAATCAGGTTACCGGTAACCAGATCCGGTGAACCTGATTGGCTGAAACCTCCACAGTCTTCTCCAAGGAACGCACCCCCGTGCGTACCTGGGAGGAGTTTTTGGAAGCCGAATACAGCGTGAGAGCTGTATTCGGAAAGCCTATCAGAGCCGCTGGCTCTGATAGACACTTCCTAGTCACACCCACCGCCGGCCGCCGCTCTTATTCATATGGCCGGCGCTCACCAGGAGGCCGGCCATATGAATAGTGGGCAGCGCGGCAGCGGTAACAATACACAGATTCATGCAATGCATGAATCTGTGTATTGTATTTCAGTGGCGGTGCGGGAGCGAGAGGGGGCGGCGCTCCGGCGCCCTCTATGGACGCACCGCCACTGTTGCATACGTCAGAAGGAAGCTGTGTCCCTCCTACTCAGCTCGGATATGGAGATGAAATAGGACAATTGACAGAGCTAAAAAATGCTAATAAAAGGCATTTACACAAAAAAAATAAGAAGAAGATGCTGCAATGCTTAGGGAACCGTGTGATTAATTGGCGACAATTGGGTTAACGACCACTTTTACCCTCTTGGGCATGGAGTTCACCAGAGCTTTACAGGTGGCCACTGGAGTCCTCTTCCTCTCCTTCATGATGACATCACGGAGCTGGTGGATATTAGAGACCATGTGCTCCTCCACCTTCCATTTGAGGATGCCCCATGGATGCTCAATAGTGTTTAGGTCTGGAGACATGCTTGACCAGTCCATCACCTTTACCCTCAGCTTCTTTAACAAGGCAGTGGTCGTCTTGGAGGTGTGCTTGGGGTCGATACCATGTTGGAATACTGCCCTGCGCCCAGTTTCTGAAGGGAGGGGATCATGCTCTGCTTCAGTATGTTACAGTACATGTTGGCATTCATGGTTCCCTCAATGAACTGTAGCTCCCCAGTGGCGGCAGCACTCATGCAACCCCAGACCATGACACTCCCACCACTATGCTTGACTGTAGGCAAGACACACTTGTCTTTGTACTCCTCTCCTGGTTGCTGCCACACACGCTCATCATCACGCTCGTGTCCTGTGATCTCATCAGACCACAGGACATGGTTCCAGTAATCCATGTCCTTAGTCTGCTTGTCTTCAGCAAACTGTTTGCGGGCTTTCTTGGGCATCATCTTTAGAAGAGGCTTCCTTCTGGGACGCCATGCAGACCAATTTGATGCAGTGTGCGGCGTATGGTCTGAGCACTGACAGGCTGACCCCCCCCCTTCAACCTCTGCAGCAATGCTGGCAGCACTCATACGTCTATTTCCCAAAGACAACCTCTGGATATGACACTGAGCAGGTGCACTCAACTTATTTGTTTGACCATGGTAAGACCTGATCTGAGTGGAACCTGTCCTGTTAAACCGCTGTAGGGTCTTGACCACCGTGCTGCAGCTCGGTTTTAGGGTCTTGGCAATCTTCTTATAGCCTAGGCCATCTTCTTATAGCCTAGGCCATCTTTATGTAGATCAACAACTCTTTTTTTCAGATTCTCAGAGTTCTTTGCCATGAGGTGCCATGTTGAACTTCCAGTGACCAGTATGAGAGAGTGAGAGCGAGAACACCAAATTTAACACACCTGTTCCTCATTCACACCTGAGACCTTGTAACACTAACGAGTCACATGACACCGGGGAGGGAAAATGGGCAATTGGGCCCAGCCCAGCTATAACAGCTTTAACTCTACTGGGAAGGCTGTCCACAAGGTTTACGAGTGTTTCTCTGGGAATGTTTGACCATTCCTCCAGAAGCACATTTGTGAGGTCAGGCACTGATGTTGGAACGAGAAGACCTGGCTCACAGTCCCTTTTGAGATTCACCGTACCGTACACCTTCCTTTGTGCAAGCATCCCATCTTGTACATTTTGCTTTTGGGAATTTGCATATAGGCTTTGTTTCCAAAAATTGTTAGATGGCTCAAATTCGGGGCTTTTCCATTCCACAGTTCATATGGAGTTTTCTCAGTTGATTTTCCTGGTAGTTGATTTTGGAGATAGCATGCGGTCATAATTGCATACCCTCCAGTATGTGGTTGGCATATCTGCATTAAACAGAAAGGTTCTTCCACTCTAACATAGAGTACGGTTCATTTTTTCTGCAACCCCTTTTTGTTCTGGGTTGTATGGTACAGTAGTTTGAAATATTATGCCATACTTTCTGGGAATCGCCTGTGTTTTATCACATGTATATTCAGTTCCATTGTCTGTGTGCAATACACTCGGCATTTTGCCAAATTTGTTGCTTACTTGAGCCAGATACTGTTAAAGTTTCTCTAGTACTTCACTTTTGATATGATAACAGAACCTGACTATATCTGTTACACTGACTGTGCGTCATATTACATCCAGCAGGATTAGCCGCGATCACACACCCGCGGGGGCATGCATCGATCGGTGGTGTGTGTCAGTCTGACACACCGCATCTCCGATCGAGGTAAAGAGCCTCTGACCTAGGCTCTTTATCACGCGATCAGCTGTGTCCAATCACAGCTGATCAGTGTAAACAGGAAAAGCCGTGTATCGCTGTCTGGGGACCCTAATGGACCCTGATGTAAGGAAGGGGCTCTCTGGGGACCCTGATGTAAAGGGAAGGCTCTCTGGGGATCCTGATGTAAAGGGGAGGCTCTCTGGGGACCCTGATGTAAGGGGGGCTCTCTGGGGACCCTGATGTAATGAGGGGGGCTCTGGGGACCCTGATGTAAGGGGGGACCCGCACTCAGATATGTAACGATACGTGTGTGTGTGTGTGTGTATGTATTTATTATATATATATATATATTATATACATGTGTATGCCCGCCCAAGCGTATGACTTTCTTTACTTCGCTGCTATGGGCTCTAGCCCGGGATCTTTTGTAGACCTAGCAATGCCCCTGGCAGGGGCCCTTCATGGGTTCTTGCACCAGGGCCCTGAAGATTCTACTTACGCCTCTGACTCAAGCCGACAGGCGTAAGTAGAGGAGAGCCGATCGGCTGTTCTCCTGACAGGTGGGGTCTGCGCTGATTATCAGTGCAGCCCCTGAGGATGCTCACCCGTGCCCACCAGGGATGCCCACCCATGGCCACCAGGGATGCCCACCCATGACCACCAGGTAAGCCCACTAGAACCCACCAGGGATGCCAATCAGTGCCCATTAGGGTTGGCACTCTGTGCCCATCAGTGATGCCTGCCAGTGCCTCCTGATCAGTGCTGCCTATCAGTGCCACATATGAGTGCCCATCCGTGCCACTTATCAGTGCCCATCAGTGCTGTATATCAGTGCCAACCTATAAATGCCTATCAGCGCTGCTTATAAGTGGCTCATCGTTAGTGCCACCTCATCGGTGCCAATCAGTACTGCCTCATCAGTGCCTATCAGTGAAGGAGAAAACTTACTTATTTTCAAAATTTCATTTTTTTTTGTAGCGCAAAGAATAAAAACCCCAGTGGTGATCAAATACCACCTAAAGAAAGCTCTATTTGTGGGGAAGAAATTGTATAAACTTATTTTGGGTACGACGCAATTGTCATTCAAGATGTGATAGCGCTGAAAGCTGAAAATTTGTCTGGACAGGAAGGTGTATAGGTGCCCTATATTGAAGTGGTTAAGGGTGGTATGAGAAATGGCCCACTTCAAACAAAATATTGTGCTAAACCTGTAGGTAAATAGAAGAACCAGAAACGTTGTTACATGGAAGAATGGGATTGATAATAAAGTTGGCAGTGCCTCTACGCAGGACAGGGCCTCTGTAAAAAGAGGGGATTGCCTTCTTAGGAAATTAATCAGTTATCTAATCAAAATAATTGGGAGAAACGGAACTACTGCAACCAGCCTATAACATTAACCATAAGTACTGTATATAGAAGCACACCAGTATGGAAATAATACACATTTTATATAAGGAGAGCTCCAATGTACAAACAGGTATTATCAGCAAAGGGCCCAATAGAAGTCCCGGTGGAACTGTGCACATACACCTGGGTATATACTGTATATAGGTAGTAATAGAGATACCTCCAGATGAATGTTGCAGCAAAGTCCAGTTGTAGGGGCCCCTGAGGATTATGTGGCATCTGTCTTTGTGTTGGATACCTGAAGACAAGATCAGCGGTCATGGGGGTATCCTCCAACTGTTGTTCGAACAACCTGGAATGGGCTTCTCACCAGCAGGAACTGTGGTGTGACACTGGAACTCAGAGGGAGCCTATCAATTTTTTTTATTTTGTCCCTTCCCACTAGTTTACCATAGGCTTGGAGCATTGACAGGACATGTGACTGACTTGCTTTCTCTCTCCACTTCCTCCTTCTGTGGGTTTCAAAGCCAACAGTGCATACATAATATCTTCACAGGGATTTACAAATTCAGACAGTAGAGGGTAGCAGATCCCTCCAATTGTTTGCATCAAAGCCTGTGTTTGTTTTGTGTTTGCTGACTAATAAAGCAGACATTAAGTTTATGAACTGTGTTGAAAATGCGATTTCCCCTCTGATCCTGACAACTGGTGTAGAATAGGGGCAGTTTAAGGGGTGCAGGCCAGTCCTATGTCATGGGTTAAATCTGCACAAAAAACAACAGAAGTTTATTAGGCGGCTCATACTAGCCAATATACAAACACAGACCCTCCATGAGCAGGCCCTTGCATAGGCAGTAGCAGCCCAACAAGAAACTAAACATTTTCTGATTGAACAAATGGCAAAAGCGCATTGGAAAACTGGAAGACACCAAGATGGTTCCGCTGTGCAGTGTGACCTACCGAAGATTGTGCAGTGGCCCCTATAAACAATTACTGCTGCAATTGGCAGGCACTTTGTGTGGATTCCACTGAGAGCAGATTAGGCATTCTGTTCCTTTTTTTGAATGCAGATCCCCAGCAGGCATACTCAGACCTGGTCCAGAATTCAGCACATGGCTATAAACTGTTGAACGCTGAAATACCTCATGGGACCGTAGTCATAACTTCTTAATACTACATTAGATGAATAAATAATACTTCAGTAAATGGCCGTGGCCTTTATTTATAGGTATAAATATTAAATTGCTTATATCAACTTTCTTAAATCAAAATAAATAATCAACTTAAGAATATTAAAATCTTCTTTCAGTATGAATAACCATATATAAATATAAATATAAATATATATATATATATATATATATTGTGACAGCAGGAAGGTAAAGTCACCTGGTTGCATCCAGGGGGGTAGATATATTTCTCCCAGATTCAGGCTTTATGCTGACTTATACAACTAGGGTGGAGAGTTGTATAAGCCCAGCTGAGGCTAGTAGGCTCATGGATGACTCATACCTCTAGGGAGAGTGTGGGGCGTCGTGCAGACAGAGATGAGACCAGCTGAACCTTGTCAGCTCATTTAGGCCTCTATAAGGAACTCCCAGCTTCATTAGATGTTAGCTCATGCCTGGAACCAGACCTGTGTGGACTGTCTAGGGAGAGTGAACCCCTGTGCGGTGAGGCAAAGCCTGTGTGGCTATTTGTTTGGACTTTTACTAAACCAGGGACTTAGGGACTAGGACAGCACCAGGCTGATCCCAGTTGTTAGTTTAGGAAACCTGCATGTTTAGTCAGAGGTCAAACTGACCAGGATTTATTTTGTTTGTTTCTTTTTGGCTTTGCTGTGTTTTTGTCACTGTACATAGAGAAATAAACCGCACCTTTTGATTTTGAAAACCACAACCTCCGTCTGCTGGCCCTGTTTTTGTGTGGGGAGCCCAACCAGGGGGTCACACACACCCGCTACCGAGTTAACCCCCTCACAGTTGGTGGAGAACCAGTGGCAGTTTTTTTTAAGCCAGCATGGAGGAGATACTGAAACAGCTGGCTCTAGCAAATGCCAATCAACAGCAGACAAATGCAGGTTTGCAAAGGAGCCTTGCAGCCCAGCAGCAAGCTCATCAACAAGCCCAGCAGCAATCTGAGGCCCGCTTCATAGACCTGTTACAGAAGCAAGAGCAGAGACTACAACAAATGGAAGCAGTAATGCAGCAACGTCCGCAGACCAGTGAGGAAAGCCGTCCCACTAATACCGCGTCCTTTGGGGTGAGTCGTTTATTGACAAAAATGACTGGAGAGGATGATCCAGAGGTATTTTTGACCACATTTGAAAGGACTGCTGAAAGAGAAAAGTGGCCTGAGGAGCAGTGGGCTGGACTGGTGGCTCCTCTGTTAACTGGTGAATCGCAGAAGGCTTACTATGACCTAGAGCCTGACCAAGCAAAAGACTATGTGATGCTAAAAGCTGAAATATTGGCAAGGCTGGGTGTCACCCTGGCTGTCCGGGCTCAGCGTGTGCATAACTGGACTTTCCAGCTTGGAAAACCCCCCAGGTCTCAAATGTATGATCTCATTCACCTGAGCAGGAAGTGGCTACAGCCAGAGACTTTGTCCGCACCAGAGATTGTGGAACGTGTTGTAATGGATCGGTTTTTGAGAGCTCTTCCTACTGCCATCCAAAAGTGGGTAAGCCATGGAGACCCAGAGACGGCCGGTGGTCTTGTGGATCGTGTAGAGAAATACTTGGCTACAGAGAACCTGACGGCCTCTTCCAGAGACACTCGGACTTTCCACCCTAAGACCAGACCATCCCCAGGGGCGGATAAGAGGATTCCAAGGGGTGAGGGTGGAGAGAGTGAGAGGGTGGGAGCTCTACCCCAAGTTTGGCGAGAACAGCCTGGGAAATCAGCGGCTCAAGAGGCCGCAAGAAGGATCGTTTGCTACCGCTGCCGGCAAGCGGGACATATTGCAGCCAATTGCCCGGTTGTGGAGGAACCCATGCAGTGTGACTTTCTGACGGACAGACATCAGTCGCTGTGTGCGACAGTCGCATGCACTGCCATTCGGGGAACTGAGAAACATTTATGCAAAATGTGTATTAATGGTAGAAATGTTGTGGTATTGCTGGATTCAGGTAGCCTTGTGACCCTGATAAAGGCTGAATTAGTTAAAACAGAGGTCTCTGGGAATAGCAAGGTAGCTGTTATTTGTGTGCATGGGGACACCCGAGAGTATCCAGTGACTACAGTGTGTTTCGAGACCCCCAAAGGTACCCTCTCTCATCCAGTGGGGTTAGTATCTCAATTACCGCATGATGCCATTGTGGGAAGGGATTTTCCGAAGTTCTGGGAACTGTGGGATGATCCTGAGCCCCCCACTGGTGCCCCTATGTACCAGGAATGTGATAGCCAGAACTCCTCTGAGAGTGGGGAGGACTCTCCAGAATTTCCCTTGTCAGTATTGGCAGGGGAGACTCAAGAAACTGGAGAGGAGCCCACCTCCTCAGACGAAAACCTACCGTCTGTGGAGTTTTCTGATCTGGAGGTTCACAGGGAAAATTTTGCCACAGAACAGTTAAAAGACCCCGCCCTAATAAAGGCACGGGAAAACGTAGTGGAAATAGATGGCGAGTTAGTGAACCCAGATAATACCTGCACTTACCCATACTTCAGCGTAGAGAAGGACCTACTGTATCGGGTGGCAAAAAGGGCAGAAGAAACCGTTGAGCAGCTGGTGGTGCCCAAACCTTACAGGAAGTTGGTGTTGGAGTTGGCCCATGGGCACATTCTTGGAGGTCATCTGGGGACAGAGAAAACCCGAGAGAGGGTATTACAGAGATTCTATTGGCCTGGGGTGATGAAGGACATAGAAAATTATTGTTCCTCCTGCCCTGTGTGTCAGAGGTCGGCCCCGATGCCACATTTCCGTAGCCCGCTGGTCCCTCTACCCATCATTGAGGTCCCGTTTGAGAGAATCGCAATGGATTTGGTAGGTCCTATAATCAAGTCCGCTAGGGGGCACCAGTACATATTGGTTATAATGGACTATGCCACCCGTTATCCAGAAGCGATCCCTCTCAGAAATACCTCGGCCAAAACCATAGCCAAAGAGCTATCTCTTGTTTTTAGCCGGGTGGGTATTTGTAAAGAACTGCTTACGGACCAAGGTACACCCTTTATGTCCCGGGTTATGAAAGAGCTGTGTAAATTGTTCAAAGTGACGCAATTGCGTACATCTGTGTATCACCCCCAAACCGATGGGCTGGTTGAAAGATTCAACAAAACCCTAAAACAAATGTTGAAGAAAGTGGTGGATAGAGATGGAAAGGATTGGGACTGTCTACTTCCTTATTTGATGTTTGCTATTAGGGAGGTGCCCCAATCCTCTACGGGATTCTCCCCCTTTGAGTTACTGTATGGGAGACACCCAAGAGGGCTGTTGGATATTGCCAAGGAAACTTGGGAAAGTGAGAGTTCTCCCCACAGGAGTGTGATTGAGCATGTCGCCCTGATGCAAGATCGAATTGCACAGGTAATGCCCATCGTGAAGGAACATTTGGCCCAAGCGCAGTTGGCACAGCAGAGAGTGTACAACCGTGGAGCAAAGACCCGTACCTTTTCCCCGGGGGATAGGATATTGGTACTTGTCCCTACGGTTGAAAGTAAATTCCTTGCCAAATGGCAAGGCCCCTACGAGATAATGGAAAAAGTGAGCGAAGTGAATTACAAGGTCAGACAACCAGGAAGGCGAAAGCCCGAACAGATATATCACGTTAATCTGTTGAAAGCCTGGAGGGATAGAGAGTCCCTAGTCGCAGAAACTTGGTCACCAGCTCAAACTGGTTGCGTGATTCCGGAGGTTGGAATAGCAGCCACCTTGTCACAACCCCAACAACAGGAGGTTAAGGAGTTTGTGCTTCGCAACAAGGAGGTGTTCTCTGAGCTGCCGGGACAAACATCTGGGGTAGAGCATGATATTATTACCCCGCCCGGTGAAAGGGTGAAGTTAAAACCCTATCGGATCCCAGAGGCCCGACGGGAGGCAATACGGGAGGAAGTACAGAAAATGCTGAACTTAGGGGTGATAGAGGAGTCCCAAAGTGATTGGTCTAGTCCCATTGTGTTGGTGCCTAAACCGGATGGGAGCTGGCGATTTTGTAACGATTTTCGTCAGTTGAACAAAGTTACAAAATTTGACACCTACCCCATGCCACGTATAGATGAGTTGATCGACCGGCTGGGAACAGCCCGATACATGACGACTCTTGACCTCACAAAAGGGTATTGGCAAATTCCCCTGGCCAAGTCGGCCAAAGAGAAAACCGCATTTGTAACCCCAGACGGGGCGTTCCAATATAAGAGAATGCCGTTCGGGTTACAGAATGCGCCGGCCACATTCCAGCGGAAAATGGACCAGATACTGAGGCCCCATCGGAAGTATGCTGCGGCTTACCTGGATGACGTAATTGTCCATAGCACAGATTGGGCCTCACATCTGCCAAAAGTGCAAGCAGTCCTAGACTCTATCCGGGAAGCGGGGTTTACGGCTAACCCCAAGAAGTGTACCATTGGGCAGGAGGAGGCCAAATATCTTGGGTACACCATTGGCAGGGGAGTGATAAAACCCCAACTCAACAAAGTCGAGGCCATCCAGAGTTGGCCACGTCCCAACAGCAAGAAGCAGGTACGGGCCTTTCTGGGAATCGCGGGTTATTATCGGCGCTTCATTCCCCACTTTGCTTCTAAGGCTGTGCCCCTAACCAACCTGACGAAAGGGAAAGGGTCGGTCATGATTAAATGGACCCCCGAGGCTGAGGCAGCATTCCAATTCTTGAAACAAGCCTTATGTAGCCAGCCAGTGTTGTACTCACCCGACTTCTCTAAAGACTTTGTCGTACAAAGTGATGCGTCAGATGTGGGGTTAGGAGCAGTATTGTCCCAGGTCTGGAACGGGGAAGAGCACCCAGTCATTTACCTCAGCAGGAAGTTGAAGTCCCATGAGGTAAATTACGCCACGGTTGAAAAGGAGTGTTTAGCGGTGAAGTGGGCTCTAGATTCCCTTCGGTACTATCTGCTAGGTAGGCACTTTGACATGGTTACGGATCACGCTCCGTTAAAGTGGATGGCTCAAAACAAGGAGACAAATAGAAGAGTGAATAGGTGGTTCCTGGCCCTACAGGAATTCAACTTCACAGTAAAGCATCGCCCTGGCGTTCAAATGGGGAATGTGGATGCTTTGTCTCGAGTACATGAATGCCTGATTGCTGGTGTTCCAACCCCAAGGTTAAAACAAGAGGGGGGGGTATGTGACAGCAGGAAGGTAAAGTCACCTGGTTGCATCCAGGGGGGTAGATATATTTCTCCCAGATTCAGGCTTTATGCTGACTTATACAACTAGGGTGGAGAGTTGTATAAGCCCAGCTGAGGCTAGTAGGCTCATGGATGACTCATACCTCTAGGGAGAGTGTGGGGCGTCGTGCAGACAGAGATGAGACCAGCTGAACCTTGTCAGCTCATTTAGGCCTCTATAAGGAACTCCCAGCTTCATTAGATGTTAGCTCATGCCTGGAACCAGACCTGTGTGGACTGTCTAGGGAGAGTGAACCCCTGTGCGGTGAGGCAAAGCCTGTGTGGCTATTTGTTTGGACTTTTACTAAACCAGGGACTTAGGGACTAGGACAGCACCAGGCTGATCCCAGTTGTTAGTTTAGGAAACCTGCATGTTTAGTCAGAGGTCAAACTGACCAGGATTTATTTTGTTTGTTTCTTTTTGGCTTTGCTGTGTTTTTGTCACTGTACATAGAGAAATAAACCGCACCTTTTGATTTTGAAAACCACAACCTCCGTCTGCTGGCCCTGTTTTTGTGTGGGGAGCCCAACCAGGGGGTCACACACACCCGCTACCGAGTTAACCCCCTCACAGTATATATATATATATATATATATATATATAAATTAGCTTAGCCATTTAACCATTTAAGCGCAAGCTAAACTTAAAACAAAAAACATAACATCCCCTTACAATTGAAGGGATTAAAGCCTCATAAAACAGGCCATGACAGGGGGGGAGGGTGGGGTGTGCTCCTCTTCAAATCTTCTCCGTCTTCTGCCCACTGATGACGCATTCTCTTTCTTTATATAGAGTGCTAGAGGACCGTTGTTTGGGGCAACTGTCAACATTGTTAACCAATCATAGGTAAGTCATTTTTTTTTTTTACTGTAACTTTAATTTCATTTACAGGTATGACACGGTCCCATAGGTGGCGGGGCAGGGACATTTCATGCCCCGCCCTTCACCTTTATTCCCCAGTAACAAAATGGGGTCCCGCTGAGCACACAGTGCCAACTTCATGCATGCTCTCACTTACCTCTTCTCTTCGCGTGCCTCTTAACCAGGCCATAGATTTACACAATGTGGGTTTGAATACGGTTATCATTGGATACCAACCACTAGGGAGGGAGCCAGGACATCGATCTCCTCGCTACCAGCCTTCCCAGGTACTCCGCTGGCTACTTGTAGCTTGTTCCTTGGCTTGGTTGCCCAAAGCAACTACTTTCCTTTTCTCTGTATCTTGCTGAGTTAACCTTTTGTAACAGTGTTATTTCATACCTTGTAGTGCATTTACAGGCCCAGGTTCTTTAGGTACGGTGAAACCTACATGTACCCCTTTGAATAACTTCAGACCAGTCTTAGAATGGTTAATGTAACCTTACTGGAGAGATGTAGTTCAATTTGAACAATGTCCTTCCTCTAATCCTAACTAGAGTAGTGGCCCACGCATACCCCCATGAGGTAAGAGTCCTTTATGGCATTGTCCATGGCTTTAATGTCCTCCAAAAATCCTGGTCTCTTTGGTTGTGCCAACAACTGCGCTCACAGGTGATGCTGGAACTCCACTGCAACAGGTGGGCTGGCTTGGACCAAAAACCCAAGAACTAAGCAAAAAACATTTAACCCTTTCCCCACGCTAGGCCGGTAGCTGGCTCACATACTTTAACCTGCCTACACGGGCATAGTGAGCTAAAAAAAAGTACTTCATGTCCTCTATTTCAGTGCAGCGTAAGGTACCGCCTCACACCGTGCAGTGGCCGGTTGAACTTCATGAAATGTTTGAATGACATTTAAATAAAGTTTATTTAAAAAAAGTGAACAGTGCAGTGATCTCACCGGACCGCACCGCACACCAGCCACTGCGTTACAATGCATTGGCTGAGGTGAATGAATGGGCCCATATACAACTATATGCCTTGATGCACCTGCTTCAGGACTGGTTATAACCTGAAGTGCTGACCCCCACTAAGATTGTGGAGTGGGTGATCTTCCCAAAGAAAAACCATGCAGAGGGCTTCACTGGGGGCCCTTCATGAACAAGAGAGCTGTTTAACCAAAGCAAAGAGGTGCATCCACGCATTATGATGTCAGTGGATGACTGCAATGTGTCTGCCTGGATGCGTAATGCTCCCCAAAAGCATCCCAGCACCTAACCCCCAAAGAACTAATATGTTGATAGAGATCAACATGAGGTTTGTTGCTGGACCTGTCGCTAACTGGCGGCCCAGTGCCTAATGTGGGATGAACCGATGAATGTGATACATTGAAAGGGTTAGTAGTTAATTTTGTCTAGATAAGAGCAGGACAGTTTTACTAAAACTCTGTCTCCCAGCAGGTGGCACTACCCCAAAATCCGGTGATGGACTGTCCCTCAGCATCCTTGTGTCTACAGAAGGGCTATGGACCCTGCTCTGGTTTTGATGATGTCGGGACCCTAGAGCGCAGGGGTGCAGGAGCTATGGGGACCAGTCCAGCTGCGGGGAGTAGTGGAGGATCAGGTAAATATATCTCCTGTTCTTGTTCCTCTAGACATACATAATTGAGCAATTAACCCTTTCAGTGTGGGCACCACTGCAAGAGATAATTTTGGCGGGAGCCATTATCAATCTAATCGAGTGGTGAGGGAGCGGGGAAGCCTGAAAGATTGTATTGATGGAGCTTTAAAATATGCTGGAACTTAAATTGAATGAGGAGTATCCCAATATTTGTTCAAGCCCTATGGTCGTAGTGCCCAAGCCAACTGGTACTTGGGAGTTCTGTAATGATTTTGAAAATTAAATGAATCTCCAAACTTGATGTTTATCACATCCACTAGGTAGACAAATTAATTGAAAGATTAGGTCCAGTCTGGTACAACACCACTCTCCATTTAAAAAGGGGCACTGGTAGGTCTCATTCACCAAGGAAACTGATTGAAAAATGGCATTGGCTATGTCACAAGGGTTGTGGCAGTATGTCAGAATGCCATTTGGGTTCCACAGGGCCCTGGCTACTTTTTAGATAACCATGGGAAAAATCCTGAGATCTTGCAAGGAATTCTCAATAGCTTACCTAGATGATATTGTTATGATTAGCTGGGACTGTAAAAGACATTTTTAAAAAAGTCCAGTTAATTCTGGATGCCCTATGGAAGGTTTATGGTGAACCCTAATGCCCTGTACACATGATCGGATTTCCGATGGCATAAAATCCGATGGAATTTTCCGTCGGAATTCCGATGAAGCTGACTTCCACCAGTCTTGTGTACACACCATCAGACAAAATTCCGACCGTCCAAAACGCGGTGACGTAAAACACTCAGACGAGCCGAAAAAAATTAAGTTCAATGCTTCTGAGCATGCGTTGACTTGATTCTGAGCATGCGTGGGTTTTTTCTCCGTTGGAGTTCCACACAGATGATCGGAATTTCCTATCGTTTTTTTTTTCCATCGGAAAAATGTAAAACATGTTCTATTTTTTTACACCGATGGAAAAAAGTCAGATGGGGCCCACACACAATCGTTTTTTCCAATGAAAAAAGTCCATCGGACTTTTTTCATCGGAAAAAACGATCATGTGTACAGGGCATTAGAAAAAACAAAGTTAGATTACCGAAGGTGCACTCTTTGGCTCTTCTAGTACCTTGTATGTATTTCAACTTTTCCAATCAAATTTGAGAAATCCCAGCTATTCGTTTGTTATGTGTTCCAATTCACACAGTGCAGGTAAAAATAATTAAAAAATACTTACTTGTCTAATTGTTTTAATGGAACAGATGTATACTGTACAAAGGTAGTTTTGAAAACATGGCAATGTGAAGATGAGGGACAGAATTACTGTAGGGACATTTTATTGAAAGTGCATTACCAGACAATATAGAACAAAAGCCTGGAGATCTTAAATTTTGTGAAAGGACAGACAGTAGTCAGATCTAGTTTGCAACTGATAATGAAATCTGCCAGCACAGCACAGACAGGGTAATTATGTTAAACATTATTGTGCAACCTCATCCATAGCAAGACATAGCAAACGAGAGCTTAGTTGGATTTTTAAACACTTAAAAATATAGGCAGCGATTTTAAAATGTTTAAACTTAAATAGTTATGCTATGTGAAATGGAACATGTAACAAATATACCTGTAATAAATGTGGCTCTATGCTTACCCATATATTGAAATGCCACCATTTCAGTGCTTGCCACCCGCTGCAGGCATTCGATCCTCAAGATGGTTTGAATAGCTGTTTCCCCCACTGCATGCAATGATTTCTCCTGCTGGTTTGCATGCCATGTGGCAATCTACAAGCCAGTGGGAGAAGTATTCAAGCAAATAGGCTACTGGAAAGGTAAGTATAGAGCCTTTTTTATTACAGATATGTAATTCTTTACATTATTTACAAATGACTCTGTGTTGATAAGGTTACTTTAAGGCAGGGGTCTCCAAACTTTTCAAACAAGGGCCACTTTATTGTCCTTCAGACTTTAGGAGGGCCGGATTGTGGCCAGCGGGGGCAGAAAATGTCCCGGACCCAGCTCCAGTGAGAATAAATGTGGCCTCAGGGTTGGTGGACAGTAGGAGGAGGAGTAGGGCCCCTATCAGTAGGGGGAATAGAATCCCATCATTGATATTAGTAGAAGAAATGGTGCCCCCTTGTTGGTGTCAATGGAAGGAATAGTGCCTCCTATCAGTTGAGGAATAGTGCCCCAAGGGCCCCATAAAGGCTAGCAAAGGGCCACAGTTTGGAGACCCCTGCTTTAAGGTAAAGGGGCATTCTTTTGAGAACAGTAAAGTGCACATTTTGTATGAAGAGGACAACTGGTTTACATGAGCCGTAAAAAGGGCCATCTACATCAGAGTGGAACAGGGGTGGGAGCCTTCAATGCCATCTGTCACCCACATATGATGGCATTTTAGCATCTCTACCTGGAGAAAAGCCTGTGCTAAGTGTCAGATAGAAAAAGCTGCACATTAATCATTTAAATACAGGACTAAATAAACTCAGATAATAAGATACCAATGCTCCACTCAGATAGTAAATGCGTAATGGAAAAATCTGAAAGTAGTTAATATCCGACAAATAATCACACATGCACAAAATTAACAGAAAATGTATATCTATATACAGTGAGGAAAAAAAAGTATTTAATCCCCTGCTGAGTTTGTAAGTTTGCCCACTGACAAAGAAATAATCAGTCTATAATTTTAATGTTAGGTTTATTTTAACATTGAGAGACAGAATAACAACAAATAATCCAGAAAAACGCATTTCAAAAAAGTTATAAATTGATTTGCATTTTAATGAGTGAAATAAGTATTTGACCCCTTCGCAAAGCATGACTTGGTACTTCTCAGTCAGATGTTTCTTGTAGTTGGCCACCAGGTTTGCACACATCTCAGGAGGGATTTTGTCCCACTCCTCTTTGCAGATCCTCTCCAAGTCATTAAGGCTTTGATTCTGACATTTGGTAACTCAAACCTTTAGCTCCCTCCACATATTTTCTATGGGATTAGGGTCTGGAGACTGGCTAGGCCACTCCAGGACCTAAATGTGCTTATTCTTGAGCCACGCCTTTGTTGCCTTGGTTGTGTGTTTTGTCATGCTGGAATACCCATCCCGACCCATTTTCAATGCCCTGGCTGAGGGAAGGAGGGTCTTACCCAAGATTTGAACATGGTCCCTTCCATTATCCCTTTGATCTTGTGACATTGTCCTGTCCCCTTAGCAGAAAAACACTCCCAAAACATAATATTTCCACCCCCATGTTTGATGATGGGGATGGTGTTCTTGGGGTAATAGGCAGCATTTCTCGTCCTTGATGCCAAAGAGCTTGATTTTAGTCTCATCTGACCATAACACTCTCACCCAGTTCTCCTCTGAATCATTCAGATGTTCATTAGAAAACTTCAGACAGGCAGGTACATGTGCTTTCTTGAGCAGGGGGACCTTGCGGGCGCTGCAGGATTTTAGTCCTTCATAGCATAGTGTGTTACCAATTGTTTTCTTGGTGACTATGGTCCCTGCTGCCTTAAGATCATTGACAAGATTCTCCCGTGTCGTTCTGGACTGATTCCTCACTGTTCCCATGATCATTGAAACTCCACAAGGTGAGATCTTGCATGGAGCCCCAGACCAAGGGAGATTGATAGGTATTTTGTGTTTCTTCCATTTGCGAATAATCGCACCAACTGTTGTCACCCTCTCACCAAGCTGCTTGGCGATGGTCTTGTAGCCCATTCCAGCCTTGTGTAGGTCTACAATCTTGTTCCTGACATCCTTGGACCACTCTACAGTCTTGGCGATGGTGGAGAGATTGGAATCTGATTGATTGCTTCTGTGGACAGGTGTCTTTTATACAAGTAACAAGCTGAGATTAGGAGCACTCCCTTTAGGAGAGTTCTTCTAATCTCAGCTCGTTACCTGTATAGAAGACACCTGGGAGCCAAAAATTTTGCTGAATGATAGGCGATCAAATACTTATTTCACTGATTTAAATGCAAATCAATTTATAACTTTTTTTAAATCCGTTTTTCTGGATATTTTAGTTGTTATTTTGTCTCTCACTGTTAAAATAAACCTACCATTAAAATTATAAATTCATTTCTTTGTCCGTGGGCAAATGTACAAAATCAGCGGGGGATCAAATACTTTTTTCCCTCACTGTATATATAAAAACATAAGTCTATTTGCCACAATATTAGCGTAAGTCCCCTTTAAATCTGTGACTAATGGGCACTAAATTCAAAGAAGATGATGTGCTTGAAAGCCAGACAGTACACAGGTGTTCGCTGCAAGCTGTCCTCTAGTGACAAAGCCTCCTTACCAGATGAAGAGGATCTTTAGATTATAACAGATTACTAGCACCTGGCTCTCACACAGCCCTTTATATGCATACATTTTCCAGTAATCCACCAGCTTCGACTCAAGGGGGTATAAAACATAAGAACAACAAAAGAGCAGAACAAATAGCATAATATGTAAAAGACCAATGGGTTTAATAGTAAAAAACAATCAAATAGAGAAGCACCGCTGTTATTCAGCTGGTAGGCGTAATGATGTCATATTCCAGGCCCCGCTCAATGTGTTTCGTCACTCCACGGACGTTGTCTTCCCATGCCTAGACACGTTCTATAGAGGATGGATTAATGCAAGTTAATCCATATTGCTACAAATACTGGAGTATGTTCTTGACACAGTAGAGCTAAGAAAGACATTGAGATAAGTGATGGAGTGTCTTCAATATTGCAAACAGCAGTCCAGTTGAATGTGACTAACTACTACTAGGTTTAGCTGTGCAGTCAATCATCATGAAATATTTGAGTAAATGGAAAGAGACAAATATTCTGTGTCATGTACATAAACTCATCTTGGATTGCCAGAAGAAAAAACAATTTTTTTTTAGTTAAATGTTACTGATTTTAAGAGCAATTCAGAACAAAAAATCTACGCGTATGCTTTTTCTCAACATGACTATTATTTTTTTTTTGTAGCAGAGATCCATTCTATGTACATGAATGTTGTTCACTGTAAAAATGTAATATTAAATGTGATCCCACCCACAGCAGGGAATATCTGCACAGCATCTCCATAAACATCACCCCAGGGATATTCATGTCTTTACAGAGCATACCAAGCATTACTATAGCACTCATTTAATTTTGTTGAATAATTACACAGCCAATAAAATTTAAGGCTCTGCTAATTCTGATTTTAATAAAAGGAATCACCTTTAATTATAAATAATCTCCTGTTCTGTGTCTATACTTCCCATCTCTATCTAAGTGATAAATTCATTTGCATTTTAACACCATGAGAACATATCCGGCTAAATATATATATTTGATAAAACTCATCTGTCGCTGAGCAGAAAGCTCACCTCGGCACAACACATTTGCGTTAATGCATGCTGTAGAATGAATGTGTATGAGCATCAAGTCTCATTGTCTCTCGCTGTGCATTATAGACCGTTGTTTTATAATATCCTGACTTATCTGTACTTCATCTTTGAAAGAGCAAGCTATATTAATTTTTATCACATCCATTAAAGTGAAACTTGAAAAATGTACAACCTTAAAGCATTTCTAAGACCTTGTTCAGATGGGCACTGGCACCCACACTGGGTGGATGCAGATGCCAAATCAAAGTTAGTCTGCATGCAGTATGGGTGCCAGCACCCATTTGAGCAAGACCTAAATCTATTAAAAAACCCAAAGAAACAAAAAAAAGTCTGCTGTCTGGTATAAAGTGCAGCCACAGACTCCAAAGTCATAATGCATTGCCAAATCCATGGTACGCTGTGGGATTGATGTCTGTGGTGGTAAAGATGAACTCTCCTGATGAGTGAAAAATAAAATAGTGGTCCAGAAAACCACATGCAAATACCTAGAATTGTATTTTCTATTAGCCAAAATAATTTCTTTGAAGAAAACCTCTTGTTTCTTTCCTCAAATCCTGCACCTCTGCTCCTCCTCATAGAGCAAGTTTATTTTTGAACGTCACTGTACTCTGCCACTGCACCCATGTGTACTGAACACACCTGATGGTCTTTAATAAGGTGCTAAACCTGTAGGTAAGTTAGAGAACCAGAACCTTTGCTAAATGGAGGAGTAGGTTTGATACTAAGGCTCCTTTCACACTGAGGCGTTGCAATAACGCGCTAAAAATGAGTAGCGTTATTACCGCGTTATCGCTAAAAATAACGCTAACGCCTATGTGTTTTTACTGCGGTTTTACCACGTTAGTGTCAGCTAATAACCCTACCCCTTACATCACATCCTGTGCACTTCCTATTTTTTTGTAGCTTCTGGGCGTTTTTAAAGCGGTATTACCGCGGTTTTACAGCGGTACTGATTTATTTCAATGGGGATAGGCGTTTTTACAGCGCTATTTTATGCGCCCCAAAGATGCTCCAAAAAAGCTGTTTGTAGGATTTTTTCCAACGCACAGCCAGCACAACGCCTCAGTGTGAAAGCCCTCAGGGCTTTCACATTGAGAATGCTGGGGCAGGATTATTTCAGGCGTTTTTACAGCGCTATTTTTAGCGCTAAAACGCCTGAAAAATGCCTCAGTGTAAAAGGGGCCTAAAGTTGGCCTCTTTGAACAGAGGGGATTCCCTTCCTGGGAATTTTACCAGTAATCTAGTCAAAGTAATTGGGAGTAGAAGAACTACTGCAACCAGCATATAACATTAACCATAAGTGTATAGCGGCAAACTAGTATAGAAATAATACAAGTTTTATATAAGAAAAGATTACGGTACATACATCCAATGTACGAACAGGCATTATTAGCTATAGACCCAACAAGAATACTGGTGAAACTGTGTACATATACCCAGTTATATACAGGGCTGTTTGAAGTAATTTGGGGGCCCCAAGCAGATTGAGAATTTGGGGCCCCCAAGCGAGGGGGGGTGCTACTGATTTTTTTTGGAGAAGCGGGGGGGGGGTGCTACACAATTTTGTTACTAAATTTAGAAGGGGGGTGCTAACGCGGGACATCGACGCCGATCGTGGCGAGAGGGGGGGCGCCAATCGCGGAAGGGGGGCGCCAATCGCGGGAGGGGGGGCCGACAATATCGTGGGAGGGGGGCCGCCAATCGTGGGAGGGGGGCCGCCAATCGCGGGAGGGGGGCGCCAACCAATCGCAGGGGGGGCCGCTAATCGCGGGAGGGGGGGCCGCCAAATCGCGGGAGGAGGGGGCCGCCAATCGCAGGTGGGGGGGTCGCCAAACGCGGGTGGGGGGGCCGCCAATCGCGGGTGGGGGGCCGCCAATCGCGGGAGGGGGGGGCGCCAAATCGCGGGAGGAGGGGGGCACCAATAGCGGGTGGGGGGGCCGCCAATCGCGGGAGGGGAGGTAGCTCTGCTGGGGCCCCAGGCCAGCTGGGGGCCCCAAGCAGTTGCTTGGTTTGCCTGTCCTGTTCCAACGGCCCTGGGTATATATAGTTATTAATAGAGATAACACCAGATGAATGTTGCAGCAAAGTTCACTTGCAGGGCCCCTGAGCATACCTGCTATGCAACGTCTGTCTTTGTTTTGGAGTCCTGAAGAAAAGAGCAGTGATGAGGAGATTCTCCAACTGTTCTTCAATCAGCCTGGAATGCAGCTTCTCACATACATATACTGTGGTGTAGCAATGAAACTCAGAATTTGCATATCTACTCTGTGCTTTAGTCCATCCCTAGTAGTTTCCAATCTGACATGCAACCAGACCTCTTACTACCAGAAGTGGCCAATGGATGCCTGTCTATGCTAGTTATTAAGCCCTTAACTAAAACTAGCTGAAGAATCCCAGACCAATAAGGACAGGGTTAACAAGAATTACATGAGCTGCATATACAGTGCCTTAAAGTATTCGTACCCCTTGAAATTTTCCACATTTTGTCTTGTTACAACCAAAAACATAAATGTATTATTATATTGTGATTTTATGTGATAGACCAACACAAAGAGGCGCATAATTGGGAAGTGGAAGGAAAATTATAAATGTTTTTCAAAATGTTTTACAAATAAATAAGTCAATACTTTGTAGAACCACCTTTCACTGCAATTACAGCTGCAAGCCTTTTTGGGGATGTCTCTACCAGCTTTGCACATCTAGAGAATGACATTTTTGCCCATTCATCTTTGCAAAATAGCTCAAGCTCTGTCAGATTGGATGGAGAGCTTCTGTGAACAGCAATTTTAAAGTCTTGCCACATATTCTCAATTGGATTTAGGTTTAGAATTTGACTGGGCCATTCTAACACATGAATATGCTTTGATCTAAACCATTCCATTGTAGCTCTGGCTGTATGTTTAGGGCTGGTGTGTTCAGGGTGATGTGCAGTATTAGTTTTCCGCCACACATAGCATTTTGCTTTTAGGCCAAAAAGTTAAATTTTGGTCTCATCTGACCAGAGCATCTTCTTTCACATGTTTGCTGTGTCCCCCACATGGCTTCTCGCAAACTGCAAACAGGACTTCTTATGGCTTTCTTTCACCAATGGCTTTCATTCTTGCCACTTGTCCATAAAGGCCAGATTTGTGGAGTGCACGACTGATAGTTGTCCTGTGGACAGATTCTCCCACCTGAGCTGTGGATCTCTGCAGCTCCTCCAGAGTTACCATGGGTCTCTTGGCTGCTTCTCTGATTGATGCTCTTCTTGCCTGGCCTGTCAGTTTAGGTGGATGGCCATGTCTTGGTAGGTTTGCAGTTGTGCCATACTCTTTCCATTTTCGGATGATGGATTTAACAGTGCTCCGTAAGATGTTCAAAGCTTGGGATATTTTTTAAAACCTAACCCTGCTTTAAGCTTCTCCCTGTCCTGTCTGGTGTGTTCCTTGGTCTTCATGATGCTGTTTGTTCACTAAGGTTCTCTAACAAACCTCTGAGGGCTTCACAGAACCAGGGCCGTCTTAACCAGTTCCGTTCCACGCTATAGCTGAATGACGGCTACAGCGTGGACCTACATTGCCGGGAGGCCATCAGTAGACGTCCTCCCCTTCGCGAGCGCGCATAGGGGAAAATCACTGTAAATGGCCAATCACAGTGGCCATTTACTACGCGATCTGCGTGGCCAATGAGAGATGATCTCATATGTAAACATATGAGATCATCTCTCATTGACAGCCCTCCCTCCTCACACAGGAGGGAGAGCAACCTGTGAGGAGGGAGAGCAACCTGTGCTTTATCGTGAGTGATTCTAGTGTTACAGTGAACGTAAACCAATGTTTATACAGTGCCCAAACTGTACCCAATTAGTACCACAGTGCCAATTGGTATAGATGTCAGTCTGTGCCATCAATAATTAGTGCCCACCAGTGCCATCAGTGATCAGTGCCCATCTGTGCTGCCTCATCAGTGCCCATCTGTGCCACCTCATCAGTGCCCACCTGTGCCGCCTCATCAGTGACCATCTGTGCCACCTCATCAGTGCCCATCTGTGCCGCCTCATCAGTGCACATCTGTGCAATCAATCAGTGCACATCTGTGCCGCCTCATCAGTGCCCATCTGTTCCACCTCATCAGTGTCCATCTGTGCCACCTCATCAGTGTCCATCTATGCCACCTCATCAGTGCCCATATGTGCCACCTCATCAGTGCCCATCTTGCCTACTCATTAGTGCCCATCTGTGCCACCTCATCAGTGTCCATCTGTGCCACCTCATCAGTGCATATCTGTGCTGCCTCATTAGTGCACATCTGTGGTCATCAGTGCCCATCAGTGCAGGTTTAGCATACATTAGTGCCACAGTTCAGGCTTATTAGCACACATCTGTGCAAGCTCATCAGTGCCACCTCATCAGTGCCCATCTTTGCAGGCTTAGCACACACCTGTGCAGTCTCATCACCACCAGCAACCATGTCCAAAAGATGCTTTTCCACCAAGGACGCGTACCAATTACTTTCCACAGCCGACGAAAGAAACGGGGAGCTCTCTTTTTCGGATTCCCTTTCAAATTTGGATTCTCAGTCTGACGTAAATTATGAGCCAGTACTCAGTAGTGGAACACTGACAGACTCAGAGGCGGAAGATATTCTGCCCACCAAACTAAGGCGTTCTGGTGAGGAGACAGTGGTATCCACCAGCACCGCAATGCCATCCACCAGCACCGCAGTGCCATCCACCAACACCGCAGTACTTTGGCAAGAAAGGCCAAGTACCAGTGGGGTGTCACCTCAGCCCCAAAGGGTTAGGACCCATGCCAGCCTTCCCTATGCCCTTCAGACCCCCTTGTGGCTTCTTCCTAATTCAGGAGAAGCTAACATTCCCCCTTTCACTTCCCAGCCAGGAGTCCAGGTGGACACAGAATTTTTCCCCAATCAATTTATTTGATTTAATTTTTACGGAGGACATGCTAGCAACAATTGTGGCCCAGTGCAACCTGTATGCACAACAATTTATTTTGAATAATCCAACATCCTATTATGCCCATCACTACGAGTGGAGAGACCTAACAGTGGAGGAGTTGAAGGTTTTTTTGGGCCTCATTTTGAATGGGACTCACCAAAAAATTAAACGAATTGCGTTCCTATTGGTCAACCCATCCCATCCACCACATGCTGATCTTCTCCACGGTAATGCCCAGAACCAGATATCTCATGATCATGAGGTTCCTACATTTCAATGATGATACCCAGTGCCCTCCCCGAAATGACCCAAATTATGACAGGCTTTACAAAATTTGGCCACTACTAAATTATTTTTCAGAAATATTCCCCCAGTTGTTTACCCAGACCAACACATATGTGTGGATGAGTCCCTTGTTAAATTTAGCGACAGGCTTAAAGGCAAGTAATTTATCCCCAGCAAAAGGGCCCGTTATGGGGTGAAGGTGTACAAATTATGTGACCGAGCCACAGGGTACACATATGCCTTCAAAGTGTACGAAGGGAAGGACATCCAGCTGCATCCCCCTAATTGCCCAGACTACTTGGGATCAAGCGGAAAAGTTGTTTGGGACCTCATATACCCCCTACTGGAGAAATGCTACCACTTGTATGTAGACAACTTCTACACAAGTCTGCCCCTGTTCCACAACCTTCATCGGAAGAAGACGCCAGCATGTGGCACCGTAAGAAAGAACTGGAGTGGCTTTACAAAGTCTTGTCAATAAGAAGTTGAGAAGAGGAGAGACGGCAAGTCTGCGAAACAAGGCGATTCTGGCAGTGGAGGGACAGAAGGGATGTCTACGTGCTGTCTTCGATCCACAATAATACCTCCGTGGAAATACCCAGAAGGAATGGCCCCATTCAAAAGCCAACATGCGTCCATGAATACAATTTGTTCATGGGGGGAGTCGACTGCACGACCAAATGCTCGAACCCTACCTTGCCACAAGACGGACATACCATTGGTATAAAAAAGTAGCAATTATTTTTTTTCATTTGGCCATACAACTCCTATATAATATACCACAACTCCACCCAAAACCCCAAACCCTTCCTTGGCTACCAGAAGGAATTTTTTACTGCCCTTATATTCCCGAATGGCCCACCAGAAAACATCCGATCAGATGTTCTTAGTCGACTCTCCGAATGCCACTTTTCCAATAAAATCCCTCCCAAACCAACAGGCCAAAGACGTAAAAATAAATTTAAGGTGTGTACCAGTGGAGGAGTCAGAAGAGCCACATCTTATTATTGTCCCCAGTGTCCTTCCCAACCAGGCCTCTGCATAGGTGACTGTTTTGGCCGTTACCATACTTCAGTAAATTATTAGTGAAGTATGGTAAACCTAATCCTCATATCCTGTCATTTACCTTGACACCCCTTATGCCACTGCCTGCTCTGTAACTGACCCCGACTTGTTATTCGACCACGCTTCTGCCAGCCGATTCTGTACATACCCCTGCCTGATCTGGAACTGACCCTGGACTGTTTTTCAACTATGCTTCTGCCTACCGATTCGGTACATACCTCTGTCTGATCTGGAACTGACCGTGGACTGTTTGACCATATTTTTTGCCTGCCTCTTGGATTGATCTTGTACCCTGCTACTGGACTAGTGGGATTCAACACAGGGGTCTTACATATGTGAGGGGCTCCAGAATAGTTTTTCTGGATGAAGAAAACATTTTTTTGTTTTCTCATTACTAGATTAGGGTCTGGAGACTCTGAGGATTCAAAGAGATTTGGATGGGAGAAGCCTTTAGCACTGTCCCCATTCTGTCCTGAACGAGGCCCTACATTTGCCTGCTGCCTGTAGGACTTACTACAATCATGCCTCTTCCTGTCGCACTGACCACACCATATGGACCATGGTTCCCACCTACTACCAGGACCAATATTTTTGGCACTGCTGACAATATTTCTGCCTGCACTGACCCTGGACTGTGTATGGACAGTGTCCCTGCCTGCTGCCTGGACAATTGTTTGCCGTTGCTGACCAAGTCCCTGCCTGCTGCCTGGACCAGTGCTATCCTCCTGTGGACAACTGCGCTACTAAAACCGCAGGTAATATTTTGTTTACCCTTTGCTCAGCATAATGCATTTTGGGATGTAATTGTTGGTATGTGCATGCTATGTGTCCCTGGAACACCTGACGGTGTTCCTTGCATGTTGGATCTCTGCATGTGGCCAGGCTGTGTAAAAGTCTCACACATTTGGTATCACCATACTCAGAGGGAGTGGCAGAATTTATTCTGGGGTGTCATTTTTGCTATGTAAATGCTATGTGTTGGAAATATCTTATAAACTGACAACTTTGTGTAAAAAAAAAATGCGGTTTCATTTTTTTTCCACATTTTCCAGAAACTTCTGGAAAAAAATTAACTGTTCAAAAGACTCATTATGCCTCATAGATTATACGTTGGGGTGTGTGCTTTCCAAAATGGGGTCATTTTGTGGGTGTTTCCATTGTCCTGGTGCTCCAGGGCCTTCAAAAATGTAATAGGTGGTTGAGAAATGAGATGTGTAATTTATGCTCCTAGAACGCCTGAAGGTGCTACTTCAATGTAGGTCCTCTGTATGTAGCCAGGCTGTATAAAAGTCTCACACACGTGGTATCGTTATACTCAGGAGGAGTAGCAGAATGTATTTTGGGGTGTCATTTTTGCTATGTAAATGCAATGTGCTGGAGTGAGGTGTCACACTGGTTGTGATATCCTAATAGAATCATCAAAAGTCCTCACAGTGCCCTTTAACATCTTATAGCTTTAGGATAATCATCCACACAGGACAGCAGATGCTCTTTGGCTTTGTCAAAGTGTGTCACATGGCTGTTGATGACTTTGCTGTGGATGTACTGTGGGGTACAATCTGTAACACAGTACAGCTATAAATTAACAAAGTCAGCACCCAACAGCCATGTGACACACTGTGACAAAGTCATATACTACTCACATCTGCCACTATACCACCCTATACTACTAACATCTGCCACTATACCACCCTATACTACCCAACACTGCCACTATACCACCCTATACTACCCACATCTGCCACTATACCACCCTATACAACCCATACCTGCTACTATACCACCCTATACTACCCAAACCTTCCACGATACCACCTATACTACCCAAACCTGCCACTCTACCACCCTATACTACCCAAACCTGACACTATACATTACTACATCCTCTACTGTACCCTCCTGACCTCCCCTTTACTGTTTCCCCCAACCCCTCTGTACTGTGCCCTCCTTCCCCCCCCGTACTGTGTGCAGTCATACATAAATACAGACCCCTGATAGGCTGGGAGAGGCATTTATGACAGGGGGGCAGTGTGTACAGGGAGGGGGATAGTTTCAAAAAGTAGTGGGAGCAGTGTGTACAGAGAAAAAGAGTCAGTGTATACAGAAGGTCAGTGTATATGGGGTGGGAGGGGCAATGTGTAGAGAAGGCGGGACAGTGTGTATAGGGGTGAATTTAATTTGGGATAATTCCCTGGTTGTGTGTATTTTTTGTTTCTAATCAGACTCAAAAGCCACGCCCAATATGTGGCATTATTTAGCCACACCCTCTCCTTGCCACCATGAACATAGCATGCCACAGGTCACCATCTCCCTGGTAGGGGCCCTAGTGCATTACTTAGCCCAGGGGACCATGATGTTATTAGGATGGCCCCGCACAGAACAGCTGTATTAATACTGAGAATAAATTACACACAGGTGGACTCTATTTACTAATAAGGTGACTTCTGGAGTCAAATTGTTCCATAGATTTTTGTTAGGGGTATCACAGTAAAGGGGGCTGAATACAAATGCACGCCACACTTTTCACATATTTATTTGTAAAACATTTTGAAAAACATTCATCATTTTCCTTCCACATCACAATTATGAGTCACTTTGTGTTGGTCTATCATATAAAATCCCAATAAAATACATTTGCGTTTTTGGTTGTAACAGGACAAAACGTGGAAAATTTCAAGGCACTGTAAACTACATCATATTACCAAAAGTATTGGGACACCTGCCTCTACACGCACATGAACCTTAATGGCATCCCAGTCTTAGTCCGAAGGGTTTGAGGTCAGGACTCTGTGCAGGACAGTCAAGATCCTCCACCCCAAGCTCGCTCATCCAAGTCTTTATGGACCTTGCACTGTGCACTTGTCCAAATCATTTGGTGGAGGGGGGGATTATGGTTTGAGGTTGTTTTTCAGGGGTTGGGCTTGGCCCCTTAGTTACAGTGAAGGCAACTCTTAAGACGTCAGCATACCAAGACATTTTGGACAATTTCATGCTCCCAACTTTGTGGGAACAGTTTGTAGATGGCCCCTTCCTGTTACAACATGAATGCGCACAGTGCACAAAGCAAGGTCCATAAAGACAGGGATGAGTGAGTTTGGGGTGAAGGAACTTGACTGACCTGCACCTGATTGAGTCCTGACCTCAATCCGATAGAACGCCTTTGGGATGAATTAGAGCGGAGACTGCGAGCGAGGCCTTCTCTTCCAACATCAGTGCCTGACCTCACAAATGCACTTCTGCAAGAATGATCAAACATTCCCATAGACACATTCCTAAACCTTGTGGACAGCCTTCCCAGAAGAGTTGAAGCTGTTATAGCTGCAAAGGATGGTCCAAATCAATATTGAACCCTTCGGACTAAGACTGGGATGCCATTAAAATTCATGTGTGTGTAAAGGCAAGCATCCCAGTACTTTTGATGAAATAGTGTATATTGCAGTAAACAGGTTCACCTACCAATTTCCTGGAAAATTACCTTCACACATATACAGTAGCACAGACCTAGCTATCGGGCATTGTGCCTGTGAGATATTAACAAAAGGACGGAGACCTGTCTTTCACTAGGTTTCAGATCAAGATGTTATGGGCAGCTACAGTTAGAATACAGCAGCAAATACCTAATAATCTCTGTTTCTGGTCTGGATGAAACACAGTATTGCAGTACTGCAGCTCCTGTATGTGGACATGTGGTGTCAGCGCCTCTCTTTTTCTCCACTTCTTTCTTCTGGGGTTTTTGAGCCAGCATACCAGGGACAGGAAGTGCTACACACAATTATACATAACACTGTTATATTAGCAGCTACCAGAAGAGGGCAGAAGATCCCTACAGTACATGTAGGAATAACAGAATAATTTAACATTACATTACTTGTACCTACCTGTACTATTTTTACAAGCTACATTGGTGGCATAAGATTGTGCACATCACTTTTCTAAAGTTCAGAAGAGACTTGGGGAGCTAAGAAGGGAGAGGATCTTGCTCTGCTTCAGTATGTCTCAGTACATGTTGGCATTCATGGTTAATTTAATGAACTATAGCTCCTCAGTGATGGCAGCACTCATGCAGCCCCAGATCATGACACTCCCACCACCATGCTTGACTGTAGGCAAGACACACTTGTCTTTGTACACCTCACCTGGTTGCCGCCACACACGCTTGACACCATCTGAACTAAATAAGTTTATCTTGGCCTTATCAGACCACAGGACATGGTTCCAGTAATCTATGACCTTAGTCTGCTTGTCTTTAGCAAACTGTTTGCAGGCTTTCATGTGCATCATCTTTAGAAGAGGCTTCCTTCTGGGATGGCAGCCATGCAGACCAATTTAAAGCAGTGTGCGGCGTATGGTCTGAGCACTGACAGGCTGACCCCGCACCCCTTCAACCTCTGCAGCAATGCTGGCAGCACTCATATGTCTATTTCCCAAAGACAACTCCTGGATATGATGCTGAGCACGTGCACTCAACTTCTTTGGTCGACCATGGCGAGGCCTGTTCCGAGTGGAACCTGTCCTGTTAAACCGCTGTATGGTCTTGGCCACTGTGCTGCAGCTCAGTTTCAGGGTCTTGGCAATCTTCTTATATTCTAGGCCGGTGTTGGCAAACCTTGGCACCCCAGATGTTTTGGAACTACATTTCCCATGATGCTCAATTACACTGCAGAGTGCATGCGCATCATGGGAAATGTAGTTCCAAAACATCTGGAGTGCCAAGGTTTGCCATCACTGGCCTAGGCCATCTTTATGTAGAGAAACAATTCTTTTTTTCAGATCCTCAGAGAGTTCTTTGCCATGAGGTGCCATGTTGAACTTCCATAGACCAGTATCAGAGAGTGATAACAACAAATTTAACACACCTGCTCCCCATTCACACCTGAGACCTTATAACACTACTGAGTCACATGACACCGGGGAGGGAAAATGGCTAATTGGGACCAATTTGGACATTTTCACTTAGAGGTGTACTCACTTTTGTTGCCAGCGGTTTAGACATTAATGGCTGTGTGAGTTATTTTGAGGGAACAGAAAATTTACACTGTTATACAAGCTGTACACGCACTACTTTACATTGTAGCAAAGTGTAATTGCTTCAGTGTTGTCACACAAAAAGATACAGTGGAACCTCGGATTACGAGCATAATCCATTCCAGGAGAATGCTCGTAATCCAAAGTACTCGCATATCAAAGCGAGTTTCCCCATTGAAGTCAATGGAAACTAAAATAATTAGTTCCGCATTGACTTCAATGGCATGCAATACTGCATGCGGCCAGAGGTGGGGGGGCGCCGGAGAGCATTGAAAACGACCGAAAAGGCCAGAGGACACCTCGGCTGACCACGGCAAACCTCAGAAAGACTTTGTTCCCGAGATTTGCAGAGGTCAGCCGTGCTGTCCTCGGGCCTTTCCATGCATTTCCGAACGGCGCCGATCGGCTGTGATCGACGACGTTCGGCTCTGCTCGGCTCTGTCACCCCCCACCTCAGGCCAAACGCGGTACTGCACACTGCTTTGGCCTAAATCGTGCTCGTTTTGCGAGACAACACTCGCAAACCGAGTTACAATTTAAAAAAATACAGTGCTCGTATTGTGAAACGCTTGTTAACCGCGCTACTAGCAATCCGAGGTTCCACTGCATAATAAAATATTTACAAAAATATGAGGGGTGTACTCACTTTTGTGAGATACTGTATGCTTTGATCAATGTATGACTGAAAGAGGACTACTCGATTGCAATGACAGGTGGTTTCAATGTCAGTGAAAGGTGAAACCTGGTAGGCATATATGGGTGTGTTTACTTTGGTATTGATAAAATCAGAATATTGTGATATTTGAATGTTCAAGTTGCCTTGATATGATATAGGTTTCAGCATGTATATACTTAAAGTGGTAAAAAGAGGAAGATGGCGCAAAGGTGGGTACACACACGGCGTAATGTTGCTAATACAGTAAAACATCAAAATATACAGAAGATGATTAAAAATTATTTTAAAAGTAATGATACTATACACAAGGTATAGTGTAATAAAAAATCCTGGAATATAACATCAAGTCCATATAAAAATATGAGGATGAAAAAATTTTGGCAGCTCCCTTGAGAGTGAAGCAGACTCTAGGTAACAGGATAAATAACAAAAAGGTGCACCTACTAAGTGCAGTATGTTAATAACGATTTATTGATATAATCAGCCGAATGGCTACTCGCATGGCAGCAGTGAGAAGAGAGCATAAATATCCATATATGGGCTGTGCGGTCACTGTGAAGTCAGGGAATCCATGCAGAGTGCTGTCCTAATGTGCTGCAGCAATCCGGACTGGGCAGAGAGATGTGAAAATGAAGCCGGCCTGTGTTCTGCACCGTAGCGGTATCTGAAGAAAAAGCGGAAGCTTTGAAACGCGTCATCTGACACGCCCCAATGCCACTTCCGGTTCCGGATAATACCGAGTGCGTTCCATGCTGGTACCCATACCGCTACGGAGATGAACACAGGCCGGCCGGCTTCATTTTTATAATCATTCGGCTGATTAGATCAATAAATCATTATTATTAACATACTGCACTTAGTAGGCGCACCTTTTTGTTCTTTAAACTTAAAGTGGTATTAAAGGTATTTAAAAAAAAAAATAACAAACATGTTATACTTACCTGCTCTGTGAAATGGTTTTGCACAGAGCAGCCCCGATCCTCCTCTTCTCGGGGTCCCCCGACAGTGCTGCTGGCCCCTCCCTCCTGCCAAGTGTCCCCACAGCAAGCAGCTTGCTATGGGGACACCCGAGCAGGCTCGGTCACATGTCCATTCACATACAGAGCTACAACTCGGCCCCGCCCCCTCTCTCTCTCTCCTCCGCTGCTGCCTCAGCCAATTGTGGGGGGATTGCTGTACACAGAAGGTTTTTTACTATGATGCATAGAATGCATCAAGGTAAAAACCTTGAGCCTTTGGAACCACTTTAAATTGCATGTCAAGCCAAAAACCTTTTAGTTTTGGATAGTACATGAAAAGATAAAAACTCCTGTTGAGTTTTTACTGCTATCTGGAGCTATATTAGAGACTTGACTTCCTGCCCTGCTGAAAATAGTCACACCAGTCAGAAATTGTAATTAAAATCTACAACAGTGACATAGACATAAATAAAACATCTGAAAGGGGCTCTAACCCTTCCCTACTTTGCTAAAGAAAATAATTCTGTAAGTGTTTCTTTTGGAATGCTCCCCTTTCTCTAACATGTAGCAGGAATACCCATTAGGAATTCTAAGCTTTCTCCACTATATCTAAAAAGAAAAAAGTTTTGCGTTGACGTACAGTTTAAAGTGAAAGTCAAGGCAATTTGTTTATTTGTGGTAGTCCTTATGCCTAATTAATTTTCTTCACCTTTTACATTATTGCTATGTAGCTAGCATTCTTCATATATCAGACATTGGGTAATAGTTCTTTGACATTAGTAGTAGGAGTGTTATTGCAACAACATGAAAACAGTTTGGCCACTTTTGTAAACCGTTAGTGACATCAGAACTTCTCCACATCTTTCTTTGCCCAAAATTGATGATTGACAGCATAGTTTTTTTTTTAATCAGAATTGGTAATCATTGGAGAGAGAATAAATGTAACTTGCAGTTGACTAAACAGGTGAAAAGTTAGAAGCAATAATGAAAAACAGGTTCCAGATTGCAAAGAGCAAACATAAACTGCTGAATAATTAAAAACAGATTTTGAAGCTGTACAGACATGGACTCTTCACAGTGTTGTCTTTTGCATAACATAGTCTTTATGAGACTCCCAACAGACAGTATAGCTGACAATCACTATTTCAGTAAAACAGTTCAGAGAACCTGCATGCTATAAGGCTCTTGCCCGACTGCCTGCACCCCTGTCCGGACATCGGAGGGATGCTTACCTGGCTGCAGATCACTTGCTCGGCTACACTGCCTGATCATGCATGCCCTCTACAAGTTAAGGGAAGGAAGCTGAGGCACTTTTTTCCCCTAGGCAAGTAAAAAAATTCAGGGAGTTACAGTATGAGAAATAGATAAAGGGAGCTGTGCATGGTTAATAAATGGGCACTCCACTACTCTTCGCCCCACTTGATTTTGGTGTTCCTGGCAAGTTTGTAGACCATTCAAATTTATCCTGCAAAAAAAGTATAGGGGGTCTCCTGAAGTAAGGTGTCTGGGTATGCCTCAGGGGTTGAGTCTCGATTCCAAGAGGACAAGAGGAAATGCATCCCTGTCTTTAGGCACATCAGCGAATGATAGTTTAGAGAACTCCACAGCAGGAGCATGGACCTTGAGCTAGATGACTATTGGGCTGTATAAAAGAGTCCAGGATCCAAGGCTTTTTGTGCCTCACAAACTTGGACAGAATCTTCAAAAATGTCCTTTTGCTGGTTTGTACCTTTACATTGGACTAGCATGAAGAGTGATGCTTCCAATTCTACTTTACCAAGCTAATGAACTTTATAAAGGCAACATTTCCATTCTAAAATCCAGTAAGTTGAAATATGGTAAAGTACTTCTGTGGGCAATGTGGCCCAAATGTCTGTGGGTCCCTTCAGAGTAAGACCAAATATATTACAGTAGGGTGAGAAGCCTATCGAGGAATGTACAGTATGTGTAGTTACACCACTTAATCTATTTAATGGGTCCATTTTTTTCAGGGTGCGATTGAACCTCTCACATGCTCCATTGTGGGTGGTACTGGTAGTGTGTGATTTCTTACTGCCTACTAAGGAGCACTGTATAACAGTGGGGTCACTCACTTGGCTGTAGATCACTTGGACAGCTACCTCTGCCTCATCACATGTGGCCTTTCTGAACTGAGGGAGGGAAGTTGAGGATTTTATTCTTCCCTGGGTATATCCAGAAACTCAGGAAGTTGCAGGAAATGGAGTTAAAAAAGTCTGCATCTGACCATGATGACTGAATGAGCACTCCTAGTACATTTCTGGGTCATACTTGTTAATTGACTTGCAGAGCAACTCTTTTCCTAATGCTGCTTGATTAGATCACGTTACCTGCTTGAGCCCAGGCTGAAACTTTTGAGTTAAGAAACAACACAGCCAGATTATTTGAAATACACTTGGAAGATTATTTTATGGTACTTTCAAAGTGTATTTTTACAACTGTAGGGTTTTAATGCTTGTACTGTGCAGAAGGATATCGTTACTCCGTTGCCCTGACTTCCATTTTAATGTTTCATGTAAGACCATTGGCTGTTAGCGATACTATACCTACTTTGGCATAATATGAGCATATTCCATTTGGCATGTCATTGGTATGGCATAATAAAAGCTTTACCCGTACTGACTTTTCAAAACATTAACGACTGCATATTTTTTCAAGAAATGCAACATTTTTGTGTTGCACTTTGCATACCATAGTTTCTCAGAACCTACTGTATATTTATACATAGATAAAGCATTTTTATATTTTAAGATGAACTCCAGGCAAATGTAAGAACATCATCATTTTTAGTAATATGTATATTCGTTGAAATGGTACTGTTATTTCAAAATTGCACTATACATTATTGCCCATAATCATTTTTTTTAAATTACATTTACATCATTCTCTGCATACCAACTGATGTCTTACTGACAGCAGCAGCAATGCCAATAGCAGCAGAAATGAGAAAGAAGGAGCTAATTGACAAATCTATTGAGACAGCAGATGAGATGTTGTATCAATCACCCCTGTCCTGCCTCTTTCTTCCCATTTTAGTAGCCAGTTAAGACCCTGTGGTTTCCCACACATAGCTTAATGTTGTTATTGCTCTGCACTCCTACACCCAAGCATAATAAATGACCTTTATAAGTGTTCTCAACTTCAAAAAAGATTTTTTTTTATAATTACGGGTTAAAAACGTATCTTCATACGTCCTTCTTGGTCTTTATTAAAACAATGAAAAAAATTTGATGAAGATTCAGAGACTACATTTCAACAGTAATTTACAGTAGTAACTGGGCTTTGAGATTACATGAGATTCTGATTGTTTTATGACCCTTTTTAAGCTCATAAAATGGAAAGGGAGAGGGGGTCTGTTCAGTTGGAATATTGTTAGAATGCACAACAGTTTGATGTCTGGGAGCATGTTTTGACCTTGCTAAGAATCTCCTGGTTAAGCCTTATAATTAAAATAAATAATAATTTGATTGCTAGTGCTTTCCCCAAAGAAAAGCTGGGGGTTTGTAACAGTGTTCTTCCATTTCCTTGAATGTTTACTATTAAAGCTAAGAACAAGGGATTTGTATTGCATACTTACATTGGTCCAAGTTTGCACACTATACGTATTTATTACTCATACCCAGGGCATTTTTTCAGCTGGGACCTCATGCAGCCCTCTACTCTCCAACCTGTCCTTTAACAGAAGCCGGTAGAGGAAGTTTTCTGCACAGTTCACTTCCTCTACTGGCTTCTCTGTACTAGTGCTGGGCACCCAAGGCTTCTGCCCTGGAGCCCTGGTGAGGGCCTCAAGTTCCAGCACCGCAGCTGCAGCTGCCTGTGGTGATTCGTGAGGCAGATTCGGTCCCCACTTGCCGCCACTACTCAGACATTGTAGCACAAAGTCGAGTAAATAGCCCAGAAACTCCTCCTCGGCTCTGTGCTACAGTTCTAATGGGCTGAGCCCCCCCCCAAATCACACTGTACTCTGCTGAGATAAAAAAAAGGCCTGTGCAAACCATATAGAGAGATCTCAGCTTTCCTGAAGAGGTGAGGGAGCTGTGAATGAAAAGGACGAGGGAGGGGGGATTTGGGAATAAAGGAGAGCTGGGAAAGTGGGAGGGGGATTTGTGCAGAGAGGGCAGCTGGGAAAGTGCAGGGATTTGTGCAGAGAGGAGAGCTGGGAAAGTAGGCGGGGATTTAAGCAGAGATGATAGTTGGGGTGTGGGATTTGTGCAGAGCGGAGAACCACTGCACAAAACACACTCCTGAGCCCTGTGCGTTATGCACTCCTAAGTCTTGTGCTTTGTGTGTTACACATTTATGAATATGCACCTTGTGCGACACGCAGTTCTAAGCCTTAACTTATTACCATTATTTGGTGGTTGGGGTGTGGTTGGGGGCGGGATAGTTCCTGCACCTATTGTCTGAGAAACAAAGCACTGCTCATAACTGCTGGGGAAGGTGGAAATCACTGTAGTGATAATGATAGCCATGATTCTCTGTGTCCTGCTCAGGTTCTATGTGAGTAGCTGCCCCACTGAAAACTGACCACGGCAGTCAATTGCTCAGCGCATCTGCCATTCATAGAATGGCTTGTATTTTTTTGTCATGAATACAAGACATTCTTTTATTTTGTGAGGTGGAGAGAAGGGGCAGTGGTGTCAAGATCTCTAAGTTGATCAGTGAACCTGTATTCATTTAAAAAATACAAAACATTCTATGAATAGCAGCGGTGCCAAGTAAGTGACCCCCTGTGCTCAGTGTGCAGTGGGGCAGCCACTTTCATAGAACCCGAGCAGGACCTGGAATATTACAGCTATCACTGTAGTAGTTCCAACTACTACAGTAATTTCCAGTTTCCTCAGTGGTCTATCAGGTATGAGTAAGGCATACTTACATTGTGCCAAGCTGGACCAACATAAGAATGCAATAAAGATTGTACCTGGAGTTACATAGTAGGTGAGGTTGAAAAAAGACACAAGTCCATTAAGTCCAACCTATGTGTGTGATTATATGTCAGTATTACATTGTATATCCTTGATTGTTCAGTCGTTCAGGTGCTTATATAATAGTTTTTTGATGCTTCCTGCTGAGACCACCGCCTGTGGAAGGGAATTCCACATCCCTGCCACTCTTACAGTAAAGAACCCTCTACGTAGTTTAAGGTTAAACCTCTAATTTTAATGAGTGGCCACGTGTCTTGTTAAACTCCCATCCGCAAAAAAGTTTTATCCCTATTGTGGGGTCACCAGTATGGTATTTGTAAATTGAAATCATATCCTCTCTCAAGCGTCTCTTCTCCAGAGAGAATAAGTTCGGTGCTCACAACCTTTCTTCATAACTAATGTCCTCCAGCCCCTTAATTGGCTGTGTTGCCCTTCTTTGTACTTGCTCTATTTCCAGTACATCCTTCCTGAGGACTGGTGCCCAGAACTGGACAGCATACTCCAGGTGCGGCCGGACCAGAGTCAAAGTTTCGCTTTAAATTTATTCACTCTCTGATTCAGCACTGTAAGTTAGCTAAGGAGACAGCACAGCAGAGGTTGTCTGCCTTTTGGCTCACTTTGTTGGAATAAAACCTTTGATTAAGCCATTCAATAAGGGATAAACCATTTCTCCAACTAACTTGTGTCCAGAAAGGCCAATTGTGCTTTTGAACTCTATAGACAGCATGCTTTTTGTGACAAAGGAGACAAATCAAAAGATTGAAATACTTCCAAGACACTTTGCATACAGTGCATACAGTGCTTTCTAATAAAAAAGCCCAGCATCACCTTCTCTCACTTGTTAAAACCTTAATTTATAAGCCATATGTACTAGGGAATGCATCAATTGTGTACGTGATCTGATATGCTGCTTTTAAGAGGATAATTACAATACACGCTGACCAGGTTATTTTCAACAGATCCGCAAAAAGGGAATTATAAACACTGACTCCAGGTCCACAGAATAATTATTTTACAAACTCCTCCACTTTTGAACAAATATAAAGTTTGCAGTCTGCCGGTACCATTGACAAGCAAAAGCACCAATCAGTTTCCCCTGGTTATTGGACTCCACAAACTCTGCTCACAATCCAAACCCAAATATTAGTCCAAATACCATAAAAATCTACTTACATAATTGGCACAGATCTGGGATCTCCCTTGAAACAAACTTGGAAGCGGTTTGAATATTAGCAGTAAGGGACAATATTTGGCAGACATCTTACCAGTATGGCTCCCGTTCCCAGGTGTTCATTCAACCTGCACTTTCCTATACAAGGCTGGGTTATGATGTAAAATGTGTCAACTTCATTGAATAATTATATGATGTGCCTTTCTCTAGAATAGACAATATTGATATTGCACAGCATTTCTTGATATACAGTATGTCTGTGCATTTGCCACTTACCGAGAGTGACCACAGATATCATTCGGGTGGGATTTGATATGCTTAGGATATCTAATATATAATATACATTGTATTGAATGTGAGAGGATTTCTACTTTACAAGATAGAATCCAGGTGGGACAACAGAGGGAGAATATTTTTATTACATACCATGGTTTTAAAGTGTTTCTGTGTAATATATACAATAAAATATATTTAAGATCTGGGAAGTGATTTCTTACCCTGTATCACAATTTGTAAGGTTTTTAAATTAGGTTTTGATTGTAGGAGTCCAATATCCAGGGGATTCAAAAATTTTTTTTATTTTATTTGCAACAGGGTAGTATTTTAGTGTATTTTGGTGAGGAGTTGCATAGAAACCTTTGCTTTCTGGCTGAAAGCAGTAAATGTAAAATATTCAAATGCAATTTTGAATATCTACCCAAATAATAGAAATCCATTTAAAACTTTTTTTTTTGTTCTAAATATAATCAATAGATAATAAAAAAAATGATACCGTACAAAAACAACACACTGCATTACCTATAACTATCCTTAAATGATAACATAATGGTATACACTACACTTTCCCCAAAAACATCTTGGAATGAATATATTTGAAAAGTAAAAAAAGTAAATGGTAAAGGACTTTTCTAGATGTCTAGATGTTTGGCTTAGCTGTCAAGGTCAAAGTTATTCAATCTCAGCATTCTCACTGTATAACTGTATGACTAATTTGCACAACTAAATAGTTTTTAAGAACATATGGGACTTTTTTTTTGATACTTTTTTTTTTTTTTTTAAATCCTGTCCTATTTTTGCTTTTTTAAAATAGGCTGCCAAGTGCATGCAAATGTTACAAAAAAGTTAATATTTTTTTAAATACCGTAAGGGTGTCCGACAGTTACAGTTTTAACCGCTTGCCGCCCGCCATATGACGGCTGGGCGGTGCGGCTCTTGTTCTGGCCGGGTGTCACATGATGTTTTTGGCCTCTAGGGGGCGCACGTGCACCCCCACGTCACTTGGGCACAGGTGCGTGTGCCTGGCGGCTGCGATGTCCGCCGGGCACCCACGATTGCTGGTGACACAGCCAAGGACGTGGATCTGTGTGTGTAAAAACACAGATCCACGTCCTGTCAGAGGAGAGAAGACCGATGGTGTGTTCCCAGTACAGAGGAACACCGATCGGTCTCCTCCCCTTGTGAGTCCCCTCCCCCTACAGTTAGAATCACTCCCTAGGACACACATTTAACCCCTTGTTCGCCCCCTAGTGTTAACCCCTTCCCTGCCAGTCACGTTTACACAGTAATCAATGCATTTTTATAGCACTGATCGCTGTATAAATGTGAATGGTCCCAAAATAGTGTCAAAAGTGTCTGATATGTCCGCTGCAATATCGCAGTCACGATAAAAATTGCAGATCGCCGCCATTACTAGTAAAAAAAAAAAATAATAATAAAAATGCCATAATTCTATCCCCTATTTTGTAGACGCTATAACTTTTGCGCAAACCAATCAATATACGCTTATTGCGATTTTATTTTTACCAAAAATATGTAAAAGAATACGTATCGACCTAAACTGAGGAAAAATTATTATTATTTTTTTTTAAATTGGGATATTTATTATAGCAAAAAGTAAAAAATATTGTGTTTTTTTTTTTTTTAAAACTCTTCACTCTTTTGTTTATAGCGCAAGAAATAGAAACCGCAGGGGTGATCAAATACCGCCAAAAGAAAGCTTTATTTGTGGGAAAAAAATATATAAAAATTTGGGTACAGTGTTGCATGACTGCGCAATTGTCATTCAAATGCGACAGCGCCGAAAGCTGAAAAATGGTGGCTTGGGCAGGAACGGGGTTTAAGTGCCCTGTATTGAGGTGGTTAAACAGAGGCACACTGTTACCTTCAGACTGTATTGGAACCTGCACTGGCATCTGAAGGGCTGAAGGCTTATTTTGTCAATGAAACCTCCCAACCTGCATACGATCACTATGTTTTAGCTAACCTAATGATCCTATGATCAGGAACTACTACTGATTGGTTCCCGATAATTAATGGGGACTTGATCATGTGGAAAGTGTCAGGTCATAGCTCTCAAATGAAGGTATTCTTGGCATGGGGCAATTGCACTGAGGAATGTTAACATTAGTTCTGTGGCCGGAACATGTTAATATGAAAATATACAAATACAATTGAAAAATAATGTTAATAAATTTCAGTGCATACCATCAGAGTAAAATATACTCTTTTATATAGAATACAATAAATATTAAAGTGTATGTAAAGCCAAAACCTTTTAATTTTTTTTTAGTTTTAGATAGAATAAGAATGTGTCCTCTGCCAAGATTTTACTTTTAAGCCTTGTACACACAGGCGGGAATCCCGTTGAAAAAAAAACGTTGGTTTTCTAGACGGGATTCCTGGCAAGCTTGTCTTGCCAAGCCCTGTGTACACACGCGCCATTCAAAAGAACCACCGTTCTTTTGAATGGCAAGAACGCGGTGACGTCATCGATTACGACGAGCCGGCGCCCGTCACATTCAATGCTGTTGCCGCCATCTTGCTACATGCGCGGGTTTCCCTGGACAGGTAAGCATACAGACGACCGGGTTTCTCGGCAGGAAACACTTTGCAGAGAATCCCGACGAGAAAAATAGAGAGCAGGTTCTCTGTTTTTCTTGTCGAGATTCCCGGCAGTTTTCCTGCCGAGAAACATTACACACGAACGATTTTCTCAGCAAAAAGCTCTCCCAGCAGTTTTCTTGCTGAGAAAACCGGTCGTGTGTATGAGGCTTGAGAGTTGTCTTGAGAGCAAGAAGTAAGGGAACATCTTCCAATTGGCACACATAACAGTGTGCCAATTGGAAGTTAGTAACAGCTAAGATGGGAATTCCATTACTTTAGGGAGATTACCTCTCAGTTCCTTTTCCACCACAAGGCAGGAAATGAACGTAAACTTCCCTAGCAGGACACAGACAGCAAAACTTAACCTTATAGGTTTTTTAACTCTTCCCTGCTCTATCCAAAAAAAGAAAATGTGGCTTTTTTATATTGGGGTTGCCTAAAATTCTTCCAAAATCTAAAAGTAAAAGTGGTTAAGATGCAACTTTCAAATCAGCAAATACACAGTTGTGGGATGGAGACATACCAGAATTAAAAAATGGAGCTTTTGCTTATATTTGCATACCAGATGTTTATGGGTTTGAGGGCTCTAGAGGCCTGACAGGTAAACAATTTAAAATGTATAGCTATAAGTATGCACCTTGTAGTAGGTTCACATTTTGTTTATGACCAACATATCAATAATGTTTTACCTTGTTTTTTTGGCTCCCTTTTTTAAATGTTTTTTCTTAATCTTGTTTGTTGCCCTCTGTTGTCTTGCACAAACTGCCATGGAATCACTAAATGTACAACATTGCTTTTTAATTGATTTCAATGTACTTTAGCTTTTCAAAATAAATAAACTGCATTTTTCTTAAATCGTTTTTAGTTATGTTTTATTCCTTTGAAATCTTCCAGTGTTTTAAAACAACAAGAAAACATTTAGAATTTCCTTTGGTGGAACATTATTACACATTTTGTATATGTAAACTTGTGGCTTTCCGGAACACCAGCACACGCTCCCTATGGAAGATTTTCTGAGTAATTCACCCGTTTACGACTTAAGGGGACCTAGGGAACATTGAGCCCCTCTAGCCGTGAAAAGGTTAAAATAATTAAAGCAATAAAATTAAAATGATATATAATATATAAGGAAAAAAAAATAAAAAAAAATATTTCTGATATTTTGATGAACTTCACTTAATAGATTGTCTGTTAAACACGGATTTGCAATAATACAAAAAATCTACATTTTACATTATTTCAAGAAAAATAACTTCATTTGAATATAAAAGGATAAATACATTTTATTTTTGCTTAATCTCTAGACTTTTCTCATATTGGATATGATACGCCTTTTTTTTCTTTTATTTAATTTTTTTAATCAGCATGGCGTACCTTTGATATACAAGCTTTGAAGTATTCTCTTAAAAGAGATGGGGCCAAGGAAGGGAGTTATGTGCACCACTAACATTGGACAAATAAAATCTTTCGACCAACGAGGGTATACGGAGCGACGTTCACAAAAGCACAGGTGTAAGGGCATCAGGGGACCAATATGGTCGCTTTCCTTTACCCACAATGCACTGGCAGCAAAGAATGACGCTATTTGGTTGGTCCACACACTGGGCAGAGAGGTACAATAACCGTGTGGAAGTGGCAAACAAGCACTTGTTGTCCTCTTCATTTGGAACATGTCAAGGGCAATTGAACAATGCAGCTCATCCTGCCATGGTAGCAGTCCTCTTTAGGCAGCTGTCTTGCTAGGGCATTCCACGTAGGTCATAGCTACATACACCTGGAATTACCATGGAAGCAGTTCTGTTTCTGATGACCATGTTGCGAAGGCCTTTTTTTTCTATAATAGGCCTTTACAGCTGGTTCTGTTACCATGGCAGCAGTATTCCCCAGGCAGCCATCTTGTGAGCCAGAATCATAACAGTCATGGATCTTTCATTCACATATTGGTACATATGGCTTAGTACAGTCAGGCCCTCTCTATTTTAATATAGTTTATTTATTCCTTTACATTTTTTGATGTCATCCAGACTCAGGTCATCCTTCATTACAACCTACAGTACATAGATCACGTTCTTTAGAAAGTGCACAGCCGAGTTACAATTATCATGGTGATTAGATAAAGGTTATGGGAGATAGATTCTTGTCCAGATTTAGAAGAGCAGCTTCCAGTATCCTCACACTTCTGTTTCTCACATAGTATGCCCGTGTAGCCAGAAAGACATAGGCACCTCATGTTGTTGTGGCATACGCCACCATTTTGACAGCGGAGCAACTCATTGTCACAGATGTTTGCTGTTGAGACAAAACAAAAAATAATTAACATAACTGCTCGGGTACAATCACATCATCAGTGTTTTCAATTAAAACTGAACTCCAGGCAAACAAAGAAATACGTTTGAATAACATGTACAGGATTTGATTTACCTGCATGTGAATGGAAGCTCTGTCCATCTAGTCCTGAGATTTACACATCCCTGACAAACAGCACAGCCGAATTGGTGGCATGTATTTACTCTACTACAGTTAAAGTGGTTGTAAACCAGTTTAAAAAAAAAAAAAAAAACGCCTGCAAGACAAAGCCATCATGAGCTAGTATGACTAGCATACTAGCTCATTATGCATTACTTACCTTAGATCGGGGCCCCCAAAGCTGTCCTCGTCTCCCCCTCCAGCCACAGCCATCGCTCCACAGATACCCAGAAGGTTATTTCCGGGTATCGCCGCTCTGGCCAATCACAGCGCCGCTCCGGCGCTGTGATTGGCCGGAGCGGTGAAGATGTCACTCCGTGCATGCACGAGGAAGACGTCAAATCTGGCAAAGCCGGATTTGTGAATGGGATTCTGACTGTAAATGCACCATTGTCTATGGCGCGCATGCGCCGTAGACATCGGTGCATGTCTTTTTTGCAAATATCTCCTAAACCGTGTAGGTTTAGGAGATATTTCTTGCACCTACAGGTAAGCCTTAATCTAAGCTACCTATAGGTGCAAGGTGCATAAGTGGGTTTACAACCACTTTAAAGCGGACCTTTCCTTCCTTTCACTAAAATTATGGTAGCATACAGCTCTGCATGCTGATATGAAATCTTCCTACATTCATTTGTTAAACAAACATATTCCATAGTTTGTAGACACTATAACTATTGTGCAAACCAATCAATATATGCTCATTGGGATTTTTTTTACCAAAGACATGTAGCAGAATATATATTGGCCTAAATTGATGAAGAACTTTGTTTTTCTACATTGGGTATGTCTTAAAGCAGATAGCAAAATATATTGTTTTTTTTTTTGTTTTTTTTAATTGTTGGTGTTCTTTTGTTTATAGCGCAAAAAATAAAAACCACAGAAGTGATCAAATAGCACCAAAAAACAGATCTATTTGCAGGGAAAAAAGGACATAAGTTTCATTTGTGTACAGCGTCGCACGACTGCGCAATTGTCAGTTAAAGCACTGCAGTGGCGTATCACAAAAAATGGCTTGGTCGTGAAGGGGGTAAACCTTCCAGAGCTGAAGTGGTTAAACAAAACAGCCTGGTCACCTCCCTGCCACCAATGAAGAAAAAAGTTTGATGTGAGCTCATACAAAATAGTGAGAGGAAAAAAACATGTGGGGAGCTCATTGGTTTAGGCTAGGCTGCTCACAATGGACCAACCTCCAGTGGGTACTCCAGCAAGTCATAAGAAGAAAACATGCACTAATGGAAGGAGAGCCAGACCAGCGAATAAAAGAGTCCACATTAATTTATTAGTTTATACACAAAAACAAAAAACAAACAGCCAATGCATTTCGGCGGTCAGAAAGAACTCCAGCTTTATCAGGGCTTCAGTTAAAATAATAACCTGGAATGGACTCAAAATAGAGCTTTCCTTTGCGAATCTGTGTAAGGAAGCTAATTGCTGGCTGGAAGCCTCTGCGAGAGCCATCGGGTTAAGGATAAACAAACAAAAAAAAAGTCCTACTCTACCCAAAACTGAAACTTTTGGCTATACAGTATGTATATTCTTTAAACATGGGAAACTTATCTTATCTTGATTGTTCACATAGATACTGCTGGCCAGTAACTCTCCTGATCCAACAGTTTAGTGGGGTACACAAGGTACAAACTCCAAAAATGTTCTCATACATGAACAGAAGTAACAATTTATTTTTTAATGTGTACTGTTTTTTAGAACGGTTTTCACATGCGAAAAATCAGATGTGAAAGACTGCATATGATCAGAAACAATAAAATAACAAAAAAAAGCCTTTGTCGTAGGAGAATTTTCGTACAATTGAGGAAAACCAGACAAAGGTTCATCTGATTTTCCTATAGTGTTTACTAGGCTTTAGCTTTCCTACACAGATTCACACAGGAAAGCCCTATTTTAAGTCTATTCTAGGTTCTCATTTTAACTGATGCCCTGTTCTTTCTGACCACACAACTCGTTGGTTGTTTTCTAGTATAACCTATTAAATAGGTTCACTTACTTTTTAAATAAGAAAGGCTTGAGAAAATAATAAATTCAAGAGTTGCCTAAAACCTTACTATCCTAAGCTCTAGCCCAGGCTGCCTTTACAGAAATGCATACCGGTCTAAGACTATGGGTTCTCTTGATGTAATATCAATCAACTAATGACTATTATTGATAAGCTTTTTTGTAGTAAAAAATATAATTACCGTATTTATCGGCGTATAACACGCACAGGCGTATAACACGCACCCTAATTTTAAGAGGGGAGTTTCAGGAAAAAAACGTTCCACAGCCCCCTGCGTATAACACGCAGTCACAGTTTACCCTCAATTTTCGGGGTAAAAAAGTGAGTGTTATACGCCAATAAATACAGTAATATTATAGAAGGTTTCTCTTTCCAGTCTCTTTTAGTGCATAATCCCCTGTGCTGCAATAGAGATACCAAGTTGCATTTCTGCAATGGGCTCGTGGAATTTTACTTTACAAGATGTATAGATGTTGGGGGCAACTATGTACTGCATATGGGGAGCTTACAAAATAGTTAACTATGTGGCAGAAGCCATATGATGAATGGTTCCTAATGTGCTGCTTTCTCAGAGGTTCAGACCTTTCCCTGACAATCGATTTGTCAAGTCCATGCCACTGGGAAAAATTACAGTGACAGCAAGTGACAGATCTGCACAACCCCCATGCAGCACAAAGTGTATGAGTGTTTAAAGCCGTGTATTAGAAATCCATTTGACCTTTACTTGTATCTGATTTCTAGCATAGGGAAAAAAATTCTTGACATTTTTATTAAAACAAGAAAAAAATTTATGTGTTGCACTTAGTAGATGCAAAAGTTACACAATTTTACCACTGCTCTACACTGTAGCATTTTCTCTCTGTTTTCTTTCTTTGAACTATTTCTTATCTCTGTGGAAATGAGTGTCACAAATAAACGGGTAATGATATATGTAATTAGGAGGTCATTTACCACAGACAGCATATACACCCCCCCCAATGAAATGAGGGACGCTCATTGCTTGGACTTACACAATGGGGGATATTTACTTAAACTGGAGCACACAGACTCTGGTGCAGCCATGCATATTAACCAATCGGCTTCTATTTTTTTTTTTTTGTCAAAGCTTAATTGAATAAAATTAAGTTAGAAGCTGATTAGTTACTACACACAGCTGCACTACATTCTTTGTGCTCCATTTTTAGTAAATCCCCCCCATATGTGTGTTTTTGTTTGTGTCCCCGCCTGTGAACAAATGTCTTTACCATTGTATAATTTCACCACAGACATTTAAACCTTAAATGGGACGTGGCCATCCGATGACATCACCCAGAGAACCCGCCCCTTGTGACGTCACGTGATGCCACAATGGATGGCTCTCTGGGTGATGTTATCGGATGGCCATGCCCCAAGGCTATATAAGAAAAGGCAGACAATGGGAGACAACACAACAGAGGAAGACAGTGTTAGAAGGCTTTTTTTGCTTTTAGCGAGTAATCGACGGCGAAGAAGAAGAAGACAGCACAAGGAGAAGACTGCACCGGAGGGAGAAGACTGCACCGGAGGCAGAAGACTGCACCGGAGGGAGAAGACTGCACCGGAGGGAGAAGAAACTACCGGAGAAAGAAGACACATTGGAACTACGACGGGGGACAGTTTAAATTTTTTAATAAAGGACTTGTCAAAAACAGTCTCTTGTTTTTTTAATACTTAACTGCTTTTTGGGGTGAAGAGGTAGGGGTACAGTGTACCCCATACTCATTCACATAGGGGTGAGATCTTAAAGGGGGCTTCCAGATTGCGATAAGCCCACTGCCTGCAGACCCCCACAACCATGGCCAGGGTTGTGAGGAAGAGCCCTTATCCCCATCAACATGGGGGCAAGGTGCTTTTGGGGTGGGGGGCGCTCGCTCTTCCCCTCCCTTTCCTGACCTGCCGGGCAACATGCTTGGATAAGGGTGTGGTATGAATTTTGGGGGGACCCCACACCATTTTTTTTTTACATTTTGTTGTGGGAGGGGGGGGGGGGGGGTCTCTTCCGAATCCATACTAGACCTGAAGGGCCTGGTATGGACCTGGGGGGGGGACCCCAACCCATTTTTTTCACAATGTTATTTTGCAGGCAATTGTTTTTTTTTTTTTTTACATTCAGCTGTCAGCGGGGAACACTGATGACTCTTCGAGTTGTTAAGGAAGCGGCGCACGCGGCAGATCCGGCCCACTCCTTAGCAACCAGCAATGTACAGTGTGTTTACAGTGTGTTTAAAGATAAAAAAAAGTAAAATGCATGCATACTGGATGCAAACATAACAAATGAGGGTTTAAAAACGCAAAATGCAGTGCAAAACGTGCCTGAAAAACGCATCAAGCACAGTCTTATAAATGTGAACCTAGACTTAAAGGATCATAACCCAAGCACCGAGGAAATATCCCTGCTGACCAGTACAAATCCCCAGCATCCTGTTCACCTTTAAGAGAAGAGAGGCAGAGTGGTCTGAAATCAAGGATGTAGCCTCTATCATTACACTTGTTCTTACTCACCAAACAAGTACAAAGTATAGGATGATGTGTGCAAAGTACAGCAATCCATAGCAACCATTTATTCATATTCAGTTTACTCTAGGGTCACCATATATGTTACAATCTGACCATACAATCTTTGTACAATCAAGTTTAGATTTTACCAAAAATATATAATGTGAAGACTAGAGTTGGGCCGAACACCCCCGGATTTGGTGAGCGCCAGAACTCTTGAACATTGCAAAAGTTCGGACCTGAACCCCATTGAAGTCCATGGGACCTGAATTAAAAAAAATCAACAGTCCTCATTTTGAAGGCTTATCTGCAAGTTTTTGGCCATAAAAAGTGTATAGTGGCCTGTGTACTACCCTGGGGGCATACATCAATGCAATTATTATTTTTTTTTTTTAAAAGATATTTTTTACAGGAGCAGTGATTTTAATGATGCTTAAAGTGAAACAATAAAAATGAAAAAAATCTTTAAATATAGTTTCTGGAAGGTCCCCTTAGTCTGCCTGTAAAGTGGTGAATCTGTATCGTGTATAGAACATGCTTTGGCAAAACTGACAGTTATAAAGAAAAAAACTACATTTAAATTGCCGGCAATACAATACCATTTCCCAGAGTTGTGAGGAAGAGGCCCTTGTCCCCATCAACATGGGGACAAGGTGCTTTGGGGTTGGGGGGCAGAGCCCTCCAGCCCCACAGTACCCCTCTTATGTTGAGGTTGATGCTGTCAGTAGGGAAGCCCAATGACAGTTTACAACCGCTTTTAATTTGGTAAGTGATCTACCTTATAGAGCTCATGCAATTTGTCCTGAAAATGATAAAAAAAAGAGAAATCAATTGACAATTAAACACTACCTTTTAATGACTCTAGGCTCTTTTTAACTCCCATTTCTCTATTACTTGGCTAGAAGATTTAGCATTTTCAGGTCCTCAATAAAACAGAGCATCAGAAAGTGTCCCTCCGGACACCTAAGTTGTTTAAATGGAAATATTTTCTTGTTTTACTTCTAATGTAAAAATGTCAGCTTTTCCTGTCAGGTTTACATCGTATATACAGTTCTAATAAATTGTCTTTGTTTGTGATAAGACCCTTCTGGGAATTTTAGCTGTCAAGTAAAAAAGAAGTTAAAAATAAGTTAACTTTCCATTTAAAAATGCAAGATTTCAAAATTATAGCTGAACTCAATGTTATTTCATTTTTTTAAAAGGTCATTTATTACCTTGTGCAATCGCTTCTTGTTTTTTGTACACTAGGGCTCATTAACATGCTGCATTCAGATGCGCACAGCGTATAGTTTTGTTCAAAATTGAAAAACAGTCAGTGCTACACACGAAAAAGAGCCGCTAGCAAATAAAGGCAATATACTCTCCCTTAATCCTGGAAAAATTATACAAATTGCAGCACTCCAAATACCATAAATTATTTGTGATCAAATATGTGAATACAGTTAAATACTGTGTTTAAAGTTCAATAATATGAATAACCAGTAATCATGTTATGTATATAACCGCTGGATTTCAAACTCATCAAACCAGCGAAATGTGACAAACAATCCAAAATAGTTCATAAATAAAAGTCTATTTGAGGCCCCTGAGGACTAACTGTCGCACAACACACACGTCGGGTAGAGTTTGCGCAGTGACGTCATGCCACCGAATCAGATCCCAGAGGGGAGGTGATCGATGTAAATGTAAGCTCATTTTTCTCTATTTTTATGTGTTTGGATGGATCTGGATTTTAGATGTTATACTCTTGCTATTGTTCCAGTTCCAGTATAGTTTTTTTCGCATCTAAAAAAGGGCTATAGTAATTAATGAGCCCATGCACACAGCTGAGTCTATAGGTGCCTTGTTGAAGCTGCTTGTCTCCTGCCAGGAGAAAGGGTTTTAGAAGAGCCCTAGTGTGCATTTAGCCTAAAAGCACTGAAACTTTGCAGTGTAAAGCCGTGTACACACGATTGGTTTTACTGATGAAAACAGTCCGATTGACTGTTTTCATCGGACGAACCGATCGTGTATGGGCCCCATCGGTCTTTTTTCCATCGGTGAGAAAAAATAGAACATGTTTTAAATTTTTCCGATGGGAAAAAAAACGATAGCAAAATCCGATCGTCTGTGTGGAACTCCATCGGATAAAAAACCCACGCATGCTCAGAATCAAGTCGACGCATGCTCAGAAGCATTGAACTTAATTTTTCTCGGCTCGTCGGAGTGTTTTACGTCACGGCGTTTGGGACGATCGGTTTTTTGACTGATGGTGTGTAGGCAAGACTAATGGAAGTCAGCTTCATCGAATTTCTGATAGAAAAATCTATCGGGTTAGAATCCATAGGAAATCCGATCGTGTGTACACGGCTTTATTCCTTTCTATAACTGACTTTTATAACCTGCAATATGCTTTTGAACGTGCTAGAAAATTGGATTACTCCAGGAAGAGTTAATTCCCTAGAACAGCCCCTGCCTCCTTGCACATCATAGTCCTCTCCTCTTTGGGAGTGTCTAATTACTCCTTGTGCTGGCCCAGCTCCTCTGTCCTTTCCCCGCACATTACCTTTTATATAAGTATGGGGGAAGAGTGAAGGGAAATACTATAGAGTGCCACTTGAGCCTGCTCAGGCTGCTGACATCACAACCAAGATGGCGGTGCCCAGCAGCAGCCTCTGGGCTTTTGGAGGTCTACACAAGGGAGACCTTACAGGTAAACAGCACACCTAAAATATGTTAAAAGCACAAATAAACTTATGGAAAGATTTTTGTTGAAATAAAGATCTGTTGACTAGGTTGCTTTATACTACATGCACCAAAGCATACCGCTTATGCAATAGTAAAGCTTGCGATTTGATATTATAATATGGTGGGGAAAAAAGATAGGGTTGCTGCAAAACGTATACATTTTCTTCATATCAAAGGTAATGCATGCATGAACAAAATGAATGAAAAAAAAAAAAGAAGAAAAGAAAACAGCACCAGATATCACCTTGTCTCATGAAAACATACCCCTAGTGTGCTACTTTTGTACTCTGTCATTACCCGGGGGCCTCAGCTGCTTATGTCCATATGTAACGTTATTGTTCCCTCTGACAAGAAATCGGGTAGCAGATACATATTGCCTCCTCTCGCAGCTCCTTGTGATACAAGGTTTAGCTATGGCATCCCAGTTCAAACACATTCCGTCTTCTCTTCACACATGGAAACCCCACAAAGCATTCAATTAAAAATAATTATGCATTTGAATCTGGTTTCTCTGTAACTCCTCATTAGCGCAGCTCCCTGCTGAATATTCTCCCGTGGCATTTTGTGTTATTTATTTATTATTTTCATTTTAGTTTTCTCTTTAATGAGGGCCATGCAAGCGCTGCGGATGGATTTCCAATATAGACAGGAATATCAAACAGCGGCAGCGGGCTGGCGGTGAATTAGTGGTGCTTAACACATGTTTTTCAAGGGCATACCCTCCACCTCGTTACAAGAATGCAAGGTGCACAAAATGCATGAAACCAAAGCAGTCAGAAAAACAAGAGCACCTGTGCTTTTGCCGTCATACTTCCGCTCGCCGCACTAACGTTAATCACTTCTCACTTGTTATGCAACTGAAGCTGCCTGCATTCTAGCAATAATGCAGAATAGGTAATGTGTTTGAAGAATCATGTCTCAGTGAGAATTAATAAGCCGTTGAGGCGGACAAAACCCAATTGGGCATCTTAGGAGCTGCAATTATTACCTCCTGATCTTATGGGAGTATTAGATTAAAATGACAAGGTAATGTCAGAAGAAGATATTAGCCTATTTTGAAAACTTGCTTTTTTTTATTATTTTTTTCTTCATTTTACCAATAAACCTTTTTCCCATCCGTGGTGCTTCCATTATTGAGCTGTATGAGAACAAAATAATTTAAAAGCAATTAGAAAGCTGTCGTCTATAACAGAACAGAAAACGCAATGTCCTATGTCTTGTGAAAGAGCTCTTTCTAGCCTAATAGTCCGAAGAACAGGACTGCCCAGAACTCTATGCAGATAAAAAGGACACAAATTAGTGTTGTTCGCTATTAATCAATATATAAGGATTTTAATTTTTTTAAATGTAAGTAGTATTAGTACTTGAATTTGACTTGGTACCAGACTCTTGCAGTCTGTGTGCAGAAGAGCATAGAGTGGGAGAGGAAAAAGCAGCAAGAGGAGCCAATCATTTCATGCTGGCGGCCATTCAGACCTGAGGACATGTATTGGAAAAGAAATACTGCGGATGACAACTCCGGATTGAAAGTATTACAGCAAAGTCTGTTTTTTTTTTTTTTTTTTTCATTTAGATAATAGGCTATTCATTTTTTGTTTTACATTTTTGACTGGAGCCTCAGTTGAAATTTTTTTTTTTTAAATCTATTCTGAAAAAAAAAGCTTCCACTGAAGGCTTAACCACTTGCCTTCAGGGTACTTTCACCCCCTTCCTGCCCAAGCCATTTTTCAGCTTTCAGCGCTGTCACACTTTGAATGACAATTGTGCGGTCATGCAACACTGTACACAAATGAAATTTTTATAATTTTTTCCCCACAAATAGAGCTTATCTTTGGGGGTATTTGATCACCTCTGTGGTTTTTATTTTTTTCGCTATAAACAAAAATAGAGCGACAATTTCTAAAAGAATGCAACATTTTTTACTTTTTGCTATAATAAATATCCCCAAAAAATCTATAAAAAAACGAAATTTTTCACAGTTTAGGCCAAAACGTATTCTTATACATATTTTTGGTAAAAAAAAAAATCGCAATAAGCGTATATTGATTGTTTGCGCAAAAGTTGTAGCAGCTACATAAAAGGGGATACATTTATAGCATTTTTTTTTTTTTTTACTAGTAATGGTGGCGCTCAGCGATTTTTATCATGACTGCAATTTTGCGGCGGACACATCGGACACTTTTGACACATTTTTGGGACCATTCACATTTATACAGCGATCCCTGCTATAAAAATGCATTGATTACTGTATAAATATGACTGTCAGGGAAGGGGTTAACACTAGGGAGCGATCAAGGGGTTAAATGTGTTCCCTAGATTGTGATTCTTACTGTGGGGGGAGGGGACTGACTGGGGGAGGTGACCGATGGTTGTCCCTATGTACAAGGGACACACCATCGGTCTCCTCTCCCTGACAGGACATGGATCTGTGTGTTTACACACACAGATCCACGGTCCTGCTCAGGTACTGGGCAATCGCGGGTGCCATCGCGGCCACCGGGCACGCACATCGGGTCCCCAGTGACGTGGCGCATGCGCGCGCGCCCCCCTAGTGGCTTCTGAAGGCGATCACATCATATGATGTCCACCCAGAACAACAGGGTCTTCCGCCCGCCGTCATTTGATGGTGGGCGGTTGACAAGCGGTTAAACAGGAGATAATTGGAAATTGATGAACACATGAAGGATCAATTGTTAGAGGTCTGTTTATAAATGTTTTCACCCAAGATTCACACATTTTTTCTCTCACACATTTTTCTAATTAGATTTAATTGCAATTTTGTTTAACTCCTGGGAGAAACATGTGTGCCTGTTGTGTGGAAACATTTATAAATAGACCTCTACATGTATTTGGTTGAACTGGATGCCAATTGGTTTCTATGAAGAGCTACACCAGATTTTTTACTCTCCAGTTTTGGTAAATCAACCCCTATAGTGTTTCATGTGGTCTCCACCTTTGTATATGGCAGCTATATATTCTCCCTACCTTCTTGAGCTGTAGAAAACCTCAGTATTTTTATCTGTCCTCAAAGTCTATAAGAGATATACAGCGGCCATAAACTCTATCTAAAACTAGCCATACATGTATTGGTATCATATCCCTCTGAAAGTGCACTGAATGTATAGTTGAACCAAAAATAATTGTTTAAAAAGTCAATTCTGAAAAAATCCTCCACTGAATGTTTAAACGGGAGATCATTGGAAATTGCTGAACCCATAAACGATCAATTGTTAGAGGTCTGTTTATAAATGTTTTCACCCAAGATTCACAGTTTTTACCCTCACACATTTTTCTAATTGGATTTAATTGCAAAAATTGTTTGACTCCTGGGAGAAATTTGTTTGCCTGTTGTGTGAAAACCTTTATAAATTTTCTTCTATGTGTATTTGGTAGAACTGGATGGACTTTGTGTCTTTTTTCAACCAGACTCACTATGGAGACCTCTAGACCAGTGTTTCTCAACTCCAGTCCTCAAGGCACCCTAACAGGTCATGTTTTCTGGATTTCCCTCAGATGAAACAGCTGTGGTAATTACTAAGGTAGTGAAACTGATCAAATCACCTGTGCAAAATAGTGGAAAGCCTGAAAACATGACCTGTCGGGGGCGCCTTGAGGACTGGAGTTGAGAAACTCTGCTCTAAACTATAGTCTAGGACTTGGCAGTTCCCAATAGAATATGTGACATAAAAAGATAATAGAAACAGTGACTTGTGTTTTACTATTGCCAAAATCACAAAATAAATCCTTACATATGGTTTTACATACACGTTCAAATGTCAAATCAATGCATATACAGTGAAACTGAAAAACTTTGGTCTAAGCATTTTCCTCCCAGGACCGAAATAAAAGAATTGTCACTGTACTGGAAGCCAAGAAGAGAATTATATATTATTATTATTATATATCATCAAAGGCAGACAAATAACAATGGCCATATAACACAATGCGGACACTCTTCACCATTTTTTAAGCTTTAGTAAAGCCAAGACAAATACATTGTTATATATATTTTTTTATAAACATCAAACAGGGGCAGGACTCTATAACTCGCAACCTTGTCTTTTTATCTCTCCCCGCTTCCATGTCCTTTATGTTATCTTATCCCCAATATTAGTTTACTTGTGTCACAGGTTTTAAGAGGGGTAATGGTGTCATGGGTAGGAATATTCCTTTTGTTTTAATTCTATAGAAATTAAGTGTATCTGTGGTACATTAACTACATTGTTACAACTACAGTACATCTCAGATCGCAGTAGTATACCATTTGAAACATTGAAAAAGTGTGCTATATCACTCTCCTCTGATTTCATGCTTGGACAAAGTTGGCTAAATTTACTCCACAGTCATGTGGCAACCCATCACAAACACATCTGCAAACCAAATCTCATCAAATCTGCTTCACTTGCAATCACTAAAAGAGTAGATACAGTGGTTCTCAGGACTCACTAAAGCAGGCCATACACGGTCGAATTTCGGCATCGGCGTCTTCTTCCCTCTTCTCCTTCTCGATGTTGACACGTCGCTTCCTCCCGCTGTAATGCTTGGCTGTTTGCTCCGCAGCGATTTATTATAGGCTTCTCATGACGTCAGTCACATGCTCCGGGTGGCCCCGGAGCATGTGACTGTGACGTCATGGGAGCATGTGACTGTGACGTCATGAGAAGCCTATAATAAATCGCTGCGGAGCGAATAGCCAAGCATTACATTGGGAGGAAGCGACGAGTCAACATCGAGGAGAAGAGGGAAGAAGACGGCGATGGTGACGGAGAAGTCCGGCCCCTCCACTAGCAAAAGAGCTGGAAGAAGATAGTGGAGGGGCCGGCAGAAGGAAGAAAGAAAGAACCGGAGAGCGAGGGAAGAAGGCGACGGAGAAGACCGGGCCCTGCTAGCAAAAGAGCTGAAAGAAGATAGCGGAGGCCCGGCAGAAGGAAGGAAGAACCGGAGAGCGCAGAGACCCCCGAAGTCGAAAGAAGAGCCTGGAGCTGTGCAATAAATTGCTTTAAAAAGCTGTGTATGTTTTTTTATTGCCATTTTTTTTCACCAGGTGAATGGGTAGGGGTACGATGTACCCCATACTCATTCACATAGGGTGGGGGGGGGTGGGATCTGGGGGCCCCCTTATTAAAGGGGGGCTCCCGGATTCCGATAAGCCCCCCGCCCGCAGACCCCGACAACCAATGGCCAGGGTTGTCGGGAAGAGGCCCTGTCCTCATCAACATGGGGGCAGGGTGCTTTGGGGTGGGGGGGGCCTGCAGGTCGCCCCCCTGCCCCAAAGCATCAAACCCCCCATGTTGAGGGCATGCGGCCTGGTATGGTTCAGGAGGGAGGGGGGCCGCTCTCTCATCCCCCCTCTTCCCCTGTGGCCTGCCAGGTTGCGTGCTCAGGTAAGGGTCTGGTTTGGATTTTGGGGGAACCCCCAGGCCGTTTTTTCGGCGTTGGGGTTCCCCTTAAAATCCATACCAGACCCAAGGGCCTGGTATGCTCTTGGAGGGGAACCCATGCCGGTTTTTTATTTAAAATTTGGCCTGGAGTTCCCCCTCAAGAGCAGCAGAGCACAAGTCGCATGCCAAAGTCGGATCATGCAAGACTGCGGTCCGACTTTGATCCGACTTCAATGATAGTCAATGGGCTGAAGTCGGATCAAAGTCGGACCAAAGTAGTACAGGGAGCACTTTCAAAGTCGGACCGACATGTGTCGGACCAGTTAAGACGGCTCCCATAGGGAAACATTGATTTTCACACGTCATGTGACATGAGCTCCCAATGTCGGAGCGTTTGTCGCCCCAGTGTGAATCCGGCCTCAGTGGGTCCTGAGGACAGGAGTTGAGAACCACTAGAGTAGGACAATAGCATAGGTTTAATCAATATTGATATGACATAATTTATCTTTAACTCATCATGCTACATTTTCTAAGCCAAATTGAATTACAGCATTTAGTGCTAGTTCACACCAGATGCAGTCCAGTGTGGGTTTTTTTTCTGCATGAAAAATGCATGCACAGGGATTTCCTTGTATTCCAATGGCCCTAGTTCACACTGGTGGAGTCAGGTCCAGTCAGTTTCCGATGCAGAAAAAAAGTAGAACATGCTGCATTTGTTCTGCACAGAACTGTACTGGAACACAGCAAAACGTATCAAAAACACACCGGAACGGCATGTGGTGTGAGCTGTAAGCAAAAACACATCCGCAACCTATCCGAAGTGCATTTTTGTGGTGTGAACTAGCCCTTAGGGAAAAGAAATCCAACTTTTATAAAAAAAAGGTTTGTTCAATTTTAACATCCCACTTTTTCTAATCCCGAAAGCAGGAAGATGTCCAGTTTGTAATACGCAATTCCAAGAAAATGGATGCCTGCATGATTTCAGCAAATTCACAAGAACCAAGTCTCAAGCCAGGAATGTGTGTTCACTTCAAGTAAATCAGAGAACCGATCAATGGTCCGGCAAGAGAGGATACAACCTTAGTAAATCAGATCCTTATTGTCAGTGCCACCCTTTCCATGAGTTAGGAAGACTGACAGCGGATCGCTGACATATCACATCTTCTAATATTTAATAGAGTTTGAGCTGTCAGAGCTGTAAGCTAGATAGTCAGTCATTGCAGTGGATATACATGAGTACTTTAGGAAGCCTGTGTGACTTGGAAGATTTACAGCTTTTGCAACTGCAATGTATACCAAAAGTAGATGCTGCTTATTCAATAAACAAAGTTATGTGCAAAGTACAGAGCATAGGCGCGCCAGCAACCAATCTGAATTTACTTTGTTTAGGATAAGGGCAGTACACAATGGATTTTGGTGGATTGCTACGGGCAGCACATTTCACATTTACTGCCTTCCCACTCGCAATGTTACACCGACTAAGCCCTTATAAGTCTGTAGAGGTTTTCTTTACCAGTGTATCCAAAAAGCAGAACAAGGGACTGCAGAGGTCACTCAAATTCGAAAACTTTGCACTGCACTACTGAACATATGACTTTTGGCAACAAGAAGGAAAGTAAAGGCATAGTAAGTGTCAAGGCCCCTCCAACTATCAGCTATCCAGCTATCTACAACACTTATAATAACTTTAACACTAAAGCCCTGTACACACGATCGGATTTCCTATGGATTCTAATCCGATGGATTTTACCATCGGAAATACGATGAAGCTGACTTCCATCAGTCTTGCCTACACACCATCAGTCAAAAATCCGACCGTCCCAAACGCCGTGACGTAAAACACTCAGACAAGCCAAGAAAAATTAGGTTCAATGCTTCTGAGCATGTGTCGACTTGATTCTGAGCATGCGTGGGTTTTTTGTCCGATGGAATTCCACACAGGCAATCGGATTTTGCTATTGTTTTTTTTCTCATCGGACAAATTTAAAACATGTTCTATTTTTTCACACCGATGGGAAAAAAGACCGATGGGGCCCATACACGTTCGGTTCGTCCGATGAAAACAGTCTTAGTGAATGTTTTGAATCTCTGCTGATTTCCATCATCCAATCATGTGCAAGCAAAAATGCTGCTTTTCTTGTATTCCTTTCATGTGATTGGGTATTCTTTTCAAAGTGAAAATTCACCACATTCACTCTGGGGAAAATTCTCTTGCAAAGTGCAGCTTCCCTTGTAACGTGAATAGCCTATTTGCCTTTAGTAAACCAACCCCTAATTATCTTCCAGCACCTAATCTTCAGAGCTCATTCACACCATCGCAAGTACTCTACGCATATTGGTGAGCTGCATTAATAAAAGTGCTGCATGCACCTTTTTTGTATATTGTGGGGTGAATAGGTTGAGTTAGAGCAAAGCACATTAAAGTAGACCTTTCCCCCATTTTTCTGAAATTCACATCAGCGTATATACATACAGTATATATATGGCTGGATAGAATTTCGAACTAAAATTCTGAGAACATTCAAATATCACTTGAAAGGCTTATTTTGCTTTTAATATTTGATTTTGAAATCAATATACTTTACCGAGGGAAAACCACATACACTGTTAGAAATTTGTTAATTCGAAGAAATTTTTTCCATCATGCCTCTTCTAATTTTCTCGTCACTGCTGAAGAAAATTAACATCGATTTGACCCACTAGGGCCCCATGTACACTGCTGCTGGTAAACTGACCTTTAGGAGAAGTTGGGCATTCTCTACAGCTGCCCATGAACTCTCCTCTGTTATCTTATCAGGAAATGTACACAGGCTCATTTATAGTCGTTTCTAGGGAGTTTAGAAGCATTTTTTGGAACGCAAAATGGATGAATGTTCAGAGGCATTTGAAACGCAAAATGCCTGTAACAGCCTGTAAATGCTGCTAAGCGTGGTAACTTTTTTTTTAAACGCTAAAAGTGGTTATACAGCTTATTTTTTTTCTGAAAATAATAAACATGTTATATTTTCCTGCTCTGTGCAATGGTTTTGCACAGAGTGGCCCTAAACCTCCTATTCCGGGGTTTTCTGCTGGCAATCTCTGATCATCCTCTTCTCTGAGTGCCCCCATAGCAAGCTGCTTGCTATGGGGGCACTCATGCAGGCTTGATCCCAAGCTGGGCTGTGTGTGTGTCCATAGAAACACACAGTGTGGCTCAGCCCTTCCCTCTGGTCCCTTCTCATAGGATTTGACTGACAGCAACAGGAAACAATGGCTCCAGCTTCTGCTGGGTCTCCTATGAGAAGAGAGAGAGGGTAGAAGAGCTGTGGCAGATGGGCGCAGGAACTGGATTGAAATCATGCTCAGGTAAATGTTTAGGGGGACTGTGTGGAGCAGCTTTTGAAAGGGTTTTTTACCTTAATGTAGAGAACACATTAAGGTTAAAAAAATCTTTTGCCTTTATAACCACTTTAACACTGAGGGTGGTGGGACCATCAATGTTCAGCAGGGTAAGGAAAGCCTTACTTTAACCCTATCGCTAACCCTAACCCATAAAGCTGAACTCCAGGCAGACATAAAAGACACAAATGAATGCAGGTTGGTGTTCAAATAAATTATGACTTATTTATTGCAAGCAGTGCTAGTACATGAATTTGACTTGGTATCAGCCTATTGCAGTCCCTGAACAATAGAGATTAGACTGGGAAGGAAAAAGCAGCAAAAGGAGCCAATTGGTTGTGTTGCAGTGCATTGCAAGGAAATGCATATCAGGGGAGGAAGAAAAGTGACAGAGAGATACGCTTATCAGTCTTCTGCTTCTTTAACTGCCCAGTCATATGATGGGGGAGGAACAAGAACTGTAAGTGTCACTGAACTGCAGCAGAGAAAAATCTGGTCTTCTTCCCTGCTGAACTGTGTGGCAGAGCTGTAGAAATCTCATAAATAGATGATAGACGTAGAATTCATTGGCAGGTAAAGAGCTTCCATATATGCAATTTTTTTATTTAAAGAGTAACTTCACTTTTGTTGAGAAAAAAACATTCCCCCTGGGTGATCTATGTACATTGCAAGGATTATCACAACCTTTGTTGCAGATTCCTACCTTTTTGTTATTCTGAAGTAATCCTTGTATGTTCCTCTGAGCCTCAGTGATGAGTGGGTCTAATGGGAGTGGTTTCATAATTATCTATCGGGTGTGCACCTGCAGGGCACTAATGAGGAAATCTGCTGTGTCTCACCAAAAATTAAATTTTTGTTGCAGGGGATGCCTGAAATCTGACTTGTATCTTAGGCAGACGTCTTAGGAAATTGGTGAGCCAATCACACAAGCAGGAAATTGTTTCTGGGGAGTGGTCAGTACACACTCTATGTACAGAACAACTCCAGGTAGCCATATTGCAATGCATTCTCAGAAAATTACAGTGGCTGCAGAATGGAAAGAAAAGGTAATTTTTAATAACGTTAAATTACAATATGACTTGTGTCACAATTGTATACGCTATATTATTTTTTCTCTATTTGCTATTTTTTCCCCCCACAAAAGTGGAGTTATCCTTAAACTGTTTGCCTAGAGTTCAGCTTTGTCCTAACCCTTAAGTGGATTCCCCCTGCTTTTGACTCTAAGTATACCCTAAATTAGCCCTTGACATAGTCAGCTCCAAAAACCAAACAGCCACCTGAACTTTCAAGCTAATAAGTACTTTGCTGGATCGATGCTTGCCTTACTTGTCATCATTTTTGGCACTCAAACCACCCTTTTCCAATGCATAAATGATAGTGCCTAAAACTGCTGATCCACTGAGATGAGGTTTGGAAGGACATTACAAGGAAGCAAAAGAACACTGGAACAAACAATTTCATGAAAAATAGATTACAGGGCCTATAAGTAGTGGATGTGTATGGATTATATTTTTGGAGAATGATGAAATGATTTAGTGTCACTTTAACAGCATAACATCTTCTCTACCAAAGCAAAAAAAAAAGAAAAAAAATACAATTATATATATATATATATATATATATATATATATATATATATATATATATATATACAGTAATAGTATATATATAGGTCACACCCTCTGTCAAAGTCAGATGACGAAACACGTCAGGCTGGATGGTGATGATCCATGACAGAGTAGCTGATGAGACATCTTACTTAAGGCTTACTTTTTTGTGGCTTCTGGTGAGTTTGACCCCCTGGGGGAGTGTTCATCACGCCATGGATTTCGATCAATGTTCTTTTTGGTGGAAGGTGCATGCTAGGACATCCGCTGTTATTCACCTTTGATACTTTTGAACTGTTTACATCACCCCACTACGTTCAGGACTTTACATCAGTGGTTTTAACCACAGATCTTTCACTATTACCTTTTTTTCTTCTAGCACTGTTTTGTGTATTTTAATGATTCAGAGCTTGGACTGTTGAATTTTTATACCGCTATATATGTATATGTATATATATATATATATATATATATATATTGTGACAGCAGGAAGGTAAAGTCACCTGGTTGCATCCAGGGGGGTAGATATATTTCGCCCAGATTCAGGCTTTACGCCGACTTATACAACTAGGTGGAGAGTTGTATAAGCCCAGCTGAGGCTAGTGGGCTCATGGATGACTCATACCTCTAGGGAGAGTGTGGGGCGTCGTGCAGACAGGGAGTTGATGAGACCAGCTGAAGCTTGTCAGCTCATTTAGGCCTCTATAAAAACTCCCAGATTCATTAGGTGTTAGCTCATGCCTGGACCCAGACCTGTGTGGACTGTCTAGGGAGAGTGAACCCCTGTGCGGTGAGACAAAGCCTGTGTGGCTATTTGCTTGGACATTTAAAACCAGGGACTTAGGGACTAGGACAGCACTAGGCTGATCCCAGTTGTTAGTTAGGAAACCTGTATGTTTAGTCAGAGGTCAAGTTGACCAGGATTTATTTTGTTTATGTTTCTTTTGGCTTTGCTGTGTTTTGTCACTGTAAATAGAAAATAAACCGCACCTTTTTTTGATTTTGAAAACCACAACCTCCGTTTGCTGGGCCTGTTTTTGTGTGGGGAGCCCATCCCGGGAGTCACACACACCCGCTGCCGAGCTAACCCCCTCACAGTTGGTGGAGAACCAGTGGCAGTTTTTTTTTAAGCCAGCATGGAGGAGATACTGAAGCAGCTGGCTCTAGCAAATGCCAATCAACAGCAGACAAATGCAGGTTTGCAAAAGAGCCTTGCAGCTCATCAACAGAGCCTTGCAGCTCAACAACAGAACTTCGCAGCCCAGCAGCAAGCTCATCAACAGAGCCTTGCAGCCCAGCAGCAAGCTCACCAACAGAGTCTGGAAGCTCAGCAACAAGCCCAGCAGCAATCTGAGGCCCGCTTCATAGACCTGTTACAGAAGCAAGAGCAGAGACTACAACAAATGGAAGCAGTAATGCAGCAACGTCCGCAGACCAGTGAGGAAAGCCGTCCCACTAATACCGCGTCCTTTGGGGTGAGTCGTTTATTGACAAAAATGACTGGAGAGGATGATCCAGAGGTATTTTTGACCACATTTGAAAGGACTGCTGAAAGAGAAAAGTGGCCTGAGGAGCAGTGGGCTGGACTGGTGGCTCCTCTGTTAACTGGTGAATCGCAGAAGGCTTACTATGACCTAGAGCCTGACCAAGCAAAAGACTATGTGATGCTAAAAGCTGAAATATTGGCAAGGCTGGGTGTCACCCAGGCTGTCCGGGCTCAGCGTGTGCATAACTGGACTTTCCAGCTTGGAAAACCCCCCAGGTCTCAAATGTATGATCTCATTCACCTGAGCAGAAAGTGGCTACAGCCAGAGACTTTGTCCGCACCAAAGATTGTGGAACGTGTTGTAATGGATCGGTTTTTGAGAGCTCTTCCTACTGCCATCCAAAAGTGGGTAAGCCATGGAGACCCAGAGACGGCCGATGGTCTTGTGGATCGTGTGGAGAAATACTTGGCTACAGAGAACCTGACGGCCTCTTCCAGAGACACTCGGACTTTCCACCCTAAGACCAGACCATCCCCAGGGGCGGATAAGAGGATTCCAAGGGGTGAGGGTGGAGAGAGTGAGAGGGTGGGAGCTCTACCCCAAGTTTGGCGAGAACAGCCTGGGAAATCAGCGGCTCAAGAGGCGGCAAGAAGGATCGTTTGCTACCGCTGCCGGCAAGCGGGACATATTGCAGCCAATTGCCCGGTTGTGGCGGAACCCATGCAGTGTGACTTTCTGACGGGCAGACGTCAGTCGCTGTGTGCGACTGTCGCATGCACTGCCATTCGAGGAACTGAGAAACATTTATGCAAAATGTGTGTTAATGGTAGAAATGTTGTGGTATTGCTGGATTCAGGTAGCCTTGTGACCCTGATAAAGGCTGAGTTAGTTAAAACAGAGGTCTCTGGGAATAGCAAGGTAGCTGTTATTTGTGTGCATGGGGACACCCGAGAGTATCCAGTGACTACAGTGTGTTTCGAGACCCCCAAAGGTACCCTCTCTCATCCAGTGGGCTTAGTATCTCAGTTACCGCATGACGCCATTGTGGGAAGGGATTTTCCGAAGTTCTGGGAACTGTGGGATGATCCTGAGCCCCCCACTGGTGCCCCTATGTACCAGGAATGTGATAGCCAGAACTCCCCTGAGAGTGGTGAGGACTCTCCGGAATTTCCCTTATCAGTATTGGCAGGGGAGACTCAAGAAACTGGAGAGGAGCCCACCTCCTCAGACGAAAACCTACCGTCTGTGGAGTTTTCTGATCTTGAGGTTCACAGGGAAAACTTTGCCACAGAACAGTTGAAAGACCCCGCCCTAATAAAGGCACGGGAAAACGTAGTGAAAATAGATGGCGAGTTAGTGAACCCAGATAATACCTGCACTTACCCATACTTCAGCGTAGAGAAGGACCTACTGTATCGGGTGGCAAAAAGGGCAGAAGAAACCGTTGAGCAGCTTGTGGTGCCCAAACCTTACAGGAAGTTGGTGTTGGAGTTGGCCCATGGGCACATTCTTGGAGGTCATCTGGGGACAGAGAAAACCCGAGAGAGGGTATTACAGAGATTCTATTGGCCGGGGGTGATGAAGGACATAGAAAATTATTGTTCCTCCTGCCCTGTGTGTCAGAGGTCGGCCCCGATGCCACATTTCCGTAGCCCGCTGGTCCCTCTACCCATCATTGAGGTCCCGTTTGAGAGGATCGCCATGGATTTGGTAGGTCCTATAATCAAGTCCGCTAGGGGGCACCAGTACATATTAGTTATAATGGACTATGCCACCCGTTATCCAGAAGCGATCCCTCTCCGAAATACCTCGGCCAAAACCATAGCCAAAGAGCTATCTCTTGTGTTTAGCCGGGTGGGTATTTGTAAAGAACTGCTTACGGACCAAGGTACACCCTTTATGTCCCGGGTTATGAAGGAGCTGTGTAAATTGTTCAAAGTGACGCAATTACGTACATCTGTGTATCACCCCCAAACCGATGGGCTGGTTGAAAGATTCAACAAAACCCTAAAACAAATGTTGAAGAAAGTGGTGGATAGAGATGGAAAGGATTGGGACTGTCTACTTCCTTATCTGATGTTTGCTATTAGGGAGGTGCCCCAATCCTCTACGGGATTCTCCCCCTTTGAGTTACTGTATGGGAGACACCCAAGAGGGCTGTTGGATATTGCCAAGGAAACTTGGGAAAGTGAGAGTTCTCCCCACAGGAGTGTGATTGAGCATGTCGCCCTGATGCAAGACCGAATTGCACAGGTAATGCCCATCGTGAAGGAACATTTGGCCCAAGCGCAGTTAGCACAGCAGAGAGTGTACAACCGTGGAGCCAAGACCCGTACCTTTTCCCCGGGGGATAGGATACTGGTACTTGTCCCTACGGTTGAAAGTAAATTCCTTGCCAAATGGCAAGGCCCCTACGAGATAATGGAAAAAGTGAGCGAAGTGAATTACAAGGTCAGACAACCAGGAAGGCGAAAGCCCGAACAGATCTATCACGTTAATCTGTTGAAAGCCTGGAGGGATAGAGAGTCCCTAGTCGCAGACACTTGGTCACCAGCTCAAACTGGTTGCGTGATTCCTGAGGTTGGAATAGCAGCCACCTTGTCACAACCCCAACAACAGGAGGTTAAGGAGTTTGTGCTTCGCAACAAGGAGGTATTCTCTGAGCTGCCGGGACAAACATCTGGGGTAGAGCATGACATCATTACCCCGCCCGGTGAAAGGGTGAAGTTAAAACCCTATCGGATCCCAGAGGCCCGACGGGAGGCAATACGGGAGGAAGTACAGAAAATGCTGAACTTAGGGGTGATAGAGGAGTCCCAAAGTGATTGGTCTAGTCCCATTGTGTTGGTGCCTAAACCGGATGGGAGCTGGCGATTTTGTAACGATTTTCGTCAGTTGAACAAAGTTACAAAATTTGACACCTACCCCATGCCACGTATAGATGAGTGGATCGACCGGCTGGGAACAGCCCGATACATGACGACTCTTGACCTCACAAAAGGGTATTGGCAAATCCCCCTGGCCAAATTGGCCAAAGAGAAAACCGCATTTGTAACCCCAGACGAGGCGTTCCAATATAAAAGAATGCCGTTCGGGTTACAGAATGCGCCGGCCACATTCCAGCGGAAAATGGACCAGATGCTGAGGCCCCATCGGAAGTATGCTGCGGCTTACCTGGATGACGTAATTGTCCATAGCACAGATTGGGCCTCACATCTGCCAAAAGTGCAAGCAGTCCTGGACTCTGTTCGGGAAGCGGGGTTTACGGCTAACCCCAAGAAGTGTACCATTGGGCAGGAGGAGGCCAAATATCTTGGGTACACCATTGGGAGGGGAGTAATAAAACCCCAACTCAACAAAGTCGAGGCCATCCAGAGTTGGCCACGTCCCAACAGCAAGAAGCAGGTACGAGCCTTTCTGGGAATCGCTGGGTATTATCGGCGATTCATTCCCCACTTTGCTTCTAAGGCTGTGCCCCTAACCAACCTAACGAAGGGGAAAGGGTCGGTCATGATTAAATGGACCCCCGAGGCTGAGGCAGCATTCCAATTCTTGAAACAAGCCTTATGTAGCCAGCCAGTGTTGTACTCACCCGACTTCTCTAAAGACTTTGTCGTACAAAGTGATGCGTCAGATGTGGGGTTAGGAGCAGTATTGTCCCAGGTCTGGAACGGGGAAGAGCACCCAGTCATTTACCTCAGCAGGAAGTTGAAGTCCCATGACGTAAATTACGCCACCGTTGAAAAGGAGTGTTTAGCGGTGAAGTGGGCTCTAGATTCCCTTCGGTACTACCTGCTAGGTAGGCACTTTGACATGGTTACGGATCACGCTCCGTTAAAGTGGATGGCTCAAAACAAGGAAACAAATAGAAGAGTGAATAGGTGGTTCCTGGCCCTCCAGGAATTCAACTTCACAGTAAAGCATCGCCCTGGCGTTCAAATGGGGAATGTGGATGCTTTGTCTCGAGTACATGAATGCCTGATTGCTGGTGTTCCAACCCCGAGGTTAAAACAAGAGGGGGGGGTATGTGACAGCAGGAAGGTAAAGTCACCTGGTTGCATCCAGGGGGGTAGATATATTTCGCCCAGATTCAGGCTTTACGCCGACTTATACAACTAGGTGGAGAGTTGTATAAGCCCAGCTGAGGCTAGTGGGCTCATGGATGACTCATACCTCTAGGGAGAGTGTGGGGCGTCGTGCAGACAGGGAGTTGATGAGACCAGCTGAAGCTTGTCAGCTCATTTAGGCCTCTATAAAAACTCCCAGATTCATTAGGTGTTAGCTCATGCCTGGACCCAGACCTGTGTGGACTGTCTAGGGAGAGTGAACCCCTGTGCGGTGAGACAAAGCCTGTGTGGCTATTTGCTTGGACATTTAAAACCAGGGACTTAGGGACTAGGACAGCACTAGGCTGATCCCAGTTGTTAGTTAGGAAACCTGTATGTTTAGTCAGAGGTCAAGTTGACCAGGATTTATTTTGTTTATGTTTCTTTTGGCTTTGCTGTGTTTTGTCACTGTAAATAGAAAATAAACCGCACCTTTTTTTGATTTTGAAAACCACAACCTCCGTTTGCTGGGCCTGTTTTTGTGTGGGGAGCCCATCCCGGGGGTCACACACACCCGCTGCCGAGCTAACCCCCTCACAATATATATATATATATGTGTGTGTGTGTGTGTGTGTGTATATATGTATATATATATATATATATATATATATATACAGGGCTCAAAATTTCAAGTCCTGAGCTACTAGCCAGGCCTCAAGGGTTACTCGCCACCAGTTGCCCCACCCAGCCCACCCCGCCCTGCCCCTAATTACGCCCCTAAACGCGCCCTTATAAATTATCTCATGAAATGACACTTAAATGTTTTATGCAGAATTAAGTTATAAAAATAAATATTAACAACTGTATCCGTGCCCATCAATGCAGGCTGCCTGTGTCCACCAATGCAGCCTTGTGTCCACCAATGCAGCCTGGTGTCCACCAATGCAGCCTTGTGCCCAGTGCCCACCAAATGCAGCCTGTGTCCACCAAATGCAGCCTGTGTCCCCCAAATGCAGCCTGTGTCCACCAAATGCAGCCTGTGTCCCCCAAATGCAGCCTGTGTCCACCATGCAGCCTGTGTTCACCATGCAACCTGTGTCCACCATGCAGCCTGTGTCCACCAAATGCAGCCTGTGTCCACCAAATGCAGCCTGTGTCCATCATGAAGCCCGTGTTTACCATTCAGCCTGTGTTCACTATGCAGCCTACCTGTGCAGGGGAGGAGAGGACCAGGAGAGCCGTCCAGGTGATCAGAGTGCAGCGCGGGGAACATACGATAACCGTTTTCATTTTAATTGCTGCGTTCCCGCCGCTCAACGTCATATTCAGCCCCGCCCCCTGGCCGGTCAACTTTGATTGACAGATCACCCGTCACCAGGATTGGACGAGTGATCTGTCTATCAAAGTCCCGGGACCGGGAGGCGGAACTGTTTCTGACAGCGAGCGACGGGGAACACGGCAATTAAAAAAGGAAACTGTTATTACTGTGACTGTTCCCCGCGCTGCGCTCTAAACATCCGGACGGCTCTCTCTCTATTCCCCTCCACAATCACTGGGAGAAGGACTCCCATTCCACACAGGCTGCCGGCGGTGCTCGCCCCCCGACTCCCAGGCAGCCCTTCCTTGCCAGCCCTCAAAATTCACTCACAAAATGCGAGCAGGCGAGTGCAATTTTTGAGGGCTGTATATATATATATATATATGTAGCGGGTATTTGAATTATGTGAGGACTCTGGTGGTGTGAGGTTCCTTGGAGTCCCTGGGTGGCGCTGTTGCCTTGGACCGGAGCTGAACTCACACCGCGAACTGTGCCTTTTTGTCCTCCCCTGGAGCTGGTGCAGCGGGGCGGGGAGCCTGCTGTGATGCGGGGGGAGAGGTCATGGGGGGCCGGAGGCCCTGACCTTGGGGAGAGAGTCGGAGGACGTGGCCGCGCCCAGGCACCTTCAGTTTGGGTGCTGGCGGTCCAGTGTTCCAGGCCTAGGTGCCCTTGGCCTAGCTGGAGCGGAGATGGAGTCCATCTCAGGCACCCTTAGCCTGGGGTGAGGTACTATGGCGGACGCCTGGGGCTCAGTACCTTCGACTGAGTTCCGCGAGGGTGGAGGAATCCGAGGGGGCCCTAATGCCTTGGGTGCTTGTGTCGCTGGAATGGTTTTTTTTAAAAAAATTTTTTTTTTTTTAATAAAGGACTTTTCCAAGGTGTTTGTGTGTTTTTATTTACATTTTTTTACACTTTCTTCGTGAAATGGTAGGGGTACAATGTACCCCTTACCAATTCACATATTTGGGGGGCCGGGATCTGGGGGTCCCCTTTTTTAAAGGGGTCTTCCAGATTCCGATAAGCCCCCTGCCCGCAGACCCCCACAACCACCGGGCAAGGGTTGTGGGGATGAGGCCCTTGTCCCCATCAACATGGGGACATCCTCCCCATGTTGAGGGCATGTGGCCTGGTACGGTTCAGGAGGGAGGGGGGGCGCTCTCTCGTCCCCCCCTCTTCCCCTGCGGCCAGCCAGGTTGCGTGCTCAGATAAGGGTCTGGTATGGATTTTTGGGGGGACTCCACGCCATTTTTTTTTATTTGGGGTGGAGTTCCCCTTAAAATCCATGCCAGATCTAAAGGGCCTGGTATGGATATTTAGGGGGAACCGCACGCCATTTTTTTTTTAAATTTGCGGCGGGGTTCCCCTTTATATCTATTCCAGACCTGAAGGGCCTGGTAATTGAATTTGGGGGAACCCCCACGCTTTTTTTTTTTTTTTTATCAATGACTTTTCTATGTATTGATAAAAGCCGACAATTCATTAATAGCCGCGAGTGAGTTTTAAATGACTTTTTTTCCTTCAAAAATGACACTTTGTGCAGGGAAAGTTCTAAGCACGGGAAACATGCGCGACTTTACATGCATATCATACACACCCCCCAGGTACAAAATTTAAAGGAAAATTTAACTTTTATTTTTTCATTTTAAGCATTATTAAAATCACTGCTCCCGTAAAAACGTCTATTTTTTAAACCTTTTTTTGCATTGATACATGTCCCCTGGGGCAGGACCCAGGTCCCCAAACAGGTCAATAAATTGCATATTAGCCTTTATAATTAGCACTTTAGATTTCGAACGTTCGAGTCCATTGTATTTAATAGGGTTCTAAAGTTCACACGAACATTCTGTCTGTTCGCAGGTTCTGGTGCGAACCGAACAGGGGGGTGTTCGGCTCATCCCTGTTGAGTACCATGTGGGGGCTTTTGATGATCGTCTGAAGCCTATATCATTGCCTCATCCAAGGTTTTACTTGTAAAAGAAGGGAGAAAGAAAAAAAAGACTCCCGTGTGCTTTTCTTTTCTATTCCTGGCTGAACTTTCCGGAGTGCCTTTTCTTGAACACAGGGTCTGTGCCCTAGTTTTTTTTGTATTTGGGCAGTTCTACTTGTGGGAGATATGGGAACTGTTTTTGTTTGTTCTCCCTTCTTCTCCTGACACTCAAAAGAAATCAGTGACTTTGGGTTTTAGATAGTGTAGGGTCACAGAGAAAGTGATCAAGAGGAAAGTTCATCTGGAAGTGATGAGTGTCTTGACCGCGATACTGTCACCAGGTGGCAGTGTTGCGCAACGATTGTTTTTTTTTTTTGACATTATGCAGCACTTATTGGAGTGAATGGGTTTCTTCTAGGATAGACCTATTCATTCCAAGCAAACACACATGTGGATAGGATGTATGTTTCTTTTCTTCCCTTCTGCAGGAGACTCGGCTGTCAAGACTACTGAGAATGGGTGGTCCTTAGATAGCCAGAGGGAGGGAAGAATGTAAATGTGTGGGGTCTTTAAAGTATTTTATTGGAAAAGTTTTATAGTTATATTGTTTTAAGTTTTCCCTTTCCCATTCAGGTCTTGGCACAATTCGGGGCTTAATTGTGTAGTTTGGTTTCTGGGCTGAACTTATGACACCACCCTTCGTGGGGTATGAGTTTGTACCAGACACTGGGGACCAGTGTCAAATCACCAGGGGGAGAGTGTAGCGGGTATTTGAATTATGTGAGGACTCTGGTGGTGTGAGGTTCCTTGGGGTCCCTGGGTGGCGCTGTTGCCTTGGACCGGAGCTGAACTCACACCGCAAACTGTGCCTTTTTGTCCTCCCCTGGAGCTGGTGCAGCGGGGCGGGGAGCCCGCTGTGATGCGGGGGGAGAGGTCATGGGGGGGCGGAGGCCCTGACCTTGGGGAGAGAGTCGGAGGACGTGGCCGCGCCCAGGCACCTTCAGCTTGGGTGCTGGCGGTCCGGTGTTCCAGGCCTAGGTGCCCTTGGCCTAGCTGGAGCGGAGATGGAGTCCATCTCAGGCACCTTTAGCCTGGGGTGAGGTACTATGGCGGACGCCTGGGGCTCAGTACCTTCGACTGAGTTCCGCGAGGGTGGAGGAATCCGAGGGGGCCCTAATGCCTTGGGTGCCCGTGTCTGAGTTAGTGAGGACTGGTGCGCAGTAACTTCTCCGGAGAGTCCGGCGCAGCATCGCTGGTGACGGAGAGGCCTCCATTTCTCCCTTGGACGGATTTCTTCTCCTGACAGGGGCAAAGTGAGCGAAGGTAATTCACGTTCTATATTACCTAGTCAGTGGCAGTGACTATTCACCACTGGTGACAGCACAGTGGGCAGCAGCAAGGAGGGAAAGGATTGTGCCTCGATCTGTCCCCCCTCATTTTCCAAAGGAGAAAGACTGTTTTATTGCTTGGCAAGAAGAATAAAACTGAGTTGTACCTATTCACTGTGTGGAACTTGGGTTACTAAAGCAAAGGAGTCAGGGACAAAGGACTGGACTTGACTCTAGGACACCTACACAAAAGCCCAATCTTCTGGCCTTCACCTCTTAGTTACGGAGGACACGGGCCGTGGTGTGTATCATCTCTCTCTCCCAGGTACCCCTAGACAACAGCCATATAACCGATAAAGCAAGGGAGAGGGGTGAGGCCGCTACATATATATATATATATATATATATATATATATATATATATATATGCATAAAGCAGTATTATCTATATGAATGAAATGATTTATTGGTTGAACTAGATGAAAGTGTATCTTTTTTCAACCTAACTATGAAAGGACATATACAGCAGTTTTATAGTTCTGTGATGGTATTCATGCTTTTAATAAATGAATAAAGAATAATCAGAAGAAAAACGGTCTTATTGTCCCAAATGGTCTCTGCCTCAATTGCCGTATGCACAGTTCACCTTATCCCCTTGTTCTCTGTTTAATTCATTGTGGCTACGTGCATGCAGCAGCGTCTTATAAAAAAGTTACTTATTGCCCAGATGAGTCTGGTACAATGTAATAAATGACTTGCCCTTTCACAGAGGGACTTTTTAATTTAGAAAGCAACCAAAAAGCATTTCATAGTTATGTTTCCCATTGGAATATTTGAAGGAGTCAATCTGGCTTCCCCCTACATCTAATTACGTGATATTTCTTCAAGCAATGGCCACACAAGAAGGTCAGCAGCAAGTGAGCCTGAAAACCTGTAGGCTATAATTTAATGCGATATTCTGTTTGTGAAAATACAGTGGACATGTTCATGAAACTTTAAGATACACCCTTACTAACCTATAGCCTGTGTCATCATCTCAGCAATAAATCCCATGTAGTAACCCGGATAATAACTGACAAGGGAATTTCCTGGTCCTTCACAAACAGTGGGAATTTGTGTGTGTGTATATACAGTGTGTATATATATATATATATATATATATATATATATATATATATAGTTTTCAAATCTTTATCTTATAAAAAATTTTCTTTTTTTAAGTAAAACATTATTATATTTATTTACACTAATATGTTCCTGAGTGTCTAAATTATTATTATTATAATACAGGATTTATATATTGTTAACAGTTTGTGCAGCGCTTTACAATATAAGGAGGACAGTACAGTTACAATTCAATACAAGAGTGATAGGAAAAATGGACTGTCGATGTCTACTGCAGATGGAGATCAAAAACAGTCCCTGATCTCCTTCTCCCCGGGACTTTCATTAATACAGGTATTTATATAACACCACCAATTTAAGCAGCGCTTTACATACTGTACATTACAATCCGTTTTTGCCCTCAAGGAGTTTACAGTCTAAGGTAGCTATGCCACATGCATACAAAAGCATACACATGTACGCAGGTGCCTATAGATGGGTTCATTATTTTTTCTGTGCTGACTCATGTTCTGCAGGTATCTGGGTCAAGTCTGCTGTCTTTCCTGTGAAACTGTTACAATTTAAATGTGTGGTGGATCTGAGGGATTAATTGGCTAGATTTTCCCGCCAATTTACCACAGATCCACATGAAAAGGGGTTCTTTCCATTAGAAAGCTGCTATAAATACTGACAGGATGTAGACTGTTATGCTCGTGAACATCACCCCCAGCTGGCCAACTCGGGGCTTCCTAAGGGACTGGGAGCCTGAGGCCAAACATGGACTCTGTGCTACCTCTGGTGGGTTATTACCAATCATGGACTCTGCCTCTAATGGACACTAAGGACACTCTGCTGTTATTTAGGTATAATTACCCTATAATTACCCTAAAGCAGCTTGTACAGGAATTCATGTGAGAAGCTGCCTGATAAGAACTGTTACAGTAAATTGCCTTTCTACAGTAAAGTTACCGTTAACTTTTTAATGCCTGATCTGAAGTTCCTCTCTTAAGTGGTATATTGCATGGCGTATCCAAAGAACAGGGCTTGTAACATGGGGACTGTAGGTTAGAGTAGAAACAGTACACTTTAGTCCAGCATGTAGTTTGATGTCTAATGTAGGCTATATTGCAGTTGCTTGGGACAACCTTACATGTATCATAGCTTAATTCAACCAACCAGCCAGGGAATGGGTGACTTGGAGTAGGGTGACAAATACTCTGGTAGTGATTAGGTGCTGTTCTTGTCCCCTTCACTAGCAGTAGGCTCTCTGAATTTGTACACTAAGGTGCCTAGAGATCTAGCCTGGGAGTCACTGAAGAGAGGGGTAGAGGGGGTCCCTGAGAGAGTAAGAACATAGTTACAGAGTGTGGTTCATTTTGTGTATCCACTAGTAACTGAAAGTGAGGTGACAGGTATTGCTGGGTTGGTGGATGCTGGTGCAGACTTTGTGGCACTGGTCCTAAATGCTTCGCATCTAGGAGTTTGTGTTCTCTAACTGTAGTGGTGTCTAGTGTGCTTAGCGTAACAGTACAGTCAGTTAGCCATGGGTTAATAGAGGGTTAACTGTGTTCATTGTGGGTCGCTACTAGTCTTGAGTTACGCCTTAATGTTGATTTTCGCATGAAAGCAAACTCCTGCTTAGAACCTAGGCAATTAGCGAGTGTAGTTCTAGTTTCAGCCACTAGGATGCCTAAGCCCCACCCACATCCATACTAGGACCAATTTGGACAAGAGCTAATTAATCTACCAGCGAGTCTTTGGATGGTGGGGGGAAACTGAGTACCTAGAGGAAATGTATGCATACAGAGAACATGAAATAGCATTTACACTGTGGGGTTGATTTACTAAAACTATAGAGTGCAAAATATGGTGCAGCTGTGCATGGTTGCCAATCAGCTCCTAACTTCAGCTTGTACAAATAGGCTTTGCCAAAATAACCTGGAAGCTGGTTGGGTACTACACACAGCTGCACCAGATTTTGCACTTTCCAGATTTAGTAAAATAACCAGAGTGTCTTGAACCAGATTTGCACCAGGGACCTCAGTGCTGCAGAAAGAGCTAACCACTAAGCCAGTGTGCTGCCCTCCTGAAAGTGTTCACTCAGACAAATTGTAACCACCCTATCTGAGAGCCACGGCCACTGATTTTCCTTCCCAATATCTTGACATTGACAGCTGGCAATAACAGCAATCGGATCATTGTTAGAAGTAATCAGATGACTTTACACTGAAATCAACTACTACAGGCAGCACAACGGCCAGGAAGTGTCTTAACCTTTTTTCTTTGCCATTACCTATTACGGATGTCACTTGCTGCCTAGAGAAGGTACAGTAAGGCCACTTTCACACTGAGGCGCTCTACCGGCGTTTTAGCGCTAAAAATAGTGCCTGCAAAGCGCCTATCCTGTCACCCCAGTGTGAAAGCCCGAGTGCTTTCACACTGATGTGGTGCTCTTGCTGGTTGCTCCTCCGCCGCCTTGCCCATTGAAATAAATGGGCAGCGCTGCCAAAGCCCCTGCAAAGCGCTTCGGCAGCGGCGCTACACGGGCGGTATTAACTCCTTTTTCGGACGCTAGCGGCCTAAAGAGTGCCGATAAAACGATGGTAAAGCGACGCTAAAACTAGCAGCACTTTACTGGCGACGCTCTCACCGCCCCAGTGTGAAAGTAGCTTAATAGTACTAATAAAGTATAGTAATAAGCCCTTGGCAATAAAAGGATACTTGTGCATCATTGGTTTATGAAAGCTGAACATTTGTGATATTAACAACTCTAAAAAATGTGTGCGGTTAAAAAAAAGCCTCAGTGATATAAAGCATAGGTCAGGCAAGCAGCTGAAAACACTGTCAATATTCTGTATATTTATTGACTGTATTAATGATACTCTGTCAATAAATTTGTTGTTCTGTTTAGCTATTTTTCTAATCCAGACACCCCAGCCAGATGCTATAGCCATGTTCTTACCATTTATTCTTCTCCACTGCAGTCAAAGCAATATTGTTTCATGAAAAATGTGATTGGCTAGTGAAGCAGCAGCAACTCACTGATGAGTTTCCTCTGTGCCCTTTCCTCCAATCAGATTACAGCACTTTGCAATTCAATAAAGCTAGGCTGGCTGATGTAATAAAATGGCAAAAAAAGACTAGGTAGATTGTAAAATACGCTATATTACCAAAAGTATTGGGACACCTGCCTTTACATGCACATGAACGTTAATGGCATCCCAGTCTTAGTCCGTAGGGTTCAATATTGAGTTGGCCCCCCTTTTGCAGCTATAACAGCTTCAACTCTTCTGGGAAGGCCGTCCACAAGGTTTAGGAGTGTGTCTATGGGAATGTTTGGCCATTCTTCTAGAAGCGCATTTGTTAGGTCAGGCACTGATGTGGACAAGAAGAGCTGGCTCGCAGTCTCCACTCTAATGCATCCCAAAGGTGTTCTATTGGGTTAAAGTCAAGACTCTGTGCAGGCCATCCCCAAAATGTTGGAAGGGGCCATCCCCAATCTGTTCCCACAACATTGGGAGCATGAAATTGTCCAAAATATTTTGGTATGTTGACACCTTAAAGCAGAGCTCCACCCAAAAGGGGAAATTCCACTTTAGCACCTCCTCCCCAGCTCCTGTTTGTGAAACTGAGCTTTTGGGGAAGAGAGGGGTAGCGGAAAGCCGATTTTGACAGGTACCCACTAACATTCAGGTCGCCTTAGCTGATTGGAAGTGGAAGTTCTTCTTCCCTCTTCCCTTCAGAAGACTTAAGGACCAGTCACAGAGTGCAACGCCGCTCGCGCATGAGCAGTGGGCACCCGGCTGTGAAGCCGCAAGCTGTCAAAGCCAGGTTCCCATAGTAAAGATGCCGGTGCCGCCGAGGGAGGACACAGGGAGAAAATGGCTGGGGTGAGTGCACCACTGGATCGTAGGACAGGCGAGTGGCTGTTAATTAAAAGTCAGCAGCTACACCTTTTGTAGCTGCCGAATTATAGTGAACACAAAAATTACTGTAACTCTGCTTTAAAAGTTCCCTTCTCTGGAACTAAGGGGCCAAGCCCAACCCCTGAAAAACAACCCCACACCATAATCCCCCCTCCATCAAATGATTTGGACCAGTGCACAAAGCAAGGTCCATAAAGACATAGAGGAGCGAGTTTTGAGGGGAGGAACTTGACTGGCCTGCGCAGAGTCCTGACCTCAACCCTAGAACACCTGTGGGATAAATTAGAGCGGAGACTGTGGGCCAAGCCTTCTCGTCCACATCAGTGCCTGACCTCACAAATGTGCTTCAGTCAGAATGGCCAAAAATTCCAATAGACACTCTCCTAAACCTTGTGGACAGCCTTCCCAGAAGAGTTGAAGCTGTTTTAGCTGCAAAGGGTGGGCCAACTCAATATTGAACCCTACGGACGAAAACTTGGATGCCATTCAAGTGAATGTAAACCTGAATTTTTTTTTTTATTAAGGCTTGTACCTTGTACAGTATAGGATTTCATGTCATCTGTGCCCAGTCTTGCCACGAAGAGTTAAAACGGACAGGCAGAGAAATAGAAGTCTGTTTTTCCCCCTTGCTGTGAGTGACAGGTGATTTACATATCTCATGCACAAGCCTGAGAGAGACATTCTGTGTACTTCAGATCCCCTCCTCCTTTCTTCTCCAGGTCTCCCAGGATTGGCTGCTCCCCACCTCAGCATAATTGGGGCATGCTGAAGTCATGTGGTGACCTTTCTGGGTTTTGACTGGATGTTAGTGATCATAGCAGAAGTTCAGTGTAAGAAATACACAGGAGAAAATGCATGTTGACAAGGGGAGTGTAGAGGTGGGCAGGGAGTCTACTGACATCACGACTCTGCAGTGTTTCGGGTCTCATAACAGACAGAGGGGAGACATAAGGATTCATGCAGGAGGCATTTATATCCTTATCGATAACCACTATGGCAGTAGTTTAGAAAGGATGAGAGTGGGTTTACATCCACTTTAAAGTTCATGTGCGTGTGAAGGCAGCCGTACCAATACTTTTGGTAATATAGTGTACATTTAAGTACTTTTAAATTTAATTGGATTATACAGGGGTCTGGTATACCTGCCTACACGTATGCTTTGCATATAAATGTGTCAAAACTGCCAATTTTCAACTTTAAATTGTCCTTTGACAATTTCCACCAATCTGCTATAAAACTCCTCTCCTTTTTATGGTGACATTTGTCTGTCTCATCTATGTGTCAGCAGGGGCACAAATTGCAATTAAAGAAGGGCATGTAACAATGACACCAAACAGATCGTTGTCAAGGGATAACATGCAGCTGTTACCATAGAAGACGTAGCTGAAAGCAAGAGAAAACTCTTTAAAGTAAACCTGTGCTGTGAAAAATATACAGGCTCTTCCTCTGAAAACGCTAGAGGCTTGGCCGTCATGTTGGTCCATTTGTTGCAATATTTTGAATCAACTCTTCTGATGTAATTATAACATCAAATACTGCGGTCTCTTCCTGTACCAGAGAAAGTACCAAACCCAGGGAGAGCCAAGCAACTCCAATCTTCAGGAGGTCAGCAATGGGATCCCCTGCATTTCTGACAATACAGGTTTCCCATATAGCAAACTTTTAGGGAATAGAAGACACTTTTTGCTGACAGCAGCCCCCCCCCCCCTAATTCATATTGTTTAAGGGCTTGTTCATGTTATGTGCAGGGACCTGATGTTTTTCCGCATGGATGAAAATAGGTCACCACCAAAATACATAGAAGACAATTGTTTTCTATGTGCCCAGTTCCCACCACAATGCAGAATGGCACCACATATAACACAAAGGCAGCACAACTTACTGCACTGCACTGCTGTTTGGAGATGTGAATGAAGTGTCACTATTTAAGACTTTAAAGCGGAGGTCCACCATTTTTTTTTTAAAAGTCAGCAGCTACAAATACTGCAGCTGCTGACTTTTAAAATAAGGACACTTACCTGTCCAGGGCGCCCACGATGTCGGCACCCGAAGCCGATCTATCCCTCGGCTCTCGGGTGCTGCCGTCGCCATCTTTGGTAAGGGAATTAGGAAGTGAAGCCTTGCGGCTTCACTTCCTTGTTCCCTACTGCGCATGTGCGACTCGCGCTGCGCGTTTCCACTGGTCCCTGCTGTCTTCTGGGACCTGGACCTGCCATTGGCTCCCACTACTTTTAATCACAGCCAGTGAGCCAATGAGGAGAGAGCAGGGGACGGGCTGAGCCACAGCTGTGTGTAAATGGTCACACAGAGCAGCCGCTCTGGAGCGAGCCTGCTCAGGTGCCCCTTAACACGCTGTTTGCTGTGGGGGCACTTGACAGGAGGGAGGGGCCAGGAAGAGGAGGATCAGGGCTGCTTTGTGCTAAACTATTGCACAGAGAAAGTAAGTATGACATGGGTGTTATTTTGAAAGAAAAAAATGTGCCTTTACAATCACTGTAAACCCTGCCCACACTCAGAAGCATGAAAAAAAAAACATGGTCATTCTTTTTCACATAAACTTTATTTTTGCCCGGAATTTTAACCAATATGTAATTGGAGGTTGGGGGTTGTCAGTCAGTTCACATTTTGCAAAAATGTCATAAACGCACCCACATTAACAAAACAAAATTTGTACTATTATTACATTTTGCATTGATGTCTGCAATACATTCCAAATGGGATCAGTGCATCGTATGTCCAATTCAAAGGTTTATATTCCAGTCCCAGGTCCGTACAGAGGTATGGACCTACTGTTATGTGCAGGGACAGGACAAAGGGTGGGCAGGGGGGCATCTACAATGGGCTCCAGATCAGTGGCTGGCAACCAATAGGTTTTGGCTTTGTGTCTGCCTTTACAGCTACTGCTGTCACCCTGTCCTCCAAAATTCCCACTATCCACCCCACGTGCCCACAGCTGACATGAAAAAACACACTGTGCATGCAAAACTACCTTCTAGCTGCTAAAAAGCAAGCGATTTGCTAGAGCAGTATACCCATTCTATATCATGCATTAACAGTGGGGAAAGATGACACAGTTCTGCATCTTTGCCCTGAACAAACCTGTTCCTGATTCTGGTTATGGGGCTGGAGGAAGTAAATAATAAACTACAAGTGCGGTGATGTCACTGCACTTGTTCTGGCGCAATGCCACAGTGGCAGATGGGACGTGTATTCTTTCTATTCACAAATTCCTAGATCTCTGAATAAATGACAAAGCAATGAGTCTGGAAAGATAAATAGCCACACAAAATTCAAAGCAACAACAAGACACTCCAGAAAGAAGCATCCCATGAATAAGGTAAATGGTGGGTGGTGCATTTGAGGATGGAGTTGGAGAATGTGACCACGTTTCATGTTACACCCTAAATAGTGTAATATGAAACATGGGCAGAAAGGTGAACTAACACTTTTTCTTGTTCATACATCACGGGACACAGAGCGGCATAGTCATTACTATGTGGGTTATATAGAATTACCTTCAGGTGCTGGCACTGGCAACTTCCAAAACAGGAAGTACCCTCCCCTATATAAGCCCCTCCCATCCGGGAGCACCTCAGTTTTTTGCCAGTGTCTAAGGTGTTGGCCAAGGTTAACATGTATTCATCTGGGCTTGTGTACAGGTTCTCTGGGCCTGAGCAAGCTATTCCGGATCCGACCAAAAAAGCTTCATAGCTAAACGGTCGGTACCCGGGCCTTGCAGAGAAGAGCAGGGTTTTGCCTGTAATGCCTCTCTTAGGAGGGCTGGACCCTGGGATCCAGAGCTCTGGTCATACCCAAAACCAAGAGGCTATCTGTGCAGGGTGCTATACAGGTCCAGGGGAGTGGAATCCTTGGGAACCCGGTCCCTGAAGGTCTAGTACAATGCCTGCCGTGAGAGGTGAAGTTTGGGCTTCTGTGGACCAAACAAAGTCCTGCGGCGGGGAAAAGGTAAGTGGGGGCCCCTCAGGAACTTGGTTCTATTGAGGGGACCCCCAAGCCTAATATGTCTTTCTGCCTGTTACCTAAAGGTATTCCCGCTAATAGCTGTATATGCCTAAGAAATCCTAGAAATGTCTTTTCATAAGGAAGTTTTAAAAACTGTAAACCTAGAAATGTTTTTCATAAAGGGGGTTTTAAAAAAAAAAAAAAAAAAAGACAAAGTGCGGTACCTGTGTTTGTCCACTAGAGGCCGCTGTGGAACGTCTTTTTTTCTTGGGACTATTCCTTCCATGGTGAAAGTCCAGGCAGATGAGTGAGCTCTCTATCAGGAAAGCTGCATTCCTCTGTCATGCTGCCAAGTAGTTTCCTTCCATCCCCGAGTCCTGGTGAAACAGGGACCCTGGCTCCTCTCCCTACATGGCGCCAAGAGCGCACACGTGCACACGCGCGCGCGCACACACGCTTTCTTTTTATAAGATTTAGCTTCAAAAAAGGGGGCGGAGCCTGGCGGATGACGCGCTCTGTGCGCCCAGCGCTTCTGCGCATGTGCGGGCGTCCCAGCAAGATAAAAGGACTCAGTCCACGCTGCTTGCTATGGACACAGAGCATGAAAAGGAGCTGGTAGCATGGTATAGGGGCTTACAGCGGGCGGTTGATACAGGCATCCCCAGAAAGACGCATTAGTAGACACCCACTGATGTACATAGCAGCAAATTGCATTAGACTATTTCAGTAAAGGGGTGTATTGCGGCTGGAATACCTCAGCTTTGAACTAAGGAATATGCCGCCTAAAAAACTCCGAGATATACCTCTCAGGAAGTGTAGGGGGTCTCCATCGGGCTCTGAGGATCTGGAGCAGTCATCTGCACCTTCCTCAAAATACAAACAATATTCGCGCCGCTAACACATATAAGCAGCTACAATACCTGTGGAAAAAGGCAACAACAAACAATATACAAAAATGCAGCGCTATGCGTATAACAATGTAAAACACCCAAGTGCTCGAAATTAAACTAAATCACAAATGATTAAGTATAAGTCCAAATGTATATGAAACTCCAAAGGATGTGAGAAACATAAATTCGAATTAGTTCCAGTTTGAATCAGTCCCAAATTGTAAAGGTGAATCTTCCAAAGTAAAAAAGTGACTTGTAACGTAACCACCACCACGTGAAAGGGAGGCTTACCAGATGTAATGGACCCAATGCACGTATGTGTAAGGGGTCAGACAGGCTGAATATGTATATGTCCATACATATGGAAACCAGGCCGGCACAATGCACCCTTGTGTCCAAGGTTCAAACTCAGGAAAAAACACCGGAAATTCAAGCCAATAGGAGTATTGACTAGGCTCACATAAAGTTCATGTGGAAAAAGAAGGGAGAAGGCACATAGCGTAATAACGCAAAGGAATTTTAATGCCCCAGACGATGCAAGGTTTTGCAAAACGCGTCGGGAGACTCCATTGCTGCCATTGAGTGTCTTTGCAAAGCGCTATATTCATGGATTGGATGTAAGTGTATCTGCCTTTATTCATTAAAATTCCTTTGCGTTATTACGCTATATGCCTTCTCCCTTCTTTTTCCACATGAACTTTATGTGAGCCTAGTCAATACTCCTATTGGCTTGAATTTCGGGTGTTTTTTCCTGAGTTTGAACCTTGGACACAAGGGTGCATTGTGCCGGCCTGGTTTCCATATGTATGGACATATACATATTCAGCCTGTCTGACCCCTTACACATACGTGCATTGGGTCCATTACATCTGGTAAGCCTCCCTTTCACGTGGTGGTGGTTACGTTACATGTCACTTTTTTACTTTGGAAGATTCACCTTTACAATTTGGGACTGATTCAAACTGGAACTAATTCGAATTTATGTTTCTCACATCCTTTGGAGTTTCATATACATTTGGACTTATACTTAATCATTTGTGATTTAGTTTAATTTCGAGCACTTGGGTGTTTTACATTGTTATACGCATAGCGCTGCATTTTTGTATATTATCTGCACCTTCCTCCCCTGAGAAATCAGAGGTTAATACCCATAAGGAACCCCCGGGAGTGCCAGGTACTGCGGCTGTCCTCAGTCCACCTGCTCCTGCATATATAACAGAGGAGGTTTTTGCCTCAACTCTGGAGGGATTGGAGCAGAGATTGGCAGCATTGATCGCTTCTTCTCTACAGGAAAGAAAGCGCGCCAGATCTCCATCCCCTCCATTAGAGTGCCTGTTGGCAGAGCAACAGTCCCAGGAAGGGACTGACCTACCTGAAGGGGATCAGGAGGAGGTTAACTCTGTTTTTGAGGAATCGACAGTAGATGAACCATTTTCAGCATCACAGACTGAAAGATTGTGGGTCCAGACCCTAACTGACATGGTTCGATCTGCATCTAAAATGCCTCTTGTTGAACCATCAACTACTGCTGTCTCCTCGTTGGGGTCGCTAAAAGCTCCCCAGATTAATTGCTCCTTTCCAATTCATCCATTATTGGAAGGACTTATATACCAGGACTGGGAACATCCTGATAAACTATTTGTTCCACCTAAGAAATTTCAGGTGATCTATCCCATGGAGGAAAAATTCACCCAGAGATGGAATGTTCCTACGGTGGACGCAGCCATTTCTTCTGTGAACAAATCACTGACATGTCCAGTAGATAATGTTCAAATGTTCAAAGATCCAGTAGATAAAAAATTGGAATCTTTATTAAAATCTGCTTTTTCCACAGCAGGGGCTGTTACACAGCCAGCAGTGGCAGCTATTGGGGTCTGCCAAGCTTTAAAGGATCAAATGAAAATGGTCCTGAGGGATTTGCCAGACCAGCAGGCCCAGGCTCTGGCTGATCTGCCTAGAGCATTATGCTTTGCGGTTGATGCCATCAAGGATTCTACCCATCAGGCCTCCCGCCTCACGCTGTCTTTGGTACATATGCGTAGGCTTCTGTGGCTCAAGAACTGGTCTGCTGAGGCTCCCTGTAAGAAGCTCTTAGTTAGCTTCCCATTTCATGGAGAACGCCTTTTTGGCGAAGACCTGGATAAATATATCCAGAAGATTTCCAGTGGTAAAAGTACTCTCTTACCAATTAAAAAGAGGTCTAGGGGTCCGTCTTTTAAGAGGACTACCTCTCCTATCCCTGGGACGTCTGCTACTAAGCAGTTCCGACGGCCTCCTCGGTCAAACTCAGGAGGTAAAAATCAGGGACAGTCACAGGGTAATAAAAAGCCCTGGATCCGAAGAGGTACTAAACCAGCCTCCAAGTCAAGCCTATGAAGGGCTGCCCCCACTCAAACGGGTGGGGGGAAGACTTCAGTTGTTCACAGAGACCTGGCGGGAGACGATCAAAGACAGATGGGTGCTCTCCGCAGTAACTCGGGGATACAAGTTGGAGTTAAAAGAGTCTCCTCCTTCCCATTTTATGTGGTCAGGCATGCCAAAAGACCCTCTGAAAAGAAGGTGTCTCCTAGTGGCGTTAGAACAACTATTGCTCCAAGGAGTAATTATGGAGGTTCCTATGGAAGAGTGGGGGTTGAGTTTCTACTTAAACCTTTTCACAGTCCTGAAACCAAACGGGGACATAAGACCCATATTGGACCTAAAGAGTCTAAACAAATTTCTAAACGTCCGGTCCTTCCGGATGGAGTCGATCCGATCGGTCACCGCTGCCCTACAGGGGGAGGAATGGTTAGCCTCGATCGACATCAAAGATGCTTACTTGCATGTTCCCATCTTTCCAGGTCATCAAAAATTTCTACGCTTTGCAGTAGAAGGGCGCCATTTTCAGTTCAGAGCCTTACCATTCGGTCTGGCCACAGCACCACGAGTGTTCACAAAAATTCTGGCCCCACTGTTGGCCGATCTAAGTACACGAGGTGTAACGATAATGGCATACCTACACGACCTGTTGTTGATGGACCACTCAGTTGCCAAGCTAGAAGTGGTAATTGTCGATACAATCAAGTATCTAGAATCTCACGGTTGGGTCATCAACCTGGACAAGTCAGCCCTACAGCCAGTGAAAAACCTGGTATATCTAGGGCTACGGCTGGATTCAGACCAGAGGAAGATTTTCTTACCTCTAGGCAAGGTATCCTCTTTGAGGGGCTTGGTCCGTCTGCTTTGTGCAAAAAGACAGCCGTCCATACGCCTGTGCATGAGGCTGCTAGGAAAGATGGTAGCATCATTCGAAGCTGTGCCATACGCCCAATTCCACTCAAGGAATTTACAGAGGGCCATATTGTCAGCCTGGAACGGAAAAATTCAGGCTCTAGACTTCCCGATGGCTTTGTCCCCTTCCGTTCAGAAGAGTCTCTGCTGGTGGTTGATCCCCCAGAATCTCCAGAAGGGAAAACCCTTCAGTCCGATATCCTGGAAGGTGGTCACTACAGATGCCAGCCTTATAGGCTGGGGGGCAGTACTGGAGCAATGGTCTCTCCAGGGCAGATGGTCAAATGTAGTAAAAACCCTGCCCATCAATCTCTTAGAGATACGAGCAGCCCGGTATGCCTTAGTAGCCTGGGCATCCAGACTCCAAGGGTCCCCTGTCAGAATTCAATCAAGACAATGCCACAGCAGTGGCATATATCAATCATCAGGGAGGCACCAGGAGTCGTGCAGTCCAGAGGGAAGTAAGTCACATCCTGGAATGGGCAGAAAAGCATGTCCCATGTATGTCAGCTGTCTTCATTCCAGGGGTGGAGAATTGGAAGGCGGACTTTCTAAGTCGCCAACAGTTATGCCCAGGGGAATGGTCCCTTCATCCCGAGGTCTTCCGAGCAATATGTCAGCGGTGGGGAACACCGGATGTAGATCTGCTAGCATCCAGATTCAACGCAAAGGTGGACAGATTTGTCTCCCGGACAAGGGATCCCCTCGCTTGCGGCTCGGATGCTCTGGTGTTCCCTTGGAATCAGTTCAGACTGATATATGCATTCCCTCCGCTACAATTGTTGCCTCGACTCCTTTGCAGAGTCAGGTTGGAAAAGAAGCCGGTGATCTTGGTGGCTCCAGCGTGGCCCCGAAGGGCCTGGTACGCGGAGATCATAAAAATGTCTGTGGGGAGTCCTTGGACCCTTCCACGTCGTCCGGACCTGCTTTCGCAAGGGCCGATATACCACCCTTCCTTACTAACTCTAAGTTTAACGGCCTGGCTATTGAATCCCACATCTTAAAGAAGAGAGGTCTCTCTAACTCTGTGGTATCAACTATAATCAATGCCAGGAAGCCTGTATCCAGGCAGATCTACTATAGAGTTTGGAAGGCGTACATCACTTGGTGCGAGGCCAGAAAGTGGCATCCACGTAAGTACGTTATAGGCAGAATTCTGGACTTCCTACAGTGGGCTGTAGACAGGAAGTTTGCCTTAAGTACTATCAGGGGTCAGGTTTCGGCCTTATCAATACTATTTCAAAGGCCCCTGGCTATGCATTCACTTGTCAAATCCTTTATGCAAGGGGTGACTCGTATTATTCCACCGATTAAAGCTCCCATATGCCCATGGGATCTAAATTTGGTTCTGTCGGTTCTGCAGAAGCAGCCGTTTGAACCTTTGCGGCACATTTCCTTGGTTCTACTCACCAGAAAATTGATATTTTTAGTAGCCATATGCTCGGCTAGAAGAGTGTCGGAATTAGCCGCCATGTCCTGTAAAGAGCCATATCTGGTTATTCATGAGGACAGAGTAGTATTACGTCCTCACCCAGCCTTTCTTCCTAAGGTGGTATCGAGGTTTCACTTGAACCAAGATGTGGTTCTTCCTTCTTTTTCCCCAAACCGAGCTCGGTAGAGGAAAAGTTATTGCATTCTTTGAATGTAGTAAGAGCAGTTAAAGCTTATCTAAAAGCCACTGCTCAGATTCGTAGAACGGATTCTTTGTTTGTTCTGCCGGAAGGCCCCAGAAAGGGTCAGGCAGCATCAAAATCTACTTTAGCCAAGTGGATTCGACAGGTCATAATACAAGCCTATGGCTTGAGAAGGAGACCGCCTCCGTTCAAAGTTAGGGCGCACTCCACGAGAGCAGTTGGAACTTCATGGGCAGTGCATCACCAGGCCTCCCTGGCTCAAATTTGTAAGGCCGCAACATGGTCTTCAGTACACACGTTTACTAGGTTCTACCAGGTGGACGTTAGAAGTCAGGAGGATGTCGCCTTTGGGCGCAGTGTGTTGCAGGCCGCAAAAGATCCTCATGCCTGATGGCGCCCAGCTTATGTATGGTGTATCCCCCCCCTCATTTGGCATTGCTTTGGGACGTCCCACATAGTAATGACTATGCCGCTCTGTGTCCCGTGATGTATGAACAAGAAAGTAGGATTTTTAAAACAGCTTACCTGTAAAATCCTTTTCTTGGAGTACATCACGGGACACAGAGCTCCCACCCCTCTTTTGGGGACACGTATTGCTTTGCTACAAAACTGAGGTGCTCCCGGATGGGAGGGGCTTATATAGGGGAGGGTACTTCCTGTTTTGGAAGTTGCCAGTGCCAGCACCTGAAGGTAATTCTATATAACCCACATAGTAATGACTATGCCGCTCTGTGTCCCGTGATGTACTCCAAGAAAAGGATTTTACAGGTAAGCTGTTTTAAAAATCCTACTATTATAAGTCTCTGAAATAAGGCTCTTTTTTCTTTCACTGTTATGGATTTCTTATTGTTTCTTCTTTGGTTTTTGAAATACAAGAATACGCTATTCGGAGTACGATTTGTACTTCAAGTACTGTATATACCAATTACAGCATGCCAATTCTGCCATGCAAATCATAGCATTAAAGTGTGCCAATATCTGTAACCTGTCTACATCAATCCTACTACGATCAGTAGTTTTGTGCTCATGGTAGAAAAAGATAATTTTGTTAATTAAAGGAAACATCTTGTCACACATAACAGCCATATGTATAAACCATATGTTCATAAAAGTATGGTGACCTTTACTATGTGGTATGACATGCTAAATGCAAATGCTAAATGCAACTGCCGTTTCAAGGGAAATGTAAATTACAGCTCTCATAAAGTCCCCCAAAAATTATATCAAGTGACATTTTTCAGATTTGCTAAGTACATTGAGCCGTCACTATAATACAGGCTGGCATTTTCAAGAACGTATTTTATTCATTCAGTAATCAGACAGTACTGAGGCCTCAGATATTGAATGCTGGTTGTTTAATAAACCAAGGTTCTCAGAAACAAGATCTGTGTGCTTCATGAGCCCTGTTATTGCCCTAACCTAGGACTATTGCTATGGCCTTCATTAAATGTGTTTTTTGAAATTACATTTTTTTTTTTATTATTTATTGCAGGCTTAAAACTGAACTCTGGGATCAGTGCCAGGACAAAGTCACCTAGAACCCCGGGCAAAGATGACAAATAACCCCCCCTAGCAAAAATTATCCGCCTAAATGTCCCCTTCTAGCACAAATCCCCCCATCTCCAACATGTTTGTTACCCATATCCCTTCTCCCATTGTGTCCCTAGTACCAATATCCCCCCTACCCAGGCCCGTCGCTACAGGACAGGCAAAACAAGCAATTGCTTGGGGCCCACGAGCTGGCTTGGGGCCCCCAATGTCCTGTGAGTGGCTGAGGATGTTCCGAGGATGTCTGAGAGTTAGCCGATCCAATATGATCCTAGCTGTGTCTCTGCAGAAATTGTCCGGCCCCTCCCCCCCCTGGCCGACTCTCAGCCAATCAGCATTCAGATGCCTGCTATAACCTGCCCACCTCCTTCCACAGCCCGCCAGATTTGATGAAGATATGGATAGCCGGAAGTGGGACTGTACTGTATGGGGGGAGCGCCGGGCAGACGTCTGAACTGTTGTCTGTGCTTTACCACAAGTAAGTAAGCAGTGGCATTGCTTCCTTTTGGCAGTTTTTTTTTCTACAGCTGGAAACACACCTCCAAGTTGTGCCTGCATGTGTCCTCCTCCTTTCTGTCTCTCACTCCCAAGCCTGTCACGATCTGCTCTACACCCAGGCAGCACAGCTGCACACTGTCCTCTACTCTTCGGCTGCTGTCTGGGTGTTCTGTGTATATGAGCTGCTCCCTGGTGCAGTAACAATGTCCTCCGCTGCCCGAGGAGGGGGAGGGGGCTTGCTGATGTTTTTTTGCTGCGGGACAGAGCTATATTCTATGTAGGGGGGTGTTTTATTCAAGGAGGTCTGTACTATTGGAGGAGGGGGTGGTCTGTGGGGGGCACAGCACTCTGTCTTCTGTGGCTGTGCAGAACAATGAGGAGCAGTCTGCGTGCAGAACAATGCGGAGCAGTCTGCGTGCAGAACAATGCGGAGCAGTCTGCGTGCAGAACAATGCGGAGCAGTCTGCGTGCAGGGCAATGCGGAGCAGTCTGCGTGCAGAACAATGCGGAGCAGTCTGTGTGCAGAACAATGCGGAGCAGTCTGTGTGCAGGGCATTGCGGAGCAGTCTGTGTGCAGGGCATTGCGGAGCAGTCTGTGTGCAGGGCATTGCGGAGCAGTCTGTGTGCAGGGCATTGCGGAGCAGTCTGTGTGCAGGGCAATGCGGAGCAGTCTGTGTGCAGGGCAATGCGGAGCAGTCTGTGTGCAGGGCAATGCGGAGCAGTCTGTGTGCAGGGCAATGCGGAGCAGTCTGTGTGCAGGGCAATGCGGAGCAGTCTGTGTGCAGAGTAATGCAGAGCAGTCTGTGTGCAGGGCAATGCGGAGCAGTCTGTGTGCAGGGAAATGCAGAGCAGTCTGTGTGCAGGGAAATGTGGAGCAGTCTGTGTGCAGAACAGTGCGGAGCAGTCTGTGTGCAGAACAGTGCGGAGCAGTCTGTGTGCAGAACAATGTGGAGAAGTCTGTGTGCAGGGCAATGCGGAGCAGTCTGTCTCTCTGTGGTTGTGCAGAGCAATGTGGAGCGGTCTCTCTATGCATGGCAATGTGTGGCAGTGTGTTGGCACCATCAGTGATTTTGCCATAGGCGCAATTTTCACTAGATACGCCTCTGGAAGAAGGGGAGGTGAGAATAGAAAAACATGGGGGGGGGGGGGGTAAAAAGAATGTGAGAATGACCACGGTGATAATGGATCACCAACTCATAATAAATGAATGTGACATATATAAGCACAAGTGCATGGTAACACAATAGAAAGTTGTAACAATTGATGCTATATGGTGATAGTAAGAGTCTCTCAGTGACTGTGAATAGAAAGAAGAGAGCTCACTGTCACACTGGCACAGCCGGGTGGATGGAAAGTGATCACAAAATGGTAAAATATGAATAAAAGTAATGTGGGAAGCATAAAGATGCTTTTATTCATATTTTACCATTTTGTGATCACTTTTATTGGCTATATTTTTATAAATAAACCTCATTGGTTGATCTACACCATATGAAGCCCTATTTTATATTTCATGCTATGCTGGGGCACTAGTGATTCATCTTGCCCCACCATCACCCCTTCCATCCACCCGGCTGTTGGTTTTCTGCTTGCTGTGGTTCTGCGCTTTGCGTGCGTGCGGGGGGGGGGGGCCTCATGTCCATTTTGCTTGGGGCCCCCAAATTCCTTCAAACGGCCCTGCCCCTACCTCCCTGAAACCTACAGACCTCAGATACTACAATGGTGGAAACTCACTACAGGAGTAGTGACAGCAGCAGAACGAAGGAAAGAGCCAGGAGGAGGTCCTGGCTGTGCTCTTCTCCCTCCAACTCCCCCCTCCTTTCTGTTACAGAAGATGACACAGGAACACTGTCAGATTGGGAATGTGGAGGGTTTGCTTACCTGCCCTCTACCCACATTTTCTGTATCCGGGACAGTAACAGTCTAGGAAAGGGGTGTGTGTGGGGGAATCAAACCCTGCAGTGTGAATCTGACAGTGTTACTGTAATCAACTCCTGTATCAGGGAGTGTTGCTCCAACAGGATGGAGGAACTAGAGTGGGGAGAGCACAGCCTGCACCTCTTCCCAGCTCTCTCCTCCTCTCTGCTGCTGTCACCACTCCTGTGGGGAATTTACTGTCACTACTCCTGTCCTGTAGTAAGTTAATGCCACATTCCACATCTGTACGGTAATCTTTACCTTCCTGTAAAAAAAAAAAGTCCCTGCTGCTACTGTAGTGGATTAACCTGCTGGGCCACTCCCACAGCTCTGCTCACTGCACAGGCTTCATACAGCACAGTCATGATGTCGCTTTTACAAGGTAAGATCTGGGTTTATAATGGTATTTGGTGCACACAAAGTGGATTAATATCCTTTGTGGCTATTGAAGGAAAATATTTAACTGTAAAGGATAAGTTCCACTTATTTGCATATTTAGGGTGTAGCATGTAACAAGTTACTATACAGCACCTGCCCACACCCCCAAACACCCTTTGTGATACCGGGCAGGGGATCCTCTCCCTGCACCCGCTATCACAATATAAAAACAGCGCGGTGGTGCGGCGCTCCATCCACACAGCTGCAAATTGATTCACAGAGATATGTAAAAAAATGAACTACAAGTCCAATCTTCCACAGTGGCAGAAGGCTTGTAGTTCTCAATGTACTGTGAGGGTACTGGTGAGCGCTCTCATAGCTCATTGACACTTCCTGCACTTCAGTAGGTGTCTGCCCATATGGACATACGGCAGTCAGCTGTACTGAGTGTCTGACGGAGCCTGGCATTGCACCCCACAATCTTTTTACTCGCAAAGTTTTTACCTGCAAAGTCATGTGCATTTATTTTATTTTATTTTTACAAAAGGTGTACTTAGCCTTTACGTTTTTGTGCCAGAAGTGTAGCTTTAAAATGAACTTGTGAAAGCAGATATATGAGTGGTACAGTTGCTAACTTTTGTCAATCCTAGCTTCACCAACTAGTGAGTTGCTGACCTTAAACAAGAAAGTAGCCTCTGAAGTCTACGAGTCTTAATTTCCTCCTGTGACAGTGACTTGAAGCAAAAATCGAAAAGGTAACCCTGCATCTTTAAAAACTGAGCTAGCAATCGCAGCTCCCATATTTTTATCTTTTAACTAGGGATGCCACCTGTTTATTGTTTTACAGACCTATACAACTATCAATAGGAAAAAGGTCATAAGGCTTGCATTCTTTCTCAGAAAAGGCGACAACCTTAGAATATATGTGTAATAAAGGCTCTGGCCTCCACAAACCCCTGTCTGTCCAAAAAACAAAACAAATACATTTTTTTGTACTATATACACTGTTGGCCATGTTTTTTTGTAAAGTGGTACATTTCTGTTTTCCAACATAAAAGATTACCAAAATAGGCTGAAGCTTTACTCCTGACAACTATTCCTCAGCTCAGCACTAGGTGGCAGTAGTAACACATTTACTTACAATTCATTGTGTTCGTTTCATTCATAGATAACAGAAAATATTGTTTTTTGTGTTATTTATAAAAAAAGCTTTGTTTAACTGTGAATAGCCACCACATGCAAAAGCAACGAGCATCCTCGCCATGTTAAATTTGGTAGGAATCCATATAACCCTTATATTAATATCAAGAGCTTCAGGCAATCATAAATTGCTTGCTGCATTGTTCTTGGTGTTAATGTAGTTTTCTATTGACATTTAGGATTGGAGGAATATCATACAGCTTCTAAATACATTTTAACTTTCTTAAACTGAAATGAAAGAACAGCAATGCAAACACAAACTTAAAGTCATGACACTTTAGTTCCATGTTAAATCCAGAAGGACATTGAACTGATTATTATCATTATTATTATTCAGGATTTAAATAGTGCCAACAGTTTACACAGCGTTTTACAACATGGGGACAGACAGTACAGTTACAATACAGTTCAATACAGGAGGGATCAGAGTGCCCTGTCCGTTAGAGCTTACAATCTAGAAGGGAGGGTCAAGTAGAACAAAAGGTAACAGCTGTGGGAGATGATCAGGTAGAGAAAATGAAAATGCAGTTGTTAGGTGTGGTTAGGATAGGTTTCTCTGAAGAGGAGGGTTTTCAAGGATCGTCTGAAAGCTAATAGAGTAGAGATAATCGGACAGATTGGGGTAAGGAGTTCCATGGGATTGGAGAGGCTCTGGAAAAGTCCTGGAGGGGAGCATGGGAGGAGATGACGAGGGAGCTAGAGAGCAGGTGGTCTTGAGAAGAACGAAGAGAACGATTAGGTTGGTATTTTGAGACTAGGTCAGTGAGGGGGGCAGAGGTTGTGGATGGCTTTGTAAGTAGTTGTTAGCATTTTAAATTTAATTTGTTGGGTGAGCGGAAGCCACTGGAGGGATTGACCAAGAGGAGTAGCAGACACAGAGTGGTTGCTAAGGTGGATGACTCTGGCAGCATCATTCATGATGGATTGAAGGGGGGATAGACCAGTGGGGCCCAAACAAACTGAAGAATTCTGAAAAAAAAAAAAAACATTTGCAGCCTCACTGTGCCCATCAAATGCAGCCACTGTGCCATCAAATGCAGCCACTGTGCCAATCAATTGCAGCCACTGTGCCCATTAAATGCCACCACTGTGCCCATCAAATGCCGCCACTGTGCCCAAACGCAGGCACTGTGCCCATCAAACGCAGCCACTTTGCCCAATAAATGCAGCCACTGTGCCATCAAACACAGCCACTGTGTCCATCAAATGCTGCCACTGTGTCATCAAACGCTCCCACTGTGCCCATCAAATGCAGCCACTGTGCCTATTGAATGCTCCCACTGTGCCTTCAAATGCTGCCAGTGTGCCATCAAATGCTGCCACTGTGCCATCAAACACTGCCACTGTGCCATCAAATGCTCCCACTGTGTCCATCGAATGCCGCCACTGTGTTCTCCCCCGCCCGCTTGCCGTCTGCCTGGCACTTACCCTGTGTCGGTGGGGCAGCGGGTGACAGCGAGCGGTGTCCTCCATGGCATGGGTCTTCTCCCCTCCTCTCCTTCCGTCCTCTCCTATAGGCGATTGTATGCACTACACTTACTGAGTCTCTATATAACTTCTGTGGTCATATACTACCCTACTACGCTACCTGGTTGGATGGGAGTAGAAGTAATTTCTCTGAACTATCTATAGTCAAATTGTCCAAGTAGCATAATAATCTGCATGGGAACGTTATGCGGACAAAATATCCGCTGAAGAAGCCACTGAAGGGCAAAACATGTCGGGATTTGCCATCAAAGTATCATTGTGTACAGCAAGACTGATATAAAATGAACCATAAGTACAAATATGTATAAAAGGTAGTGCTGAGCAGATGAATGTAAATTTATAATTAAAGGAAAAAATAAATGCAAAGTCCACTTTAGTGTACTAACAGTACTAAAAAAGTATTGCACAATGTAATACTGAATACAAGTGCAAAGTGCAAGGTGTGTGACACTTAATAAATATAAATCTTGAAAAGCTTTAGTGTACTAACAGTACACAAAAATTTTGAATAAATTGCTGAACCAAGCAAATTTTAAAAAAATATTAAAAAAATATATGAACAATCCAACAAAATCCTGTAAATAGTGTCAGCAAATGCTGAAGTGAAGATAAAGTGCAACTGTGCAAAGAAATTGTGACAACCAGCACAAAGTGATTTTCTGTCTGCAACTGCTGAAGCAATAAACAACAAAAAATTGCAATCATGCAAATATGTGACAAAGACAAATATAATATTGTGCAAACATGCAAAATCCAGGGAAAAGGGGGTTAATATCTTGGGAGTATGGTGATCTTGCAAAATTTATGGTGCATTTTTTTCAATCCAAACAGAGATATAAAAGTGCTGATTAAAATGATGGTTCCTTTGTGACTTCTTGTGCTGTGTATATCCCGCTATTAAAGTGATTAGGTGGCCCCTTACCTCACTGCTGTGAGGTTACAGCATATGTATTAGTCCTGTGTGGATCCTGATGTTTTTTGCTTCAATGGAACTTGGAAACCTGGGGATATGGGTTCCTGGTGTGTTAACCGTCTATCCAGGGGGTGTGTGGGGTCTCTGATTTTATGGAATGTGAATTGCCAGGGAGAAATAAAGGAATCCCAATAGTGTAGTATTGTTTAAAATATGTATAGCTTTATTTAGAAAAATTTCGTACTCACATTTAACATGAAAAACGGGTGCATATAATAATCCCCTGATGAAGTCACGTGATTGACGATACGCGTAGGGACGCAAGGGACTTAAACAAGCTCTGGAAGTGACGCGGACGAGTTCGGCGCTCGTATTATTATATGCACCCGTTTTTCATGTTAAATGTGAGTACGAAATTTTTCTACTACTGAGCATGTGTCGACTTGATTCTGAGCATGCTTGGGTTTTTTATCTGATGGATTTCCCCACAGACGATCGGAAATTGCCATCGGTTTTTTATCCATCAGATAATTTTAAAACATGTTCTATTTTTTGGAAAAAAGACTGATGGGTCCCATACACGATCGGTTTGTCTGATGAAAACAATCCATCAGACGGTTTTCATCAGTCAAATTGATCGTGTGTACAGGGCTTTAGTACACTAAAGTGGACTTTGCATTTATTTTTTCCTTTAATTATAAATTCACATTCATCTGCTCAGCACTACCTTTTATACACATTCATACCACCAGGCTATGGTTTTTGCCTTTTCAGTGCTTTGCAGCAGTTGATACTCCAATTAGCATAGTAGCGTGGCAATACTTTTCATACAAAAACATAAGTACAAATACATGTTTTGTTGAAATAAATGATGAATTTGTAATAAAATTCAGTGTTGTTTGAGGTAAAGGACCAAAAAAACTCAATACCTATTTCCAAGTCTCTGAGACAGTGGCAGCTGCTTTGGCTAAATGGTGCACAGAGTGGTGTTAATATTTATGGCAGGGACACATGTGTGGAACGCAAGAAGTCTTTGCTCTGGGCATTCATCCCTGGGCACATACTGCCCTAAAGGTTAGTACACTCTGTGCAGCATCCAGCTGCATCAGATGTCAGTCTTGCATAGGGTCTAACAGGCCACCAGCAGCGGGGCTGAACAGTGCATCTGTGACGTCCACCCGCACTTAAACGCTGAAGCCTCATGTACAGGGGCCAAATGCTAAGTGTGTCTGGGACCTAAGTGTGTCATTTAAAGAACAGTTTTTAGATGCACTGTGATACATTTTTTCTAAAGTCCAAAGTTTGCAGGAAATCCTTCATACAATGTATACATGAAACGTGTTTGGTTGCAATATTCAAATGAACTATGTAGTGAAACTGCAGTATACATCCTTTTTTAAATTGTACAAGTCAGCATAAAATAAGCAAACAGACTCTCTAAACATAATAATATTACACTACCAATCCATAGAAAACCAATAAAGTCCTCTAAAAGGTGTATCATTGTCTCAGAAGGTTTTGAAGCCTTGTGGATCAACCCAAGAGCCAGACAACTAACCACCAATTCAATCATACATACTTAAGGTTTCTTTAAATAAAACAGCCCAGCAACTGCTGATAAACAACTCTGGTCTAACACTTAAAGGGGTTGTAAAGGTTTGTTTTTATTTTCTAAATAGGTTCCTTTAAGCTAGTGCATTGTTGGTTCACTTACCTTTTCCTTTGATTTCCCTTCTAAATGTTTTTTTTCTTTGTTTTCTTTGTCTGAATTTCTCACTTCCTGTTCCTCCTCAGTAAGCTGTTCAGTAAGCTGTTCTGGCTGACTCCACACCACTCGGATGATGGTGTGAAGTTTAGTGAGGAGAAACAGGAAGTGAGAAATTCAGACAAAGAAAAAAAACATTTAGAAGGTAAATCTTAGGAAAAGGTAAGTGAACCAACAATGCACTAGCTTTTAGGAACCTATTTAGAAAATAAAAAACGAACCTTTACAACACCTTTAATGCAAACATGAAGTCATTGAAAAACTGCTAAATTTCCATTCCCATACCACACCAGGTGACTGCATGCTTATATAGTTTTCCTATTGAACACTCAGGGATCCTCAAATGCCAAGGAACAATGCATGTAACTATAACTATACCCACATCATCCAGCAATCTTCTAAATGTAATACTCAGCTGTAGAGTTGAGCGGACACCTGGATGTTCGGGTTCGACGGGTTCGGCCGTGCATCGGAAAAAAGTTCGGGTTCGGGACCGAACTTTAACCCGAACCCCATTGAAGTCAATGGGGACCCGGACTTCTGAGGACTAAAAAGGCTCTAAAAAAGTAATGGAAAGGGCTAGAGGGCTGCAAATGGCAGCAAAATGTTGTTAAGAGCAAATGCTCTGCAAACAAATGTGGATAGGGAAATAACTTGAAATAACCTAAAAAAAATAAAAAAATAAAAAAATATGCTGGAGGCCCCCTTTTCAGCAGAAGAGGTACGGGAAGTCATTAAGAACCTCAGAAACTCAACGGCACGATGCCACACATATGGTGGGAATGCCCCAGAATACGCCCTTTCTGGAATAAATTATTCAATTTAATGGATAAGCTAGTGGGAAAATAAAATACTTTGAAATAAAAATGTAGTGGGGTGCTAAATTTAAGGGAAGTGTTTGAGTGGTAAATAGGCTCAAACACCCTAATTCTGTAGGATTCATAGACCATTTTGTCCTCGGGGGACAGTATTGGTGTGCAGTTCCCTGCGGTCTACAGGTGGCGCTGCCATGGTAGGCTAGGGTTGAACTGCGATACAGTGCTGTGCCTTTTGTGTCCCCTCTTGGCAGTAGTACAGCGGGGCGGTGAACCTGCTGTGCATGCCGGGAGAGCATACAAAAGGGGCAGACCTTTGACCTGGGGGCTGATGTCCAGTGGGGTCCGCGCCCAGGTGCCTTCGGCCTGGGTGCATGTGTTCCTGTTCCATCTCGGGCACCTTTAGCCCAGGGTGAGGTACTATCCTGGAGTTCCTGCTGCCCTGGGTATGGAGGCCTAGGGGCGGGAGTAAAGCCTGTAGTCCAGAGGCTTCGTCTGGAGTCCGCTAAGGGTCGAGGAGTCTTAGGGTGCCGCCTCGTGTAGGGGACCCTGTTCCAGGGAAGGGAGGATCATTCTGATGGACCGATGCGGGAGTCACGGTGAAGGAAGGGTCTGTTGACTCCCTGGAGAGATGTCTTCCCCTTGATATGGGCTAGGTACGTAGAAGGAGAAGCTCAAGGTCATCTTGAGTGTATCAAAGGCCTTATTCACCCGGCCCGTGGCAGGGGCCTTATACACCCTGGTCTGTGGCAGAGACCAAAGTTCTCCAGGTCCGTGGCAGGGGCCTTGTACACCCGGTCTGTGGCAGAGACCAACCTCAAGGTCTGTGGCAGAGACTGTGCACCTAAAACTGTTTGAGAAACCTAAGCAGTGAAGTGAATGTGCTACGTTTGTGCCTGGACCTCCTACACACCTTAAGCTGTCCTGTTTCTTTGCTCTAACCTTTTCTATCCGTGTAGAGTTTATTTTGCCATGAGAGAATAAGAGTTGTAGTTTCAGCTGGTGTGGACATTGACTTTACTGGGAATTAAAGGACTTGCCTCTACCTACAGTAGAGGTGAGAATCATCCTCTGGAGGAGTTTTGACTCCGGCTGTGGACACGGCCCATCAAGTACACCGCTCAACCTCTTTATATAGGAGGGTACGGGCTGGTAGTGCAGTGTGCCTTTCTCCCTCCTGCGAGGAGCCAACAACATAAAGGCAGGTAAGGGGGAAAGGATCTGTGCGCTACAAAAAAGTAAAATAAAAATGATAATCTTGACCTAGGAGGACGAGGTCCATATGGAGTAGGAGGTTGAAGTGGCAGTGGATGTGGCTGTGTAGGTGGAAGCGGCGGTGGAGGAGGACGAGGTAGCCAACACTGGTTCAAAAATACAACAATGGCTGGGTAAGGCCGGTGATGTGTCGGATGTTGTTTTTTTAGCATAGCACAGTAGAAGACAAATATATAGAAATGGTTTATTTCACACGCCTCCAGATATGTATTTCACACTGCAAAATATTTTTTGTGGCCCTAAATGGCGTTTTTTGGAAGACCACAACACACCCACAGTACGTAACCGCTGAATCGCACAGCTACAGATCTGCAGAAAATGCTATTCAAATAAAATGTGTTTTTTTAGTATAGCACAGTAGAAGAAAACTATTTAGAAATTGTTTATTTCACACACCTCCAGATATGTATAACACACTGCAAAATATTTTTTGTGGCCCTAAATGGCGTTTTTTGGAAGACCACAATACACCCACAGTACGTAACCGCTGAATCGCACAGCTACAGAACTGCAGAAAATGCTATTCAAAAAAAATGTTGTTTTTTTAGTATAGCACAGTAGAAGAAAACTATTTAGAAAAATAAAATGGGTCTTTTGGAAAAGAGCACAATAAAGTGCCTTTTTTTTTTTGTCCTAAATGGATCTTTTTCCAAGAGCAGAATACACCCACAGTATGGAAACGGTGTATCTCTCAACGTAATATATGCAGTGCTGGTGCACTGAGCTTGCAGATAAAAGGTAGATTTTCTCTGACACTGGGCTCATAGCAGTGTAAAAAGACTGCACTGCAACACAAACAGGTAAACCTATGCAGATCGCTGAGTTATATCTCTGAATCCGGACTCCTTTTCCTATATAATAAATCTCTCTCCCTAAAAGCAAAAAACAGGAACCTGGCCCTACACTACACTGTCTCTATCTTTTCCCTCAGATTCCAGAATCAGGACTAACTCATGTATTTTTCTATCTCTCCCTAAAAGCAGCAGCAGCAGACTAGATCCTCTCCCTATCTATTCTGAAGCAGAGTGACGTGTGTGCTGTGTGCCTCTAGCTTATATAGAAGCTGGGTCACATGTTGCACTGACCAATCACAGCCATGCCATTAGTAGGCATGGCTATGATGGCCTCTAAGGGCACACCAGCTAATCAAAAGGTGATTGGCTGGCCCCTGAAGCATTTCTAAATGCGTAATTAGATTGCCAAACCCGAACCTGAACCCGGACTTTTGCGCAAAGTCCGGGTTCGGGTTCGGGAAAAAGCTAAAGTTCGGTACGGACCCGAACTTTACAATTCGGGTTCGCTCAACACTACTCAGCTGTCCATACTCCCGTAAATTCTCACTTTTATTTTATGCTATTATTATTGTACAGCGCTTTGCAACATGAGGGCAGACAATACAGTTACAATACAATTCAATACAGCAGGAAAAAAGTTGAAACACAGTACACACACAGTACACTGTAATCTTACAGATTACAGTACTGTATGTAATAATTACACACCCCCATTGTCCCTAGTGGTCTGCCCAGTGTCCTGCATGCACTTTTATATAATAAAAACTTTTCATTCTGCCTAGAAACTGGAGATTGTCCATAGCAACCAAAAAGTGTCCCTTTATGTCAAAAGTGGTTTTAGACCAGCTAAAAAACAGCGATAATAAATTAGAATCACTCGCAGAATTAAGCGATAGCGATTTGTGGGGAAATTCGTCATCAAACACTGAAAAACACTTTTATTATTATTATTATATTATTTGTTATAATTATTTTATAGTTATTTATTATATTATAATTTATGATTTTGTGTTTCAAACTTTATCATACCCGGGATGTCTACTAGACTCTTGTTTGGACAGATTTAAGTGAGTTATTCCTAAGAATTACAGGCCTACAATTTAAAACGCCAAATTTCCATGCAAAATAATGCTACCGCCTTCAGCACCTAAAATCTGAAAAAATCATACCGCCAGGGAGGTTAGAGTGTTTGGATCCCTTTTTGTGGAACTGACGATTAAACCACTTCTATAGGAACCAGAATGGCTAATTTTCTAATGTCCTGCTTTTGCTCACAAAGAAGATGCAGGTAAAGATCATCCTCTGTGTTATCATATGGAAAAGATCTACTTTCTATTATGAGTGTAAACCTCTTTTAAGTGGGCCTGGTGTTAAATGTTTTCACGTTAAATGCAAGCACACCTGTACCAAGACTACTGCCATAAAATAATTTACACATTCGTATCACACAGTAAAAGAGCTTTAAAAACAAGCCATCACTCACCTCTCTAGCTACTTGTAATGTAAAGTAATTCATTCTCAAAGATCTTCAAAGATCACAACAGAGACCCTAAAGTTGGGTTATAGTTTTCTAACATCTTAAAGCTGAGCTCCAGAAAAAAACAAAACAATGTTAGGCTATTATATTACCTCTAATGATGAGTGTTCCATTTGTGTGGGGATACTGCTGTGTTATGCAAAACTCTTAACCCTCGTACACACGATCAGCTTTTCCGCAAAGCGTCAGACTTTTGTCCGAAGGGCGTTGGCCAGAAATTTGTCTTGCATACAAACAGCACAGGATTTTCGGCCAGCAAACACGAAACAACGTGTTTTTTCAGCTCTTTAGAGCCACCCTTTGGGCACCTTCTGCTAATGTTGTGTTTGGTGAGCATTGCTTCCGAGCATGCGTGTTTGTACTTTGGACTTTTGTCCGACGGACTTGTGTGCACACAATCGGAAAATCCAACAACAGACTGTTGTCCATGGAAAATTTTAAAGCCTACCATCCAACATTTGTGCGCGGAAAATCCGACAACAATTGTTCGATGGAGCGTAGAAACGGTTGGATTTTCCGCCAACAGGCTGTCAACACACAATTCCCGTCGTAAAATCCGATCGTGTGTACGAGGCTTTAATTTCATTCCTCCCATCACTAGTGTAAGCACCAAACTTCCAGCACTGAAGATTACAGTTCTGGCTTTCATACAGTATATATATGGAAAGGATATCGGCTTGCTCAGACTCCACCTTATCCATTCTCAAAACATTTTGTATTATTTTCACAGAATAAAATGTGTTCTGTGATTGGATGAGGGGAGATTATGACATTAATTTGCCCCTACCCTTGTGCAATCATTGACCACTATCTTTCACTATATGCACTGTATGCAAGCTGGAACTATACTGTATTTAAAAATATCTACTAATTGTTTTTTTTTCTCCCTGGTACTCAACTTTAAAACACCTGCTGTGCGTTTACATTAGAAGGCTGGCAGGCTACCAAGACCTGCTCTCATAGAAAAAAGCTGCTATTTCTCCACAGTGTCTACATCTACCGAGGTAAATTAGGTTTTTTCTTTTATTGCGTTCACTGTGGTTCTACTGTTCTAAATACTTTAGTTTGCACATTCTGGACACTGGTTTACTTTACAGGATAAGTTCGCCTTTTGTAAAAAAATAAATACACATCTTTTTGCAGGTGTAGCGGGTATACACTTTTCTGTGTGTTAAAACTGGCAGAGACACCAGTGATGTGCAGTTCCCTGCAGCCCCACGGGTGGCGCTGTTGCCGTGGGCTGGGGTTGAACCATTGCTGTGTGCTGTGCTCCCTTTTTGTCCTCCCTCGGCAGCGGTATGGTGGGGCGGGGAACCCGCCGTGCTTGCTGGGAGAGGGTATAAAGGGGCCGGCCATCTTTGTCACGGGTTCGAGTCCCGGGCACCTTCAGCCTGTGGACGGTGGTTCGTGTTGGTCCCCCTAGGTGGCCTAGGCCTAGAGGACGTTCGGAGGTCGTGTTCCATCCCAGGCACCTTTAGCCTGGGGTGAGGTACTCAGATGGAGGTCTGGAGCTCAATGCCCACCACTGAGTTCCGCGAGGGAAGGAGATCCTAGGGAACCCCGGGAGTGGGTACCCGAATCCGGAAGGCGTAATGGACCGGGGGGAGATACTTGCTTGAAGACCTGGTGCAGCATATTGCCAGTGACAGGTGGGCCTCTCATTAGAGACCGCCTGGAAGGAAATTCCCCCTCGCTCGGAGACCGCAACCCACTTTCAGGAAGGAAAGTGGAGAGTTCATTGTGTCTGGACCTACTCGCATCCACACCTCCTTTTCTGTTCTGTTCGCTAAGGGAGTCCAACTGATTGTGTTCACTTGTGCATTGAGAAGAATAAAGGAGTGTTGGACTTTAATGGTGTGGGGCTCATTTCCTGACAGACATTGTTCAAGGTAACTCTCTTTGGAGGCTCCAGGTGCAGAACACCGACCCGAAGGTAACATAAGAACTTTGCTTACACCACACAAACATCTGCGGTGAAGGCTTGGCATGGTGACCCCGCACTCTCTCCTCTAGACAAGAGACAGACGAGCTGATAAAGAGAGGAGAGAAAGGAGGCCGCTACACGGGTAACAGTTTTTTTTTTTTTACATTGCCGCCTTTAATCAGCAGATCAGAGGTGCAATGAATGGATCCTGCAGACACTCAGTAAGCTGTCTGCCCAACCTCTGATACAGGCAGGCAGTTACTGATTGACAGGAAGAATCAATGAGCTATGAGGACGCTCACCAGTGCACTCACAGTTCATTGAGAACTACAAGCTCTTGGTCACAGAGGCCGATGGTACTTGTAGTTTAACTCATGCATAGGAAACTGTGCGTGAATGATGCATCCGTCTGTACAAAGCCCTGCACGGCCCTTATATTTTCAAATTGTAACAGCGAGTGCGAGGAGATCCCCCACTTGCTGTCACAAAGCAGGGAGCGCTGGTGGAGGTTGGTCACTAGGCACATGTTACATGTTCCACCCTAAATATCGGCGTAACATGTAACATGCTCCTAAAGGTGAACTTAGCCTTTAAATACTAAATAACTGTAACAGCTACAGATCTTGAGATACCTCTCAGAGGTGTTCTGATTATAACCAAATTTTCCTTCCTTTCCGGAACAACAGTGCCATTTTTTTGGGCTTTCTCCAAGCTTTCTTCAGGGTCAGAAACTTCCTTTTGAACTAAGATTTGTGGTCATTATAATATTCTGACTGTGTGTAAGCAAGTTGTCTCACACACATCATCCACCCTAGTTCCTCTTCCCCTATGACTTGCCAAAAGGTTAACATTCACAACTAGACAGAGTGATCTGCTAGTGTGTAGAAACTAAAGAGATGCTTTCCCTTTGCCTGTCTTCTCCTTGATTGGTCCATCCCATGTAGATCTTGTGTGACCCTACCTGGGAGAAGTCATATGGCTGGAGATTAAAAACTGCTTTAAAATAATAAGGGTACTTTCACACTGGGGCGTTGCCGGCATTGGTGGTAAAGTGCCACTATTTTTAGTGGCGCTTTACCGTCGTTTTTGCCGCGATTTTGGCCGCCAGCGGGGCACTTTTAACCCCCGGTTTGGAGGCGCTGCCCATTGATTTTAATGGGCAGGAGCGCTTTAGGAGCGGTATATTCACCGCTCCTACAGCGCCTCAAAGATGCGGCTGGCAGGACTTTTTTTACCGTCCTGACAGCGCACCACTCCAGTGTTTCACACTGGAGATAAAGGAGCGGCTCTTTCAGGGCGCTTTGCAGGCGCTATTTTTAGCGCAATAGCGCCTGCAAAGCACCTGAGTGTGAAAGAAGCCTTAAAGGCACACTTTTTTAATATTACTGTTGCTATATTAAGACATGACAGGGTTTAATTTTAGCAGATTGTAAAGCTACTAATAGGGTTGTTTTAACATAACTCTGTATGCTCCTTAAATATGTATGAAAGAAACAAGCAATGGCTGGCAGTTCAATAAGCTCAACGACCAGTTTTGTTTTATAGCACACATAGTACACATTTTCGGTTATTGAGCAAGCAAAATGTCTTGCTGTGGTTAATAACATGGTGTAAAAATCAGCTTTGTGCAGTAACTACAGTGAGTCAGAAATCAACTTTTAACACTCCGATATAAGCAGAATGTTGCAAGATGATTAACTGTTGTGGCTTATCTTTGCTTTTTTGCAGTGTGTTACTTTAGAAGAATTCCATAGACTTCTCATCTGTGGATTGGGTCAAGGTGAATACAGGGTGATAATTAGAAACACCCATGAGCCACCATTCCTGTTGCTTCAAAGTGTCAATCTTGAAGAAATTCCAAATGATGCATAAAGTCCTGCAACTTCCCCTTAGGACTTCTATTGACCTGTCAATAATTTTGGACCACCACTATGAAGATGCAGATTTATAAACCAGTAACATGATAAATGTAATTAACACCCTATGCCTACAATCCTCAAATAAACTGATCAGCGCTGCATGGACTTATTTTTATTAAATAATGTTTCCCTTTCTGCTTAGCTGTGTGATATTTTGTTTGCAGTTCAGTAATGTTAAAGCGGTTGTATACCCGCTGACTTTTTTTTTTTTTTACACCTGTAAGGCCCCTTTCACACTGAGGCACTTTGCAGGCGCTATTGCGCTAAAAATAGCGCCTGCAATTCGCCCCAAAAAAGCCGCTCCATTGTATCCAGTGTGAAAGCCCGAAGGCTTTCACACTGGAGCGTTGCGCTTGCAGGAGGGTAAAAAAACTCCTGCAAGCCGCATCTTTGGGCCGCGATAGGAGCGGTAAAAATACAGCTCCTATCGCGCCCCTGCCCATTGAAATCAATGGGGTAGCGCCTCCAAATGCCCGAAAAATGCCGCAAAGAGGCGTTATTGCGGGCGTTTTTAACCCTTTTTCGTCCGCTAGCGGGGGTTAAAATCACCCCGCTAGCGCCCGCAAATCGCGGCAAAAACGATGGTATAGCGGTGCTAAAAATAGCGCCACTATACCACCAGTGCATCCAGCGCTTCAGTGTGAAAGTAGCCTAAAGGAAAAGGCATAACGAGCATGTATGTAGTATGTAGTATGCACCGCTCATTATGAAATACTTACCTTAGAAGGAGGCGTCGGTGTCCCTCCCGGTCCACGCCAAGGCAGCTGACATTATGCCTCGGCGTCTCTTCCGGGTATCGCGGCTCCAGCGCTGTGAGTGGCTGGAGCCGCGATGTCGTCGCTCCCGCGCATGCACGCGGGAGACTTCTTTCCGGCAAGGTCCGGCGTCCGCCGGGCCTTCAGCCGAGAATCCCCTGTGCGCATGCGCCACTGCAGTGCAAGGGGAATATCTCCTAAACCGTAAAGGTTTAGGAGATTTTTTTTTACCTACAGGTAAGCCTTAGTATAGGCTTACCTGTAGGTAAAAGTAAAAAAAAAAGACTATGCAACCGCTTTAATTAGAGGACATAGCAATTTCACTGGAATCTTTGGCCACAACTGTGAACTCTAGCCTCAAATATTCTAAAATCACCTAAGCAGTTTTTGGACTCTAAATGCAACAAATGACCCGAGGCACAATCTTATTTTAGCTTGGGCTAGTTTATGATATCCACAAACCACAATGCCTAGGAATGCAGAAGATACCACAACAACATGGGCAAGCTGTACAGAACATACATATTTTATTAAAAGATCCCACGGGTGTTGTTTGTTTGTGAAGTACAACTATGACAGAAAAGATAGAAGGAAAGAGGCTTGATAAGCTCACCCTCATCATTTGGACCCTTTGTGTGTACACCTTGTAAATATGGAAAATCAGAGGTTTACAGGTATAGCGAACAAATATACTACATTCTGATACTACTGAATACTGTAAACTGTGATTACACTTTTTTTTTTTTTTTACTTGGTACTGCCTCATTTTCAAGATAAGAAATGGTATACAAGCACATGTAAGTAAGTAGGCTTGGTTTTTCCTGGGCATTCCCCAGGCTTTGTTGTTACCTGTTTCAGCCTTCCAATGTTGCTTACTGTGATGGCCAGCTATAGATGGGGGCGGTGGACAAGTTTTGTTTTCACCTATGGTGTTTGTATTGGTCCAGCAGCGCACCAACACCTTTGCAGCCATTGTGCTACATGCTGGGTGTTTGGTGTGCTCCTGTACCTTTAAGGAGGGGTGGCTCCCCTTCAGTCCACCTGCCCTCATCTATCCATCAGAATGCATGTGCCTCCATTGTGGGGACACTCATAGTTTAGTGTAGGACCACAGATTCCAGGGTGCCTTGGCGTGGCTCTGTGGCTCACGCATGCGTTTTGCAAATGCGTGCGGACAAAACCCCTGTTTTTAACGCATACTGTTAGGTTAATTGGTTGTCTGCGAGCTGGTCGGTAAGTAGGCTTGGTTTTTCCTGGGCATTCCCCAGGCTTTGTTGTTACATGTAAAGTATGCTCTGACATATGTACAAAAAAATGAAAAAAGGCTTTTTGGTTGACAATAGAAAAGTATTGTGTAAGCACATTTTTTTCCATTTGACATTTGATTACCAAAAACTTACAGATATAAAATCTCACCATCAATAGAACATATTCAGTTTCCTATCAGAGAGTAAAAAACTGTTGCTGTCATCACATATCAAGTTCCAGAGGAGGGCTGGGCCAGGGAGCAGGGTGGCAATTGCCTCCCAGGCCTCCCTAACTTATGTTTAAAATGGCCGGCAGCCGCTGCCCACTACCATTTTCTTTTTTATTCTGGTCTAGGAAGTCGGGCCGGGGGCATGGCCACGGTGGCCGACCACTAGCTGTTGCATTCCGGGAGTTGTAGTCCGCACTCAAGCTTCTGGTGGGTGGAAAACACAGCAGCGCAGAGGAAACTACAACTCCCTGGGACCGGATTCTTGGAAACAGGCAGAGGCAGGGCGTGCCAGGGAGTCGGGATGCAGGGCTGCAGGCCTGGGCGCTGGCTGCAACTTGACCCCAGGATCAGGACCGTTACCCCCCCAGGAGACCGTGGCATGCAAGGACCTGCTGAGCTGAGATTGCTGAGGTGAGAGACCCTGACACCCCTAGCTGACCCCCCATCTCCCCCCCATACACCCCATGTAACCTGCCCCAGTGATCAGGCTGCATTGATGGGCACTGGAGTTGGCTGCACTGATGGGCACTGGTGAGGCTGCATTGAAAAACCAGGTGGGCCATGGATGGTGAGCTGATTCGGCAGTTCAATGGGCCACTTGACTGGACTTGCCCCCCAGGCCTAAGGCCGCCAGCCCTCCCCTGTCAAGTTCAGATGGAAGGGGCTGATTTGGAGCTTTACCCATTGATATGATAAGATATTTTTATACTATACCAGTCACACTTTGCTGTGAAAGCATCACAATTGTAGCTCATGATCTGTCCATGTCCACGTAGACAGTAAAATAAGTGCGGGCTAGATAGGAAGGCCTAGCACTCTCTTGTGATCTAACATTATAAACCAGCGTCAAAGCCCCAGAGATGGGTGATGACACAAAAAGCAATTTACATACAGTTGCAAAAAAAAGTATGGAATGATATGTATTTCTGCACAAATTGGTCATAAAATGTGATCTGATCTTCATCTAAGTCACAACAATAGACAATCGCAGTCTGCTTAAACTAATAACACACAAAGTACAAAAGAGAGGATTATGGGAATCCCACCTATTTTACAACTGCAGTACTTACCGATATAATATCGGGGGGTGTAATCAAAAAATATAGCTACAATTTAGAAAAAATAACAAAAAAACAGACAGGTACACACCCTAAAAAGTTAACTGCATATTTATTAAATTCATGTATCAAAAAGTACAAATAGACATATAAAATCCAAAAATCAAAAATCCCCCATCAAATATAAGGGATGAACCTGAAAATTCCCCATATGTATCCAGCGATGGCATAAACAACTGACTAGCTGGAATAGGCCTCCCTCAAGAGAGGCAAAAGGAGTAGCATGCACACCCACCCTTCCCCAAACAAAACACCCCCAAATGCACCTGAAACAATAACCGAGTCTAAATCTAAATAGAACACTCACGGTGTTCCTATCCAGGGCAGTGTATTCCTAAATAGGGTACTATATTACACTCTCCCTAGATGGAACCCGTACGCTGGAAGAATTGTATACATGTAATGGTTGGTAATAAGTCCACTGTAGTAACTAGGAGAGGAAAAAATTGTAATTATTAAATAAGCCAGTCACAGCTCTAATGTATAGCAAAAATTGATAGTAAAATGTCTGTTGAGGCCACAGATATTTGCCTTCAATGAAAAAATAAATTCAGTGAGTTATCCGCAAGCTTGAAGGTGGTATAAAGTATATAACATATCATGCGCTATTGAAAAATAATCTTTCCATTCAAGAATTTATCCAGCGCCAAATATCACCTGAATAGCTGCTATAAAACCAGATGGTTTATTATGGCCAAATAGATCGATTTCCCAAAGACTGTGGGTAATTATCATCTATAATGATCATATGCACTTATTAGGCTCATAATTAGCTGGTAATGTAACTGCTAGATGTCATGTATCCATGTATATCCACATAACTGGATGTAATCCTAGTAGATAGATAGTTGTAGGAAAGTTCCTAGCAGTTATTCACACAATTAAGTGTGCAGTACTCACTGTTTTGTAGGCTAGGCGTCTCTCACACAAGTAGCTGTCCTTAGATCGGTGCATGTATGTCCATAGTATATGAGTCAGACGACTTAAAAGCAAAACAAGTGAGGGTGATGTGTTGGTAAGGCTGTGGATAAAGTCTTACTGAGTTGAGTATGAACTCCAATCCTAGGTTGTTACAGAGTGGATCTGTGTGGAATCATCATTCTGATATCAATCAGCTAGATCTCGTGTGGTTTGGGGAAGGGTGGGTGCGCATGCTACTCCTTTTGCCTCTCTTGAGGGAGGCCTATTCCAGCTAGTCAGTTGTTTATGCCATCGCTGGATACATATGGGGAATTTTCAGGTTTATCCCTCATATTTGATGGGGGATTTTTGATTTTTGGATTTTATATGTCTATTTGTACTTTTTGATATATGAATTTAATAAATATGCAGTTAACTTTTTAGGGTGTGTACCTGTCTGTTTTTTTGTTATTTTTTCTAAATTGTAATAACACACAAAGAATTAAATGTTACCATGTTTTTATTGAATACACCATGTAAACATTCACAGTGCAGGTGGAAAAAGTATGTGAACCCCCAGACTAATGAGATCTCCAAGAGCTAATTGGAGTGAGGTGTCAGCCCAACTGGAGTCCAATAAATGAGATGAGATTGGAGGTGTTGGTTACAGCTGCCCTGCCCTATAAAAAACACACACCAATTCAGGGTTTGCTTTTCACAAGAAGCATTGCCTGATGTGAATGATGCCTCGCACAAAAGAGCTCTCAGAAGACGATTAAGAATTGTTGACTTGCATAAAGCTGGAAAGGGTTATAAAAAGTATCTCCAAAAGCCTTGCTGCTCATCAGTCCACAGTAAGACAAATTGTCTATAAATGGAGAAAGTTCAGCACTGCTGCTCCTCTCCCTAGGAGTGGGCGTCCTGTAAAGATGACTGCAAGAGCACAGTGCAGACTGCTCAATGAGGTGAAGAAGAATCCTAGAGTGTCAGCTAAAGACTTACAAAAGTCTCTGGCATATGCTAACATCCCTGTTAGCCAATCTACGATACATAAAACACTAAACAAGAATGGATTTCATGGGAGGATACCACAGAGGAAGCCACTGCTGTAAAAAAACATTGCTGCACGTTTACAGTTTGCACAAGAGCACCTGGATATTCCACAGCAGTACTGGCAAAATATTCTGTGGACAGATGAAACCAAAGTTGAGTTGTTTGGAAGAAACACACAACACTATGTGTGGAGAAAAAAGGCACAGCACACCAACATCAAAACCTCATCCCAACTGTGAAGTATGGTGGTGGGGCATCATGGTTTGGGGCTGCTTTGCTGCATCAGGGCCTGGACGGATTGCTATCATCGAAGGAAAAATTAATTCCTACGTTTATCAAGACATTTTGCAGGAGAACTTAAGGCCATCTGTCCACCAGCTGAAGCTCAACAGAAGATGGGTGTTGCAACAGGACAACGACCCAAAGCATAGAAGTAAATGAACAACAGAATGGCTTAAACAGAAGAAAATACGCCTTCTGGAGTGGCCCAGTCAGAGTCCTGACCTCAACCCGATTGAGATGCTGTGGCATGACCTCAAGAAAGCGATTCACACGCCAAGAATATTGCTGAACTGAAACAGTTCTGTAAAGAGGAATGGTCAAGGATTACTCCTGACCGTTGTGCACGTCTGATCTGCAACTACAGGAAACGTTTGGTTGAAGTTATTGCTGCCAAAGGAGGTTCAACCAGTTATTAAATCCAAGGGTTCACATACTTTTTCCACCTGCACTGTGAATGTTTACATGGTGTGTTCAATAAAAACATGGTAACATTTAATTATTTGTGTGTTATTAAGCAGACTGTGATTGTCTATTGTTGTGACTTAGATGAAGATCAGATCACATTTTATTACCAATTTGTGCAGAAATCCATATCATTCCAAAAGGGTTCACATACTTTTTTTTGCAACTGTATCTGGTCTCGATTGTGTGCCATCATCCAGCTCTGTATTCATAATCATTTAGGCCCCTTTCACACGGGGCTGTCCGATCAGATCTGTCTGTCAGTTTTCCAGGTGGACCTGATCGGACCCTCCATTCACGTGACATGTCCGCTGACATTCGCCCCTATCCGTTACGATCCTGTCCGCCAAATCCAGATGGATGGTGGTCCTCTTTTCTATATGTCTGGCGGGTTGGATATGATTGGATGAAAACGGACAGGCGGTCCATTTTCACCTGATCTCCCTATAGAGGAGAGCAGGATTGGATCCGTCTCCACTCTGCACAGTGTCATCTGCCTGCTCAGTGGGGATCAGCAGAGCGATCCCCCGCTGAGCAAGCGGAGTCCATCCAACAGAGGTACCCATGTGAAAGGAGCATTAACAGTGATTCATTTTGGTAATCCAAGGAAAATTTGATTGGCTGAGGGCACTTCTAGTCAACGTATAAGGTACAGGGGTACACAGATGCAGCCCTTGATACCACCATAGGGCCACACATAAGTCTCATTATATGTACTTTTACAGGAGTACTTCATAAACTGAAGACGTAATAGAGGAAATCATCTGAGATTATGCTACAGAAGTGTTTGGAGGCTGAAGTAATGCTGTAGGAGATGGTCAGAGACTATGGACACGTTGCATGAAACTTAAGATCACTAATATTACAGCTCCTTTACAAATCAGCACACCCTCTGCTAACTCCTGGGGTTCAATGGACAAACTTCAAACACTAAAGGGTCACATGTGGCTCTTGGGCTGCAGGCTGGGCTTCAGTGCCTTAAGGGATCAGGAAGGATTCTTTTTAAATTGGACCATGCTTTATATAATTTTTTTGCCTCCTCTGGATCAATTATGGAATTAGTGATCTGTGGGTGCAGTTTTGAATTGATTTATTTGTCTATTGGTTGAACACCCTGGACAAATGTCTTTTTTTAAACCTGGCTAATTATGTAACTATTATGTTCTGCAGACTTCTACTAATTGCATCATCTGGTAAGAGTCAGTCAGTTTCAGAGCCCCAGTAAATCTTAGAAGTTAGAGATTAAAGTAATGAGATGCTGAAAGGATGAACATGAGAGGGTCTGCATATGTATGTCATGGGATGCTTAGGAAATTATAAAAAATGTGATACATTAACTAGGAAAGTATTATAATTAACTGAAAGATAAAGGTACCATGAGTGGCTAATTGGAAAGGTAGAAGTTGTAAGTAGTGTGAAGCAACAGGAATAGATTTAATTTAGGAACAAGGGATTATAATTCTATTACTGATACCACATCTAATAATAATAATAATAATAATAATGAAAACAATAATTGCAACAGTTATAGCCATGAAATAGTCACAATCACATAGTATAAATATACAGTAATTTCTAATGTGAACAATTGTGAAAAAATCAAGCATTTTCAGAGATTTTGTTTAACAGCTACATTCAAAGAAATATCAGTTATCTTTTTCCACTCACGTGCACTATTTTGCTTTTAAAATAAATAAAAATGGCAACACAGTGATTTTTTTTGTATTCCTAATAAAAGCACCCATTATTTGTTAAACAGATAATTGTATCTTGGAGCTTTTAAGTCTATGCCATATTCTTGGGCTAATTTCTAAAAACTATACGAAGGGAAAAAAACAATGTTGCACGGGGTACACATGGTGGATAGGTTAGTATGGGCAACACAAATGCCTTTTTCCTGACAGACTCCATGGCAGCCTACGTGTGGGTTAATCCCGCCTCTCATACCTCATAGGACCCTTCTCCCATAAATCTTTGCTTCTAGCCAGAGACCGTGTTCCTTTTTTTGTCCTCCTCCTAGGACCAAGGTGTGCTTTCTTACCTTAAAGAAGTTTTCAGATTCAGTCCTGGTTGCACGAGTTTCATGGCGGTTCTATTTGGAGGTCCAACTAGCCCAGCTATTAGCAGGGTGGATGCGGGCGACATTTTGCGGTGCCACGAAGAGCTTACTAACCCGGCCATTGGCGGGCAAGCGGCAACTTGGCCAAACGTCCTAGCTATTAGTGGGAGGCCCATTAAGAAAAAAACGCCCAGGCCGTGCAGTGGAGGGATGGCTCCTAAAAGTTCCAGGCTGGATCAGGATCGTGCTGGTATCGTATGCATCACTTGTTTTTTTCTTTAATATGGCAGCAAGTGTTTGTGTGTTGTTTGTCCTTCTTCCCTCGGCTCTATGGCGGCTGGAGCGCATCTGCGTTCCACTAAGCCACCTCTTCCGGGTTGTTTGCATAGCTGTGAACCTCGTCCGAGATCGAGGCTTGGTTCGCGCATGCGCAATTCGGGTGGCGGCGGCGGCGTTCGCGCATGCGCACGAGCTCCGCTGGTTTACGCTGGGAGCGCGGTGACGTCATCGTCGGCGCCAAGTTTAAATAGCTGTCAGATACAGCTATAACTTGGGATGTCCTGCAGGATCAGCCAGCTACTTCCCGGTGCTTCGTTTTGGAGTGGAAAAGGTAGGAAACCTATTTATGGCAGGGATAGCTGGTATTATACTTTCCTTCCCTGTGTTTATGGTATGGTTGATTTTACAGTTTTCCCAGCTCAAGCTATGGACGTCTCACCGCCCCCCTGTGGCCAACCCTTGCGCTGCAGGTAGGAAAATTTTCTTTTTCCTTCTGCTTGGCAGTATTGGGTTCTTTTAAATGAGCCAATATATCTTTTCTTTTTCTTTCTTTCTTTTTTCAGACCCTCTAGGTCTGAAATTAGACACTCAGCACGTGAAGATAATGTCAATTCTAAAAAACATCAACATTCCTCTTCCAGTGCTAGACATTATAGATCATCCTCCAGACATCATAGTAAGGAGCCCAGGTCTAGGTCTAGGCACCACTCTCACCGCCATTCCAGTCGTTCTGATAAAAGAGTATGCTGGGGTTGTAAGGCTCAGGTCCCGGAAGGTAAATCCCTCTGTGAGCCATGTTTTTTCCGAGCAGCAGGAGAGAGAGAAGGTGGGGACCACCAAGTGGAGGCACTAGTCAGAAGAGTGGTCCAGGAATCCCTGAACAAAACTGACTCCAGCCGTACCACCATTCCTCCTGTGGACTCATTACCAGTTCTAGTTCAGGATGCCCCCGAAATTCCGGGTCCCTCTCGGTTTGATTGCTCCTCAAGCGAATCCTCACACTGTGATGTTGAAGAGGTCAGCAATACCACTGGATTTGATTTTTCTTCAGTTCCAGACTTAATCAAAGCAGTCAAAGACGCTTTAAAATGGGATGAACCAATAGAAGCTCCTTCTAAACAAAGGAAGTACTTCAAACAACTTAAGAAGGAGCGCCCAAATTTCCCCTTTTTGGGTGAACTTGGAGATATTATTACAGATGAATGGACTAGCGTAGATAGGAAAAATTCATTACTTTCCAAAATCGCAAAGATGTACCCATTCAAAAATGAAGATGTGAAACATCTAGAATCAGCTCCCCTGATTGATGCAGCCTTGATGAGGTTGGTAAGACACGTTACCCTCCCGCTAGAGGACTCTGTTTCCTTCAGGGACGGTTTGGAAAGAAAAATAGATACGGATCTTAAGCGTATATATATCACTGCGGTCATGGCCTGTAAGCCAGCATTAGCCCTCGCAACCCTGTCCAAAGCAATGGAGGCCTGGACAGATGAAGTGGATTCTTCCTTAACAAATGTCTCCGAAGAGTTAGCCAGAAGCACGCCGATCCATGAACTAAGAATGGCGTCGGTCTTTTTGGGTGAGGCTTCTCTTGATATTATTCGCCTGGTGGCACGTGTCATGCTCTCTTCCGTTACAGCTAAACGTGCCTTGTGGCTACGTCCTTGGGTAGCTGATCCTGCCTCTAAACAGGCATGGTGCAGGATCCCCTTTCAAGGATCTTCCCTTTTCGGGAATAAGCTTGACAGCGCTATCTCACGTGCCACAGGGGGTAAGTCGGGGTTCCTTCCTCAGGACCGTCGTTTTTTCAATCAAAAAAGACCTCAACAGAGACAAGACCAGGATCGTGTAAGAGATGCTCGCCGTTATAGGCCGGGTCGAGAATTCAGAAAGAACTGGAGAAGAAATCAGCCTTCTGGTCAAAAATCCACAAAAGTAGCCTCTTCAGGCGGACGGGAGGCCCCTAAGTCTTTTTGATCTTGGGTCGGCCCAGACGGAACAAGTGGGAGCTCGGCTACTTCAGTTCCGACATGTCTGGGCAGCCTCGATAAAAGACTTCTGGACTGTCAAAACAGTCTCTTCAGGTCACTCCTGGGTGTTTGTCAGTCCACCCACACTTCAGTTCATACCCACAGTACTACCCTGCTCGGAAGAGAAGAAACAAATCCTTCTTTCTTACACAAACACTCTTGTGGCCCAGGGTGCCGCCATACAGGTACCAACAGACGAAAGATTCCAGGGGATGTACTCACCCCTATTTATGGTTCAAAAAAAGACCGGCTCTTGGAGACCAGTGATAGATCTGACTCATCTAAACACCTTCATCAAAAAGGAAAAATTCAGAATGGAGTCATTACTCACTATACGTCAGACAGTTCAGCCAGGTGACTGGCTTGTATCCATCGATCTGAAGGACGCTTACTTTCACGTCCCGATAGCTGTGGAATTCCAAAAGTACCTTTGGTTTGCAGTGGGCCATATTCACCTCCAATTCGTATGTCTCCCGTTCGGGCTTACAACATCGCCGCAAGTGTTTTCGAAGCTCTTGTTGGCTGTAGTAGCTCTAATCAGGACCAGAGGAATCCGGTTACATCATTATCTGGACGATCTGCTATTACTTTCCCAAAACAGGGAGCAACTTCTAGTACATCAGTCGCAGGTCATCTCCACGCTGACAGAATTCGGTTGGCTGTTGAACAAAGAGAAAAGTCAGTTAGAACCTACGCAATCTCTGGTTTTTCTCGGCGCTCAATTCAATACAATACAAAGTACCATCTCCTTACCCCTGGAGAAGATTCCAGTAGTTCGAGACAGGATTCGCCTGGCAATGGCCTCTCCTCTCCTCAAAGCTTCACAGTGCCTCAGGATAATAGGCACCATGGTATCCACAGCCCCGATGGTGAAATGGGCACAGTGGAAGATGCGTCCTTTTCAGAAGGGTTTTCTCCAGCAGTGGGAGCCAGGATCTCACGACCATTGGATACGGATAACTCCGTCCATGCGGGAAAGCCTTCCCTGGTGGCTACTACGGAAGAATCTTCTAAATTGTCATTCCATAGCCCCAATATCCTGGGTCACAATCACGACGGATGCCAGCAACAGAGGTTGGGGAGCTCTCTGCATGCAGGAAGTAGCTCAGGGGAAGTGGGACTTCCCATCCAGGAAGATAGTGTCCAATGTCCTGGAGATCCGAGCAGCCTTCTGTGCTCTACAAGCTTTTCTTCATCTGATAAAGGTTACCTCAGTTCTCCTAAGGCTGGACAACACGTCAGCAGTCTCGTATATCAAAAGACAGGGAGGCACTCGCAGTCTCTCTCTACTGAGGGAAGTAGAACCAATCATGACTTGGGCCCAGACAAATCTAACGAACCTGACGGCTGTCTATCTTCCCGGATCTCAGAACCTACAGGCGGATTTTCTCTCGAGAACAACCCTCGACAACAACGAATGGTCTCTCCACACAGAAGTTTTCAATTGGATCCTATCCCTAGGAATTGTTCCAGAAGTAGATTTGTTTGCCTCCCCGTGCAATTTCAAACTAACGAAATATTACACGAGAGGTCGTTGTCCCCAGGCCTTCGGAGTGGATGCTCTGACGGATCAGTGGAGATTCAACAAGGCGTATGCCTTTCCCCCAGTACCGGTCATTCTACGCTTCCGATCAAGACTCAGGGGGGAGAAGGCCGAAATTGTGGCAATAGCCCCATACTGGCCCAACAGGCCATGGTTTCCTCTCCTGTTACAGCTGAGCTTCCAGAATCCAGTTCCCCTCCCAGCCAGATCAGATCTCCTGGCTCAGGGAATAACTCTTCATCCGTGCCCATCCCATCTCCGTCTGATGGCTTGGTTTTTGAGAGGGGAAGGCTAGAGGCATTAGGTTGCCCAAGCAGAGCAATTTCTACATTGTTGAACGCCAGAAGGGCTAATACCAACAAAGTATATCAAAGGATCTGGAAAAAATTCACAGACTATATCTCTATGGTTGAAGGTTCTCCTGATGACCCCAGGATACAAGACGTTCTAGATTTTCTCCAAACGGGCCTGGATCTGTCCTTATCAGTCAGTTCCCTAAGAGTGCAGATTTCGGCTATCTCAGCCTTTACAGGGATATCTTGGGCTAGACACACTCTTGTCAGACAATTCTTCAGAGGAGCTATAAGGCTCAGACCTCAGAGGAAGCCGAGATTTTCCAAATGGGATCTTCCTCTGGCTTGGATTTTTTCTCAGATAGAGAAAGACATCACACGGGTCAACTATCTATCAAGGAACTCACCCTCAAATTGGTCTTCCTTGTAGCAATAACATCGGCTAAAAGAGTTTCCGAAATTGGTTCCCTAGGTTCCAAAGAACCATTCCTGACCTTCTTCCCGGATCGTGTAGTTATGATTCCCATGCTTGGGTCAAATCCTAAGGTAACATCGGTTTTTCATGAGAATCAAGAAATCGTTCTTCCTACCTTCCGATCACCTGAGAACTCTAATGTCCATCCTTTAGACGTTGGGGAAGTCTTGAAACAATACCTGGAAGCCACAAATTCGTTTCGCCAATCTGATCATCTGTTCATTTTCTTTCAAGGGAAAAACAAGGGTTTACGTGCTTCTTCCAGAACCATCGCAGCCTGGATCGTTCAGGCCATCCAAGGGGCGTATAAAGCGAAGGGTCTGGCTCCACCAGAAGCAGTGACTGCTCATTCCACCAGGAGCGTCTCCACATCATGGGCGGCCGCCCGTCATGTCTCCCCAGAAGTGATCTGCAAAGCGGCCTCATGGTCGTCGATAAACACATTCATGACGCACTATTGTGTAGAACCGGCTTCTTTGTCTTCAGTTAATTTTGGTTTACATGTCTTATCTGTTGACGGTGTCAATTAAACCATTTTTTTCTTTAACCAGCATTTGCCCACCCGGGTGTGTTTGGCTAGTCATTTCCCACACGTAGGCTGCCATGGAGTCTGTCAGGAAAACGGAAAATTTATTTCATATACTTACCGTAATTTTCCTTTCCTGATGGACTCCATGGCAGCAGGAGTTCCCTCCCACTGCTGGAGTAGGCTATATTACGGAACACGGTCTCTGGCTAGAAGCAAAGATTTATGGGAGAAGGGTCCTATGAGGTATGAGAGGCGGGATTAACCCACACGTAGGCTGCCATGGAGTCCATCAGGAAAGGAAAATTACGGTGAGTATATGAAATAAATTTTCCGTTTTATTCCTTTTTGTTTTTAGGTGTTCAATTTATTATGAAGTTGACATGGAACTTGCATGGTTAAAACATATGACCCCCCCCCTTCCCCCCTCTTTCCTCTATCCCCCTCCCTACCTTTTTAATTTTATTTTACCCTACTTTATTTTAGTTCTCCCATCATTCAAAAAGTTATATAAAGTGTTCTCTGAATACATATGCCTTACTTTGTACACTCAAGATATTATAAATACTTTGGGCGTGTACCATCTTATGCACAAACTCATACTTGACAGTTCTGCATTCTTTATTGTTGTATTACTTCCATCTTCTGCTACGAGTTGTTAATACTTTTTAAGCTGTTAAAGTTAATTCTTAAAACTTCACCGGCTCTACAGGAGAGCAGAGTTCCTTTACCTCCCCCTAGGCACAGAATGTTCCCATTAGGGGTGTCTGGGGGTATCAGAACTCACAGATCACCTTACGTCCATCACCTGTTATAGTCATACAGTCTAACCATCTTTGACAACTTGACATGATATGTATAATTATTAACATGTATCTTATATCAAGTGTGATGTATGACAATGACTGTTCATTCTGCTACTTATATCTTCAAAAAAAACAATTGAAACAAAAAACATGTGACTTTAATAAGAAGGATAATGTAGAGAGTTAAGGTACTTTGTAATGTTATAACTTTTGACAACCAAGATCTTTCACTGATTTGAATGCAGTATACGAAAATATGCTTGGCTACTAAACTTTGTGCAATACCATTTCCCTCAGGACAAATACACATGAATATATAGCATGTTATAAGAGGTGCAGCCTAATTTTCTGCATATAATGAAGGTTAATGATCTGTTTTGTTATGGTGCATAATAGATGACCAGACCATCAAACAGAGCGCTACTATTTTTTTCACTTAAAATTCACATACCACATTGTTTCAATTTTTAAGTAGCAGCTTCAGGATTATTTGTTCTAATTCCATCTGGGCGCAGTGGTGGTTTGGGGAGTTAATTAGGGGGCGTGTTTAGTCCTTCTTACCAGCTTTTACAGACCATCATTCATGGCTATGATAACAAAGACTGTCATGTACCCTTGGCTCAGGTTAATAAATAAAGTACGTTTTTATGTCCTGCATGTGGCAACCTGTATCAGACCAAAAAGCAATGTTCAAAACATAGATATTACCTGAATGACATGAATATGATCTGATCTGAAACAGTCTCTGAAAGCTCACAGCAACCAGTCATAATCAAATCTTTATTTTTCAATTGCAATTTACCAGTGTAGAGCTTATCTGATTGGTTGCCATGCAATGTTTGAGACATGCCTTCCCTCAGAGTATGCTTTTTGTGATCTTTTTTTCAGCATTTTAATTAGCTGTAATGTGTCTGTCTATATCATATCTACTCATCTATCTGTTATTCTCCCTAGACATAAATAGGAAAGTAAATAAAATGTTGACTCACATCTTTCCCATAAATAATCAAAAATAATTACACGTGTGCTATTTATGTTTTATTTCTAGCCCATGGAAATTCAGGGGCCTATTTTTCCTCTAACAGCCAAAGCTGTTCATTTTAATTAAGATGAAGAGTCTCGCCCCATTCCCAGCGCCTTTGCTTTTCTCAGAGGTGTGATAAAGGTTTATATTCATGTTCCTCTCACTCTCGCTTTTTTGTCTGATTGGACAGATGCTCTTGTATTTGAGTCAAGCTATAGCATAGGTGGGCAGTCTGGTAATAATCATTAGAATGAGAAGCATTAATTAAGTCTATAGAGAGATATTAGTAACGGTAAAATGTCTGTCATTTTTGGTGGAGGTGAGAACCCCAGGAGAAATGTCTCATATCAAGAACAAAACGTGTTCTGTAAAGAAAAAACAAACAAAACCAAATCAAAAAAATAAAAAGAAGAAATTGTATCCTTCCCAGAAAAGAATCTATCTATCTATCTATCTATCTATCTATCTATCTATCTATCTATCTATCTATCTATCTATCTATCTATCTATCTATCTATCTATCTATCTATCTATCTATCTATCTATCTATCTATCTCTCTATCTCTCTATCTATCTATCTATCTATCTATCTATCTATCTATCTATCTATCTATCTATCTCTCTCTCTCTCTCTATCTCTCTCTATCTATCTATCTACAGTATCTATCTATCTACTATATATATATATATATATATATATATACATACATACATATATATATATATATATATATATATATATATATATACATGTGTATATATATATATATACACATATATGTATATATATATATATATATATATATATATATAGCTCCCCCTATCCTGCTTATGAACTGTTTGCACCCCCCCCCCTCTCCTTTATGCTGAAGGTTACACAGCATCAAAGCTATAACCACCAGGCCGGGGAACAGCTTTATTCCTGATGCTGTGAGATTGATGGATTCTGCATCACCCTGAATTTTTTTTGGGCTTTGCTGCAATTTGAGATTGATAATACTGCACTTTATGAATAATTATAAGAGCAATCTTTTTTGTATTTATGTTTACATCCGTACATTTTTGTAATGACAATAAAAATGTCCTAATCCTTCTACAACAACAAATGAGCCGGTGAAAATAACATATTCCGTTCTGTTTCAGAATTCTTTAAGCCATGGTTTCACTAATCCTACATAAGCACTAATATGCATATACCGTAGAACCAAAATTGTACAAATGGTACTGCCCAACAGATCCACCTGAGCATTCATCATCAGTAATAATATTACTATTGGGTTAACTTGTTAATGTAACACATCTTTTGCAGTTGAACTTTATTATTAGTACATCTTACCTTCCCAGCAGTCTTGGTGTCTTCCCTGTGATTTTACAGAGTAAGGTAAATGTAACTAACAATAGTAGATTCTGCCACTTTTCTTGAGTATCTGCTGACTAGGTGTTTAGTAGATTTAGCTAGATATTTATTGACAAAGCTAAACGATCCAGACACTGGACATTTCCATTGCCATTGCCAAAATATGTACTGTAATCAAGCGCACATCATGCTCCATCAGCAACAACACACACCTTATTTTCTTAAAATGTGCAGGCTAAACAGTGCAGTTAATAATATGCAAAGTTTGACTTTTTATCAAAAGTCATTAGCTAAGCTCACACATCCGTTGCTCATGATGACTGCTTTCATCACTGACCTATGTCTACCACTCTATTAGATTGTAAGCTCTAAGGAGCAGGGCCCTCTGATTCCTACTGTATTAAAGTGTATTGTATTTGTACTGTCTACCCTCAAGTTGTAAAGCACTGCGTAAACTGTTGGTGCTATATAAATCCTGTATAATAATAATAATATAATAATACCACTCAGAAGAGAGCAGTGGCACTTAACTGTCACAGGGAAGGCTGAGGTGTGTTTCATATGCAAGCTTTAACCTTCCTAGCGGTATTCCCGAGTCTGGCTCAGGGTTAAATTTCAGCACCAAAAGCGGTAACCCCGAGCCAGACTCGGGCTGCATCGCAGTGATCCAGGCAGAGTTACTTACCTTGTCCCCTGGATCCTGCGATGCCTCTCCGCTGTGTGATCGAGCTGTGTCTCCTCGCTCGATTCACACACTTCCGAGTGCCGCCGAGCTCCGTTCCCTGCGACGTTACGACGCACGGGGACGGAGATCGGCGCCAAATTCAAAAAAGTTGAAACACAGTACACACACAGTACACTGTAATCTTACAGATTACAGTACTGTATGTAATAATTACACACCCCCATTGTCCCTAGTGGTCTGCCCAGTGTCCTGCATGCACTTTTATATAATTAAAACTTTTCTTTCTGCCTAGAAACTGGAGATTGTCCATAGCAACCAAAAAGTGTCCCTTTATGTCAAAAGTGGTTTTAGACCAGCTAAAAAACAGCGATAATAAATTAGAATCACTCGCAGAATTAAGCGATAGCGATTTGTGGGGAAATTCGTCATCAAACACTGAAAAACACTTTTATTATTATTATTATATTATTTGTTATAATTATTTTATAGTTATTTATTTTATTATAATGTATAATTTTGTTTTTTGAACTTTATCATACCCGGGATGTCTACTAGACTCTTGTTTGGACAGATTTAAGTGAGTTATTCCTAAGAATTACAGGCCTGCAATATAAAACGCCAAATTTCCATGCAGAATAATGGTACCGCTTTCAGCACCTAAAATCTGACAGAATCATACTGCCAGGGAGGTTAACTGAAAGCTTGGATTCACAATCTCTACACTATGAGGGAAACAAAATCACCACCCAGAGGGGGAATAACTTAAGCCCAGTGCACAAGTACCAAAAGTCATCTGGTTTAACCGGAACTGTTCAACTTTCAGTATGTGTGTACTTTTATCTGTTTAACAGAAAGTGGTCTAATCTCCAGCTTTTGTCGAATGGTCATGCTGGAAAACCACCATTCAATTGGTGCTAATATGTATATTCTGGCGGGGATGCCCCCCCCCCCATCAGAATACAATAGCTCAGTGGGAGAGATCCCACATCACACATCACTGTGTTGATGAATGGATCTGTCAGTTTTTTTTCTTGTTCAACCTGCTAGTTGAATGAAGAAAAACTATGAGGCTTATTTATTAAAACTGGAAAATGCTAAATCTGGAGCAGCTCTGCATAGAAACGAATCAGCTTCCAGTTTTTTTTGTCGAAGCTTAATTGAACAAGTTGATTGGCTACCATGCACAGCTGCACCAGGTTTTGCACTTACAAGTTTTAGTAAATCAACCTCAACGTGTGTATACCCTGCTTTAGTCTGAGTGGACAGTCTAGTGACGTTTTTTGGTCTTCAGATTATCACTGGTGAACTGTTTATAATGAATAACTCATATGTGGAAGTAGTAGGCACTGGTATCTAAAAGAAAAGGGCTTGCTTAACCATTTGAGCAGAAGTCCTTGATGTGAATTATCTATGTACATTAACAGATGGGGGTTGATTTACTAAAGGCAAAATGGCTGTTCACTTTAGAAGAGAATTTTCCCCAGAGCTTAGTCAATGAGGTTTAGCTCTCCTGATGTCTGTCATCCAATCATGAATAAGCAGAGATGCTGTTTATTTTTTATTTTCCTTGCATATGATTACATATTTTTTGCAAAGTGAAAATCCACCACATTCACAAAGCTCTGCAAAGTCTATTTGCCTTTAGTAAACCAACCCTTAAAGTGTTAGAAAACCCAGGACCCTGAATTCACAATATCTGGTCTCCCACAGTACACAGAACATGGAAATGCTATTATTTTAGTAAATATAAACTGCTAAATACCTTTTCTCATCAGCAGTTAGAGCGGTCTTGTGACTTCTATCAGTGTCCAGCCAAGCACTGGTTAAGTAGGAGGAGTTTTTTAATTGACCAATGAGACTTCAAGACCCCTGACCCTCTGTCTGGACAGTGCTGATTGCCTGTGTGCTGATCACATGCACCCTCCCAAGAAAAAAAAACAACCTCTCTAGCAATACACACCAAACTGAGCAAATGCAGCCTGACTCCATAGACTCTGTGTTATTAAGAAATAATTAGGAGTCAGTGGAAGGAGGGAAGGATCAGAGAAGACGGGATCAAACAGCCTTTTTACACACTGCAGAGGATTAACCTCCTTAGGTTCCACAATGAGTATAACACGCATGCTTTACTGCATATACAGATTGGTTTTACTGTTGTGGGTTTAGTAACACTTTAAGGAGTCAGTATACTACTGGATTTAATTTAATTCCATATGTGTGAAAATGAATCACATAATGCATGTTAAGTTAAGTGATTTACCTATTTACCTTTAATGCCAATAACTAAAATACAAGGTGTGTAATTATATATAAATTCAGGGTATTTATATAATGATGTCACAGCACCCATAGATAGATATGTTCTCAAGTGATTAGTAAAGGTAACTTCATGTATTTTTTAAAGCCTTAACATTACACAGCTACAGTACAACTGTATGGAGTTTAAAATCATTATTACTCATTGAAAAAAACTATCATATTAAAGATACTACCATGCCTCTTACTATTTTGTGTGGATATAATCAGGATTTTTCTGTCCTTGTAAAATCATTAGTTAATAATGGATACCTAAACAATTACCAACAAAAATAATAGGATTTTTATAACAGCTTACCTGTAAAATCCTTTTCTTAGGAGTACATCACGGGACACAGAGCGACATAGTCATTACTAATGGGTTATATAGATACCGTCAGGTGCTGGCACTGGCAACTTCCAAAACCGGAAGTACCCTCCCCTATATAAGCCCCTCCCATCCGGGAGCACCTCAGTTTTGTAGCAAAGCAATAAGTGTCCCCAAAGAGGGGCGGGAGCTCTGTGTCCCGTGATGTACTCCTAAGAAAAGGATTTTACAGGTAAGCTGTTATAAAAATCCTATTTTCTTTCTCGTACATCACGGGACACAGAGCGACATAGTCATTACTAATGGGATGTCCTAAAGCAATGCCCAATGAGGGGGGGGATACACCATATATAAGCTGAGCGCTATCAGACATGAGGATCTTTTGCGGCCTGCAACACACTGCGCCCAAAGGCGACATCCTCCTGACTTCTAACGTCCACCTGGTAGAACCTAGTAAACGTGTGAACTGAAGACCATGTTGCGGCCTTACAGATTTGAGCCAGGGAGGCCTGGTGATGCACTGCCCATAAAGTTCCAACTGCTCTCGTGGAGTGCGCAACTAACTTCGAACGGAGGCGGTCTCCTTCTCAAGCCATAGGCTTGTATTATGACCTGTCGAATCCACTTGGATAAAGTAGATTTTGACGCTGCCTGACCCTTTCTGGGGCCTTCCGGCAGAATAAACAAAGTATCCGTTCTGCGAATCTGAGCAGTGGCTTTTAGATAAGCTTTAACTGCTCTTACTACATCCAAAGAATGCAATAACTTTTCCTCTACCGAAGTAGGTTTGGGGAAAAAAGAAGGAAGAACCACATCTTGGTTCAAATGAAACTTCGGTACCACCCTAGGAAGAAAGGCTGGATGAGGACGTAATACTACTCTATCCTTATGGATAACCAGATATGGCTCCTTACAGGACATAGCTGCTAATTCCGACACTCTTTTAGCCGAACAAATGGCTACTAGAAAAATCTATTTCCTGGTGAGAAGCACCAAAGAAATATGCTGTAATGGTTCAAATGGTTGTTTCTGTAGAACCGACAGAACCAAGTTTAGATCCCATGGACATATGGGAATATTAACCGGAGGACTAATACGCATCACTCCTTGTATAAAGGCTTTGACTAGTGAATGCGAAGCCAAGGGCCTTTGAAAAAATATTGACAAGGCCGAAATCTGACCCTTGATAGTACTCAAGGCAAGCTTCCTATCTACAGCCCATTGTAGGAAGTCCAGAATCCTACCTATTACGTACTTATGTGGATGCCATTTCTTGGCCTCACACCACGCGATGTACGCCTTCCAGATTCTATATTAGATCTGCCTGGATACCGGCTTCCTGGCATTGATCATGGTAGATACCACAGGATTAGAGAGCCCTCTCTTTTTTAGAATGTGGGCTTCCATAGCCAGGCCGTCAAACCTAGGGCTGGTAAGGAAGGGTGGTATATCGGTCCTTGCGAAAGCAGGTCCGGACGACGTGGGAGAGTCCAAGGACTCCCCACTGAAATTTTACAATCTCCGCGTACCACGCTCTTCGGGGCCACGCTGGAGCCACCGGAATCACTGGTTTCTTTTCTACCCTGATTCTGTGGAGTAATCGAGGTAACCATTGTGGCGGTGTGAATGCATATATCAGCTTGAACTGATCCCAAGGGAACACTAGGGCATCCGAGCCGCAAGCTAGGGGATCCCTTGTCCGAGAGACAAACCTGTCCCCCTTTGCGTTGAATCTGGATGCTAGAAGATCTACATCCGATGTTCCCCACCGCTGACATATTGTCCAGAAAAACCTCGGGGTGAAGGGACCCTTCCTCTGGGCCTAATTGCTGGCGACTTAGAAAGTCCGCCTTCCAATTCTCCACTCCTGGAATGAATACCACAGATATGGCTGGGACATATTTTTCTGCCCATTTCAGGATGTAATTTACTTCCCTCTGGGCTGCACGACTCCTGGTGCCCCCCTGATGATTGAATTCTGACAGGGGACCCTTGGAGTTTGGATGTCCATGCTACTAGGGCATACCGGGCTGCTCGTATCTCTAAGAGATTGATGGGCAGGGCCTTTTCTGCATCCGACCATCTGCCCTGGAGAGACTATTGCTCCAGTACTGCTCCCCAGCCTATAAGGCTGGCATCTGTAGTGACCACCTTCCAAGAAATCAGACTGAAGGATTTCCCTTTTTCCAGATTCTGGGGAACCAACCACTAATGGAGGCTCTTGCGAACGGAAGGGGACAAGGACATTGTAAGTCTAGGGCCTGAACTTTTTTGTTCCAGGCTGACAGTATGGCCCCCTGCAAATTCCTTGAATGGAATTGACCGTAGGGTACTGCTTCGAATGATGCCACCATTTTTCCCAGCAGCCTTATGCACAGGCGTATGGACGGCTGTCTTTTTTGTACCCACTAAGTGGATCAAATCTTTCAAAGACAACACCTTTCCTCGAGGCAAGAATATTTTTCTCTGGCCTGAATCCAACCTTAGCCCCAAGTATTCCAGACTTTTGACTGGTTTTTAGGGCTAACTTGTCTCGGTTGATAATCCAACCGTGAGATTCCAGATACTTGATTGTCTTGTGAACGACCACGTCTAGTTTTTTCACTGAGTGGTCTATCAGCAACAAGTCATCTAGATATGCCATTATCATTACACCTTGTGTTCTTAGATTGGCCAATAAAGGGCCAGAATTTTTGTAAACACTCGTGGTGCTGTGGCCAAACCGAAGGGTAAGGCTCTGAACTGAAAATGGCGCCCTTCTACTGCAAAGCGTAGAAATGTTTGGTGGACTGGAAAGATGGGAATGTGCAAATAAGCATCTTTGATGTCGATCGCGGCTAACCAATCCTCCCCTTGTAGGGCAGTGGCCACCGATCGGATCGACTCCATCGGAAAGTCCTGATATACAGGAATTTGTATAGCCCTTTTTAGAATTAATATGGGCCTCCCGTCCGCGTTTGCTTCGGGACTGTAAAGAGGTTTGAGTAAAACCCAAACCCTCATTCTTACAGGGGAACCTCCATAATTACTCCTTGGAGCAATAGTTGTTCTAGTGCCAACAAGAGGGACTCTATCTTCCGGGGATCCCTTGGCACGTTTGACCTCAAAAATGGGAAGGAGGAGAGTCTTTTAACTCCAAACTGTATCCCAAACATACTGCGGAGAGCACCTATCTGTCTTGATCGTGTCCCGCCAGGTCTCTTGCGAACAACTGGAGTCCTCCCCCCACCCAACTGAGTGGGGGCAACCCTTCAATGAATTTAACTTTGGGGGAGGTTTTGTACCTCCCCTGACCCAGGGTTTCTCATTACCCTGCTATTGTCCCTGTTTTTTACCCCCGGGAATTGACCGAGGAGGCCGTCGGAACTGTTACACAGCCGATGCCCCAGGGACTGGAGAAGCAGGCCTCTTAAAGAGGGACCTCTAACTCTGTTTTTAACCGGCAAGAGCGTATTTTTACCGCTGGAAATTTTCTGGATATATTTGTCCAGGTTTTCCCTGAATAAGCGTTCACCATGAAATGGGACGCTAACCAGCCATTCTTTACAGGGAGCTTCAGCAGACCAGTTTTTGAGCCATAGAAGCCTACGCATATGTACTATAGACAGCGTAAGGCGGGAGGCCTGATGGACTGAATCCTTATGGCGTCAACCGCAAAGCCTAAGGCTCTAGGTAGATCAGCTAGGGCAAAGCCTGCTGATCTGTCAAGTCCCTCAAGACCTGTTTCAACTGATCCTTCACTGCTTAGCAGACCCCAATAGCTGCTACTGCTGGTTGTGTCACCAAGCTTGCTGTAGAAAGAAGCAGACTTTCATAAGGACTCCAATCTTTTATCTATTGGGTTCTTGAACATTTGGACATTATCCACTGGACATGTCAGTGATTTATACATACAAGAGATGGCTGCGTCCACTGTAGGGACCTTCCATTTTTTTTTTGATGAACTTATCCTCCATGGGATAGACCACCGGAAATCTCTTGGGGGAATAAATATTTTCTCAGGACGTTCCCAATCCTGGTAAATAAGCCCTTTCAGTAAAGGGTGAAGTGGAAAAGAACAGACAGTCTGGGGGCTTCTAGCGACCCCAACGAGGATACAGTAGTGGTTGATGGTTCCGCAAGGTGCATTTTTAAATGCTGATCGGACCATGTTAGTCAGAGACTGAACCCATAATCTTTCAGCTTGAGATGCTGAGAAAAGGTTCCCCCACTGTTGACTCCTCTATAACAGAATCAACCTTATCCTGATCCCCTTCAGGCAGGTCGATCCCTGTATGGGACTGTTGCTCTGCTAACAGGCACTTTGAAGGAGGAGATGGAGATCGGCGTGCTTTCCCTGACAGGGAGGCAGCGATCAATGTTGACAATCTCTCTCTAATCCTCCCAGAGCTGAGGAAAAAACCTCCTCTGTTACATACACAGGAGCAGGTGAACTGAGGACAGCCACAGTACCAAGTACCCCTGCGGGGTCTCTACGGTCACTTACCTCTGAACTTCAGGGGAGACTGGTGCAGCAGAAGTATGCCCAAAATCCTCAGAGCCCGATGAGACCCCCTTCGCTTCCTGGAAGATTCAGTTCCGGAGCTTCTGGACGGCATATTCCTAAGCCTAAAGCTGAGGTATTCCAGCCGTAATACACCACTTTTACTGAGAATAGTCTAGCACAATTGCTGCTATATCACAGTTGGTGTCTACTAAAGTGCCTTTCTAGGGGATGCCTGCATCAACCGCCTCTATGTGCCTTTATATTGTTGCTAGCTCTGTCTGTGCACTTCAACAGCCAGCTATAATGTGCTTCAAAACACGCTGGACGCCCGCACATGCGCAGTAGCGCTGCGGCGCACACCTGAGCGTCATCCACCCGCTCCGCCCCTTTTTCCAGATCGCCTCTATGAATAGAGGCGCGTGCACGCGCACGCGCGCGGGCACGTGCGCCTTCGGCGCCTTTTTTGAAAACAACAAGGAGCTAGATGGGAGCCAGGGTCCCTTTGCCGCAGGGCCCGGGGTTGGATGAGCGCAGCAACAGGGCAGAGGAGACAGCTTCCCAGCAGAGAACATACCAACTGCCTGGATTTGATTCTGGAAGAAAAAAATCCACATTACAAGAAAAAGAACCATAGCGGCCTCTAGTGTCTAACACAGGTACCGCGGTCTTACATTTTTTTTTTTCTTGCCTACTATTAAAATTTTCCCAGTAGTAACAGGCATACACAGAATATTAGCGGGAATACCGTTAGGTAACAGACAGAAAGACAAATTAGGCTTGGGGGTCCCCCAATAGAACCAAGTTCCTGGGGGCCCCCACTTACCTGTTCCCCGCCGCAGGACTTTGTTTGGTCCACAAAAGCCCAAACTTCACCTATCACTGCAGGCATTGTAATCAAACCTTCAGGGACCGGGTTCCCAAGGATTCCACTCCCCTGGACCTGTATAGCACCCTGCACAGAAAACATCTTGGTCGTGGGTATGACCAGAGCTCTGGATCCCAGGGTCCAGCTCTCCTAAGAGAAGCATTACAGGCAAAACCTTGCTCTTCTCTGCAAGGCCCGGGTACCGACCGTTTAGCTATGAAGCTTTTTTGGTCGGATCCGGAATAGCTTACTGAGGCCCAAAAGAACCTGTACGCAAGCTCAGTGAAAAACACATGTTTCTTCTTGGCCAACACCTTAGACACTGGCAAAAAACTGAGGTGCTCCCGGATGGGAGGGGCTTATATAGGGGAGGGTACTTCCGGTTTTGGAAGTTGCCAGTGCCAGCACCTGACGGTATCTATATAACCCATTAGTAATGACTATGTCGCTCTGTGTCCCGTGATGTACGAGAAAGAAATATGTATTGTTGGACAAAACATATGTGATATAGCACAATTGTGAATTCAATATTATGTAGGCACCCATACCCCTTCATGTCCATCCCCGCCATGCATACATTTTTTCTGGCATGTGAGCCACATTCAGAAACTGACCTAGGCATACATTTACATCATCCAGTTTGGCAGACCCATTTCTGTGGAAGCCTTTCTTGCACTTTTCACACTGTTGGCCATGAGTGTTGTGTCTGCAGCCCACGCAGACCGCCGTGTTTACAACCTCGATGTAAGTGCAGCGGTTGGAGTGCCCGTAGCAATAGCAATCTTGTGAGGAAGTAGGTGAGGGGAGAAAGAGAGAAAGAGAGAAGGCATGCTTGGTAAGGATTGTGTGTGGGGACAGGGTGGTAAATGTCAGCATGATGTTGTGATACTGAAACTATAAGGGCATTCATTAAAATAATATGATGATGACTGAAGCATTTTCACACTGAACACCATGCTGAAATCAAACAGAGTTGCCTTAGGATTCACCAAGGGTGGTACTATACAGGTTCCAAAAACAGCCTCTTGGCAATAGTAGAACTTCGACAGGTACTCAGTCACCATAATATGATAAAATAAAGTAAGGTATATACTCGAGTATAAGCTGACCCGAATATAAGCAGAGGCACCTAATTTTACCACAAAAAAATGGGAAAATGTATTGACTCGAGTATAAGCCTATCTGCATGCCTCACTGTGCCTCACTTTGCCTTACTGTGTCCATGTGCATGCCTCACTGTGTCCATGCCTCACTGTGCCTCACTGTGTCCATGCCTCACTGTGCCCATGCCTCACTGTGCCTTACTGTGCCCATGCCTCACTGTGTCCATGCCTCACTGTGCCCATGGCTCACTGTCACTGTGCCCATGCCTCACTGTGTCCATGCCTCACTATGCCCAATCTCCCTACCTGATCTCCAATGCTATGTGACTAGACTGACATTTAACATGGGAGCCTATGGAAGGGGTGCCCTGCTTTGAAAAATCGATGCTCCACGGCCGTAGGTTCCTTGGACAACAAACTTTGCACACTTATAGATAAAGAGTGGGGCTACATGTGTCCCAAGTTTGGCATCCAGGGGACCTACGGATGGCCAGTACTGGGTCCCCAAATTCACCAGAGAAATTACCGTTTAACATGGGAGTCTATGGAAGGGGTGTCCGGCTTTGAAAAATCGGTGCTCCCCGGCCGTAGGTCCCCTGGACAACAATCTTTGCACACTTTTAGAGAATAGGGCTACATGTGTGCCAAGTTTGGGGTCCAGGGGACTGCAATCAGGTGCACAAAAATGAAGATGGACACAGACTCGAGTATAAGCCGCTCCCTCTGCTTATACTTGAGTCTCGGCTTATACTCGAGTCTCGGCTTATACTCGAGTCTGGCATTTTCAGCACCAAAAAATGTGCTGAAAAACTCAACTTTTACTTGAGTATATATGGTATATCGCATTTTACAGCTGGTCTGAAAACATCCACAGTAAATTTTAGATTCATTATGCACTAGTTTTTCAGTGCTGGTAAGACATTAATATTCATATTTTTTCTTTCTCTTCCCCTAATTTGGATTATAAAGTATATATAGTATTACTTTACAGTTGTAAAAAGCAGAAAAATGGGGTGTTACGTTCCTGCTACCACAAGCCATGCCAGATCATGTTATTTTATAAACCCCAAAGCATATCAAAATGATGAAGACGTTATGCACATCATTTATTCAAAATGCAGTTTCTTTACATCAGGTTAAAAAGTAAATGTTAACGCCTGTTTGGTGGTTATGGGTAAAAGCTTAATTTTTCTTTTGCTGGAGTTTTATATCTATGAGTCTCAGTAATGACAGAAATGTGATCTTATCACTACACCAATCATCTTTATTGGATAAAGTAATGGAACCATCCAATAAAATATGACAGCTACTGAAGTCTTTAATGGAGAGTGGAGGGCTTGGTATTGATATGCACATATGAGCGATGACATTTTGCTATAGCTAAGTAGGAAAATGGTTTTCAAATTTCTAGTTTTTAAATATAATTTGCAAGAAGATTTTTTTTTATTATATTATAATTATACTAATCTTTCTTTGTAATACAAACATTGGAGTATTTAGAAACAGGTATCAGTAGTAGTGGTGATTATAAAAATCTATCTTCTCCTTTGTGCGTATTTTAGGCGATAAATGTGCAAAATTTTAGTAATAATAATAATAATAATAATAATAATAATAATATCAACCTTTTACTTGGCATGAACCTGAAAGCATTAAGTGTTTGCCCATTGTACATATGATTCACTGTTTGCAGACCAATAAAGGCTGTAAATAAGGTCACATGAATTGCACAGCAAAGCAGATGAGGATCATGAAAGAAATGAAAAAGAAGGTAGACACGGATTTAATGAAGTGAAAGCAGCAGGCACAATTAGGAGGAGTTTGTGAAAAAAAAAAAAAAATGTTTTCACATCCAGCAGTCATTTTATTGTATCTCCCAAATATCAACAGCAGACAAGATCCTTCTGTCGGTTCCTCTTCTCTACCCCCTTTCCCTAATAACCTTTGCATGGATAGACTATGTATGTGTAATAGGATTTATAAATTAAATCCAACTGTATTTTGTACAATTTTAAACCAAAATGCCTAATGAGCAGTACTGCAGCTGTCAAATATCTCATTTGCTCAAGTTATTATTACATTAAAGGTATATTTCATCCAAAGGCCCATCATACTAGGACACTAAGAAGAGAAATTTTATTTTATTGTGTGACACTAAAATGAATGACATCCTCATATTGACTGAATTCACTTCTACAACGTATTTGTCCTTCTATGGCTAATAGATATGGTACCTGTGACTTGGCACCTAAAGTTGAATAATTCAGCATTCAACTCAATAGGTAAATTGTTTACTTTCTGTATACCTGGTGGTCTCTGTACAATTTAGCTACAGTGCCTTGAAAACGTATTCGTACCCCTTGATATTTTCCACATGTTGTTATTATTACAACCAAAAACGTAAATGTATTTTATTGGGATTTTATGTGATAGACCAACACAAAGTGACACATATTAGTGAAGTGGAAAGAAAAATTATAAATGGTTTTCAAAATGTTTTACAAATAAATATGTGAAAAGTGTGGCGTGCATTTGTATCTAACCCCCTTGAGTCAATACTTTATAGAACCACCTTTCGCTGCAATTACAGCTGCAAGTTTTTTTGGGGATGTCTCTACCAGATTTGCCCATCTAGAGAGTGACATTTTTGCCCATTCTTCTTTGCAAAACAGCTCAAGCTCTGTCAGATGAGATGGAGAGCTTCTGTGAACAGCAATTTTCAAGTTTTTCCACATATTCCCAATTGCATTTAGGTCTGGACTTTGGCTGGGCCATTCTAACATATGAATATGCTTTGATCTAAACCATCCAATTGTAGCCCTGGCTTTATGTTTAGGGTCGTTGTCCTGCTGGAAGGCAAACCTCCACCTCGGTCTTAAGTTTTGAGCAGACTCTAACAGGTTTTCTTCTAAGATTGCTCTGTATTTGGTTCCATCCATCTTCCCATCAACTCTGACCAGCTTCCCTCTCCCTGCTGAAGAAAATCATCCCCACAATACAATGCTGCCACCACCCTGTTTCACGGTGGGGATGGTGTGTTCAGGGTTATGTGCAGTGTTAGTTTTACGCCACACGTTTTGCTTTTAGGCCAAAAAAGTTCAATTTGCGTCTCATCTAACCAGAGCAACTTCTTCCACATGTTTTCTGTGTCCCCCAGATGGCTTCTCACAAACTGCAAAATGGACTTCTTATGGCTTTCTTTCAACAATGGCTTTCTTCTTGCCACTCTTCCATAAAGGCCAGATTTGTGGACTGCCCGACTAATAGTGGTCCTGTGGACAGATTCTCCCACCTGAGCTGTGGATCTCTGCAGCTCCTTCAGAGTTACCATGGGCTTCTTGGCTGCTTCTCTGATTAATGCTCTCCTTGCCCGGCCTATGTCAGTTTAGGTGGACGGCCATGTCTTGGTAGGTTTGCAGTTGTGCCATACTCTTTCCATTTTCGGATGATGGATTGAACAGTGCTCTGTGAGATGTTCAAAGCTTGGGATATTTTTGTATAACCTAAACCTGCTTTAAACTTCTCCACACCTTTATCCCTGTGCTGTCTGGTGTGTTTCTTGACCTTCATGACGCTGTTTGTTTACTAAGGTTCTCTAACAAACCTCTGAGGGCTTCACAGAACAGCTGTATTTATACTGAGATTAAATTACACACAGGTGGACTCTATTTACTAATTAGGTGACTTCTGAAGGCAATTGGCTCTACTAGATTTTAGTTAGGGGTACCAGTGTAAAGGGGGCTGAATACAAATGCACGCCACACTTTTCACATAATTATTTGTAAAAAAGTTTGAAAACCACTTATAATTTTTCTTCCACTTCACAATTGTGTGCTACTTTGTGTTGGCCTGTCACATAAAATCCCACTAAAATATATTTATGTTTTTGGTTGTAACGTGACAAAATGTGGAAAATTTCAAGGGGTATGAAAACTTTTTTAAGGCACGGTATATGATTTGCTTATCAGGGTGTAATTAGCCTCCAACACCCATGTGCCCAATATCTTTGTCTAGTCTCACATGCCTAATCAGAAAAGTAAATACATTTTATGCTATATGAAACACTGGGTTTAACTATAATGCCGCGTACACTCGACCGTTTTTAATGCCATTGAATAAAACAGCATTTTTCTCGACATGATTCTTCTCAAGCCTGCAATGCCTACACACTATTGTTGAAAAAAATGCTAGAGTAAAGCGTGGTGACGTACAACATTTACGACGGCACTATAAAGGGGAAGTTCTATTTGGATGGCGCCACCCTTCATGTTAGTAAAGTTTGTTGAGAGACGATTCACGCTTTTTAGCCTCATGCTCTTCAGTCCGTTACAACGTGACAAATGTGTTATCTCCATTACGAACGCTAGTTTTACCAGAACGAGCGCTCCCGTCTCATTCTTGATGCATTTTTTTTCACGTCGTTAAAGCCTACACACGGCTGTTTTTCATGACGAGAAAAACGACGAGGTGAAAAACGATGAGAAAAATTAGAGCATGTTCCAATTTTTTCATGGCCATTTTTCACGCCCACACACGATCATTTTTAATGACCATTTTAAAAAATTGCATTTTTCTCGTCATTAAAAACGGTCGTGTGTACGCGGCATATGTCTTTTTATAAGTCAAACCACCTTGGAATATTGCAAGCTACAACATCAGAACACGCTGCTGTGTATTATGTTGCATTAGAACACAATGCAGCTGATTCATAAAAAAGTGAAGCAAACGAGGAGCAGTTGCCATAGTAGCTGAAATGGTTCTTGTTTGTTTTTCACAGGTAATGAAAGACAAATCCTAAATAGCTAACATGAACAGTAATTCCAATTTTCATCAGATTTGCTTTGCCCTAGTCTTTAAAAATTGTCACAATGAGTTATGAGAAGGGGAGGAAGGAGGGCGAGCTAATAGAAAAAAAACCAAGACTCTTTGTTGCTGGCTATCTTTACAATGTGGACCACTTTCGTTCATTCACATCCAGTAGTGATAGTTCACAAACAGAATCAGTCTTTCTGTAAGCAGTATAGTACATTGGGCAGCAGCTACGGTGCATGAATCATCAACAACATTGACTGTGTGATATATCCAAGATACACTGATGTTTCAACACTGATGTTTCAACACTGATGAGGCACAAATTATAAAATGCTACACATAAAAAATGGCTAAACAAAACAACACTGTAAGCACTATTCAGCCAATCTTTGTGTTCCTATCTATGCAGTATTCAGTTTATGACCCCATTCATTATTCTTGTATAAATGCAAAAAAAACAAATACAAAAAAAACATAAACCATAAAATTATCAATCCATATATCAGTTGAAATCCCGTGACCATGTCCCCATTGAGACGAAACGTTGGGTAAGCGACGTTCTGACGTCACCGCGCCACACGCAACACCCGGAAGATACAGGCTGTTTGATCGAGGAGCCGGCCGGCTTGATATTTTATGCTTGTTTCCAACCTACTTATGTAAGTGCACATTTTTATGCTTTCTTAATAAATTTGTCTAAGGCCCCGTTCACACCTATGCAAATTGGTTGCGGCTTACACCGCATCCAATTCGCATAACATTATACAGTAAAATACATTGATTCCAATGAGGCTGGTTCACATATGTGCGATGCATTCGCACTGCGCATTGCCGAAAAAACGCGTGCGTTCTCTAGGCATTGCGGTGCGGCTCAGGTGCGAATTCAGGCCCATTATGTTCTATGGGCACGCATCTGATTCGCACATGTGTTGCGTTCTGAACAGGGATCTTGAGGGGGAACTCCACGCCAAATTTTAAATTAAAAACCGGCATGGGTTCCCCTCCAGGAGCATATCAGGCCCTTAGGTCTGGTATGGACTTTAACGGGAACCCCTACGTCGAAAAAAAACGGCGTGGGGGTCGGCATTACAGCCGGAGACAGCAACGAGTCAACATCTCCAGGAGAGAAGAGGGAAGAAGGCGACAAAGAAGACTGGGTCCCAGCTAGCAAAAGAGCTGGAAGAAGATAACGGAGGCCCAGCAGAAGGAAGAAAGAACCGGAGAGCGAGAGAAGAACCGGAGAGTGCGGAGACGACACCGGAGACCCCCGAAGTCGGAAGAGACCCCCCCAAAGTTGGAAGAAGACCCCCGAAGTTGGAAGAAGACCCCCGAAGTCGGAAGAAGACCCCCGGAGCTGACTAATAAATTACTTAAAAACCTGTGTAGTGTTTTATTGCCATTTTTTTTCCACCAAGTGAATGGGTAGGGGTACGATGTACCCCATACTCATTCACATAGGGTGGGGGGCCAGGATCTGGGGCCCCCTTATTAAAGGGGGCTCCTGGATTCCGATAAGTCCCCCGCCCGCATACCCCAACAACCAACGGCCAGGGTTGTCGGGAAGAGGCCCTGTCCTTATCAACATGGGGGCAGGGTGCTTTGGGGTGGCGGGGCCGCAGGGCATGCGGCCTGGTATGGTTCAGGAGGGAGGGGGCTGCTCTCTCGTCCCCCCTCTTTTCCTGCGGCCTGCCAGGTTGCGTGCTCGGATAAGGGTCTGCTATGGACTTTGGGGGGACCCCCACGCCGTTTTTTTCCGGTGTAGGGGTTCCCGTTAAAGTCCATACCAGACCTAAGGGCCTCATATGGTCCTGGAGGGGAACCCATGCCGTTTTTTAATTCAAAATTTGGCGTGGAGTTCCCCCTCATGATAACAGCGGCGAGACTTCCCAGGTCGGCAAGTCTGCAGCTAAAAACGCGATGGAACCGCTGAACGACTGATTGCGAACTTGGCAAAGACTCCAAGTTCAAAAACGCATAGGTGTGAACCCAGCCTAAGGGTTTTATGCTATGCGAGTTCTTTATTTTCATGTCGCGCATCCCAAATCATTCTGAGGTACTCATTCCGGTAACTCTATCCTGTGGAGCATCCAAGCTGTGATTGACATTACATGCGTGAGCTGATCTCCTGTAATAAGAGATCATGCATTTCTGGTAAGCGGCAGTGTGTTTAGAGGTGGAAGCCTTTTTCTATCATCACTTTTTCCTGGATACTGTGGATCAATTTGCACTTGGAGACTTGTTGATTTATATGGACCTTAATGGTGGTTGGTAATATCAATATATTCACTTCAGACGGTCACATTTTTTCAACACTTTTTTCAACTGATATATGGATTGATAATTTTATGGTTTATGTTTTTATTTGTGTAGCGGGGTCTTCAGATTTAGTTGGGGTACACCTGGGGGTAGTGTGACCCAGGTGTGTAATTATGACAGGGTTTAGACCCCTTTGTGATTCGTGGAGGATTGGGTGGTGCATTATTCTCCTTGGCCTGTGGGTGGCGGGGTACCTACAGGCTCGAGGTAGAATCACTACCACAGTGCTACCCTTTTTGTCCCTTTCCGGAGATGGTACGGCTGGGGCGGTGGGAGGAGATAAAAGGGGGAGACGCCCTCACCACGAGGTCTTGGAGGATCTTCTCTTCACGCGCCCAGGCACCTTAGGCCTGGGCGCGGGCGGTTCGAGGTTTCGGCTCAGGCGCCCTAGGCCTGACCGGAATGGAGTTGGAGTCCATCCCAGGCACCTTCAGCCTGGGGTGAGGTACTATGTCGTAGGCCTGGGGCCCAGTGACTTCGACTGAGTCCCGCGAGGGTGAAGTGATTCCAGGGTGCCCCTTGCGAGGGGACCTGCATCTGAGGTGAGGAGGCTGGGGAGGTCACCCGTCCGAAGATTCCGGAGCAGCGTCAACCCAGGGATGGATGGGCCTCCGGTAACTCCCTTGGAGGAACATCTTCCCCTGATAGGGGCCGCAGCGCAGCGAAGGTATTCTAATCAAGGTTGCTACAACCCTTGGTCAAAGTACAGGGGTTTAGAGACTAAAATCAGGACAGTGCCTCGACCTGCTCATCCCACCGTATCTTGCCATTACATTGTTTGTTGTGGAGCTACGAAATAAAACTGAGAGTTGGACTGTGATCGGTGTATGGACTCTGTTAATGGGAGCAAGGGAGATTCCAGCATAGCAGGACTGAGTTTCACAACCAACGCACATTTGGCCCGAGGAAGATACTGATACTGGCCTTCACCTCACCCACAGCTATGGGGAGGACATGGGCCGTAGCGCACCTCACCCTGTCGTGTGACATACCCCTAGCTAAAGAGGACGGGGTGAGGCCGCTACACGTGGGGGCTCGTGAGTCCGGGATGAAATGTGTGTTGACCCTGAGGTTTGGAATGGCTGTGTCTGGACTTTGCTGCCCGGAGGAGGTCCGAGCAGGTCGGCCATGTGATTGGCCAAAGTGCGTCCCTGTGCTCGAAGTCGTGGAAATTTCTCTGAAAAACCGGGAAAGGCCCATGCAGAAAGAGCGGGAAGAGGGAGGAGTCCAGCCGTGTGACGTACTACATGTGGGGACTTTTGCTGCACTGCGCCATGAGGCACCCCGTGACTGCGCAATTCGTGGGTGGAGGCTGGTGGAAGCCCGCGAAAACGTGCAAGTCCTGGGAGGAGTCTGGCCATGTGTGGAGATACATGTGGAGACTCCGGCGCGTGGTCAGCACGTGATGGAGCAGCAGGTGGTCGGGATGGCCTCAAGCTCCCCGTGGATTCCGGTACCTTACCCCACGAAGATGACTGCTTTTGCTGCTCCCCTGACAGACACGGGGATAAGACTCAGGCCCTGAGGACAGTTGGCTTTGTATTCATGCAGAGACACGGAGGCCCTCGGTGTGATCTGTCCCGGATGCTCGGGACTGGTGGTCCAACTAAAGCCATTTGGGCGTTGTGAAGCGTGTAAAGAATTTCCGTTTGAGGTTGAACCATCCACAGTAAGGCCCCGGGCCCTTCGCCTCAACTGCATCACAGGAACCGCCACTCCAGAGGGAGAGATCCAGGCCTTTGCGGAGGTCCCCGTACGCGCTGACCAGGGCGAAGGGACTGCCCAACCAGAGACTGAGAGAGAAAAATCTGAGGACGCTGCTTCGGTCACCACAGACTCCCTGCTCCCACCTCCGAAGAGGAAGATAGGCCGGGTGCAGGCCTCCTGTGGTCGTTGTCGAGCTTCACCCCGCCGCTTGCCTGGCCTAGATGGCGCCGGTAGAGAAGAGAGTCCCGGACATCCCAGTTCTTCAGAAGGGCCAGGTGAGCAAGGAGCTGGGACTGTGGTGTTAGTTGGAGGTGTCGGGAGTCCACAGTCGGTGGAGCCCGCAAGGGAGGGTAGTTCTCGTCTACTAAAGACTACCTTCCCGCCGAGATGTATGACACCTCCAACCTAGAGTCGCTGTCAGACTGTGGGGATGACGGAGAAATAGACGAACTGTTTCACCGGAAGGGCTGGGACAAACGCCCGCTACCTGTGCTGTGTGAACCGCAGGATTCCCCTATGTCCATAGAAGACAGTACGCTCCGGGCGCAGGCCCCGGAGTTTCCGAGGAAGTCTAGTCCTCCGACCAACCTTCCACATTCCACTACATCACCCGCTCTGATAGTGGGGATGCAGCGCGCTTCATTGCGGGCACCAAAGGCAAAGCCACCCGAGATAGTGAAGGTACCTCGGCACCCGGAGGCCATCGTACAACCAGGAGAAGGTGAGCGAGATGTCATGCCTCCTTTGGCCAGATTGCAACGACTTTTCTCCCAGAGAGTCGCCCGTGAATATGGGTGGGAGTACCCCTACTTGCCTCGGGACTTGCTTTATGAAGTCGAGGTCCTGCGACAACGGTGTTACGACTAATTTGTCTGGGAAAAGCTCAAAGTGCCTCATGCCCGGCGATATTTGTCATGTTCACCACCTGTGTCTAAGAAGTTCAGAGACTACAGAGCTGATTGGAAGCTGGGGCGCCATATTCATGCTGATAAAGTGTTTATCTGCAGAAAGGAGGGAGAGGATGTCGAATATTCAGTTGAAGTGTTTGACAAGCACTTAAAGCCCCTGTTTTTGCCAGATCCAAGATTTTATTTATAGGAGAAGAGAACTCCTATTTTTGTCTGCTTATTGAACTCTCTGGACGAAACATTCCCAGACGCTCAGAACAGTGCCCTAGTTTTGTTTTGATTTGGGCTTTTTCTTTACTCTCAGGAGACTTGGGAGCTGGGTTTTTTTTTCTCCCTTCTCTTCATGTGCCAAAAGGCAGAGACTTTGGGGGTAGAGTCAGTGTAGGAAGAACAGAAAGAGTGAAGATCTCACCAAGTGCCATTACCGCGGCATCGTCACCAGGTGGCGGTGTTGTGCAACGTTTGTTTGTTTTTTTTCTTCTGCACACTTTTACACCACACTCGTTGGAGCGAGTGGGTCTCTCGGCTGATAGACCCATTCATTCCAAAATTGCACAAGATATTAGGATGTTGTTTTTTTGTTTCCCTTCTGCAGGAGATTCGTCGGTCAAGACTGCTGAGTATGGGGTGGTTCTTAGACAGGCGCGGGAGGGATTGTATATGTGTACATGACAGATGTTTTATGCAAGAGTTTATCGTTTTATAGTTCCCTTTCCTTTTGAGCAGGTCTTGGCACACACAGTATCCAAAATTTGAGGGACAGCCTCTGGGGCTCGCTTCATGTCACCACTCCTTGGGAGACATGGGTGTGCACCTGACGCTGGGGACCAGCGTCAAATCACAGGGGGGAGTGTGTAGCGGGGTCTTCAGATTTAGTTGGGGTACACCTGGGGGTAGTGTGACCCAGGTGTGTAATTATGACAGGGTTTAGACCCCTTTGTGATTCGTGGAGGATTTGGTGGTGCATTATTCTCCTTGGCCTGTGGGTGGTGGGGTACCTACAGGCTTGAGGTAGAATCACTACCACAGTGCTACCCTTTTTGTCCCTTTCCGGAGATGGTACGGCTGGGGCGGGGAACCCGCCGTGGTGTCGATGGGAGGAGATAAAAGGGGGAGACGCCCTCACCACGAGGTCTTGGAGGATCTTCTCTTCACGTGCCCAGGGACCTTAGGCCTGGGCGCGGGCGGTTCGAGGTTCCGGCTCAGGCGCCCTAGGCCTGACCGGAATGGAGTTGGAGTCCATCCCAGGCACCTTCAGCCTGGGGTGAGGTACTATGTCGTAGGCCTGGGGCCCAGTGACTTCGACTGGGTCCCACGAGGGTGAAGTGATTTCAGGGTGCCCCTTGCGAGGGGACCTGCATCTGAGGTGAGGAGGCTGGGGAGGTCACCCGTCCGAAGATTCCGGAGCAGCGTCAACCCGGTGACGGATGGGCCTCCGGTAACTCCCTTGGAGGAACATCTTCCCCTGATAGGGGCCGCAGCGCAGCGAAGGTATTCTAATCAAGGTTGCTACAACCCTTGGTCAAAGTACAGGGGTTTAGAGACTAAAATCAGGACAGTGCCTCGACCTGCTCATCCCACCGTATCTTGCCATTACATTGTTTGTTGTGGAGCTACGAAATAAAACTGAGAGTTGGACTGTGATCCGTGTATGGACTCTGGAGCAAGGGAGATTCCAGCATAGCAGGACTGAGTTTCACAACCAATGCACATTTGGCCCAAGGAAGATACTGATACTGGCCTTCACCTCACCCACAGCTATGGGGAGTACATGGGCCATAGCGCACCTCACCCTGTCGTGTGACATACCCCTAGCTAAAGAGGACGGGGTGAGGCCGCTACATTTGCATTTGTTTTTTTTTTCATTTATTGTTTGATAATTTTTTGAGTATTTTGATCACCTAATTAGTGTATGCTAGTTGTATGCTGGCCTTATATTAGTGTTTCGATTCAGATCACATTACATTCATTTGGATATTGTTTTGACAACATCAAAACCTATTTTCACCTTCACTAGCGCAGCTTTTTTCTTTTTCTTATCTTGTTTAGTGTTTTGTATAACATTTTTAGTTGCCGCTTTATGCTATCTAGAACTAGCGCAGTAATTTTTTACTTATATTATTCTTGCATACTGTATATGCACACAGGCAGTAAAAACTATTCTGAAAATTAAAAAATAATACATTTTTTAGAGTCTATTGGAGAATATTATACTGCTCCACCTCTGCTAGCTGACTTTTGTGCTACATCTATTGCTGGTATATTGCTGGTATTTTGCTTGTATCTGCCCAATATTGAGACTTCTACTGACTTCTGTGGGAGAGTCAGCATTGAGCCTGGGTTCACACTATTGTAAACAGAGACATCGGATGTGATTCACACCCGCACTGCTGTGCCGATCACATGCAATATCTGTGCAATGTGAGTTCAGCCATACAGTTGAATGGCTGAACTCGCATTGGATTCACACAAAAAAGGTGCATGGACATTTTTCTTCCCACACTGGAATCGGATCGCATGGGTGTTCACACCCATGTAATCTAAGCACGCTGTGAAGCAATCTGGGGGTGTCATTAACATTGTATTGACACCCGCAGCGGTTCGCAGAGGGCAGCGTCAGCTGCCTGCAAGAGAGTTGCGATGCGGGAACCGGCGCTAGAATCGCGTTGGTCACCCATATCGCTATAGTGTAAACCCAGGCTGAGAGATGGCTTAAATTTGTGTCAGTTAAAACCTCAGCTCCAAAAATCGTACGAAAACAGTCGTCCGAGGTAGAATCGTACGATTTTCGGATTGTGTGTACACTACTTTCGAGAGCCGATCACGACAGTTCATCTAATATTATTCAATCGCACAAGCGCAAAAATTTTCCTCGTACGATACCAGATCGTACGATTTTCGTTTAGTCAGTATAGTTGTCGTCCGAAAATACAATACAAATACATTACAACACATGACATCACTTCCGATTTTTTTTCCTGTCGTACGGGAATTTTCGTGACTTTAGTAAACTATTAAATTTCTACTTGCGACTATTAAGCGAAAAAAGTCGTACGATCTGTCGTACGATATTCGGATCGTGTGTACGTGCCATTAATGTGGTTAATTTACTAAAACCAGAGACTGCAAAATCTGGTGCAACTGTGCATGATAGCCAAACAGCCTCTTCAGCTTGTTCAATTAATTAACCAATTCAATACCGGGCACTTTTATCCTCTTCCTGCCCAGGCCAATTTTCAGGTTTTAGCGCTGTTGCACTTTGAATGACAATTGCGCAGCCGTGAAACACTGTTCACACAAATAGAGCTTTTTTTTTTGGTGGTATATAATCACCACTGGGTTTTTTATGTTTTGTGAAATAAACAAAAAAATACTAATTATTTTGAAAAAAATTGTTTTCTTTTTTCGTTTCTGTTAACAAATGTTGCAAATAAATAATTGTTCCTATAAATTTAGCCCAAAATATATTCTGCTACATTACATTGGTGAAAATAACCCAAACCAATGTTTAATATTTAGTCGATAGGAAGGTTATAGAGTCCACAAACTATTGTATATATATCGGAAAATGTATCAATCCTGACTGACTGCCTATCTAATTTTTGAGGCCCAAAAATGCCAGGACAGTAGAAATACCCCCCAAATGACTTGTTTTGGAAAGTATACAGTCCAATGAATTTAGTAAGAGGCATTGCGAGTTTTTTTAAGTTGTAATTTTTTTCTCATAATTTTTGGGAAAATTAAGGAATTTAAAAAACAATTGTGTTTTTAATTTTTTACATATTGTCACCAGTGAAGTACAGTGTCATCATGTAACTGGTGTGGTGGTGAACAGGGACACTGACTGGTGGCGGTATGAAATAAAAAAAAAAAGAATATATATTTTTTTATTAAATTTTTTCTTTCTTTTCTACACACTGTGACCAGAGCAATGTTATGTTACCATAGTAACATTGTAGTACTCTGGGGAAGTGATCAGCATTCTTTTTTTTTTTTTACATATTATGTTTGCCTATAGCAGTGCCATAAGCAAGTATTTTAATGAATAAAACTGAATTATTCAGTGTGTTTTGTTGTGATTACCTGTGATTGGTCAAAGCTAATCACATGGTACATATGGGCTGTGATTGGCCCTGTCTGTACCATGTGATCAAATTGACCAATCACAGCTAGCAACACAATTGTACACAAAGGATGGCATGAAAGGAAGCCATCCATTGTGTACAACTGTCATGTGACCTGCTGTGATTGGTCACATTGGTCACAAGGTACTGGCAACGAGCCGATGCTGTGATCAGTCATCGGCCGCATACCATGGACACGGCTGGTGCTCGCTACTGCGCGGCCCCGTGGCTGCCCGATCGGCGCACCCTGACAGGACGTCATATGACGTTTAGTCAGGATAACAAAGCCACTTCCCGCCTGTCAATCTGCTATTAGCCAGGCAGGAACTGGTTAAACTTTGACAATAAAACCTGGAAGCTGGTTTATTATGCAGAGCTTCACTTGGATTCTCCAGTTTTAGTAAATCAACCCCAATCTGTCTGGCTCTGTTCACCATTCAGGACAACATTTAGAATTGAAGCCAGACCGTAAAGGGAAAGGGGGAAGGTGGGATCAAAGCTGAACTTGTATTGTTAGATAATATTAAAAAAATAAGTTTTTCATATTAGGTATTACTTAGTCAAAATGTTCAATTCAGGTGACATGTGACATTCCCTGTATATTAAGGGAATGGGTTTTCTTCTAAGTGAAGCTCTAAACTTGTGTTTTTGCCATATTTAACAGGTTTTAATATAAGCACAAAGTAAATAAGTAAGTTGAACATCAGCATTAAATATATACAGAATATCTAATATTGCATTCTGGTACATTCAGTGTACGGCTTACCTCAAGTCATCTACCTAAGAGCAAAAACAAATCGCTAATTAATTGCAAAACTAAATTTACAAACCTACCAGCTCTCAGTCATTACTTCTGTCTTGTTATGTCAAGAATTAAGTTTATTGATTTGGATTACACTCTGCTAGATATACACAGTGCCTCTATAGAATTTTTCTAAAGGTTCAATTGCCAAAGGGAGTATTGTAAAATCCAGCAATTGCCACTTAGCTTAGTTTTTTTTTTTATGTTCCAAAGGTTAGAAGACAGGCAAACTGAACTCTTTTGAACAATTTTTGAAAAGTGGTGAGGAGAATGGCTAATGTGTATTTTCAAAGGCTTTCTAGCCAATTATTACTAAAGGATGATGTTCATTTTCAACCACAAAACTCAAAAGCAGCATAAGATACCTTACGTGAAGTACTTGATGTTGTATTTAACATCAATAAATTAAACACTATCAACTGTATACGTGTTCAACCCATTTTGTTTATATTGTCAGACATCTCAGACTCTACAAAGGTTGTGTCCTTCAAAGGGATTAGTGTATAGGAAGAAAATCAGAAAATGATTCTTCTATCAGCTATTAGTAAGCATGCAAAGGATATATGCATCTCCATGAATATCATTAATATCATCATTAGTATGAATTATTATACTTTTTATGTCTGTGGAGCTTTTAAGATATTATTTGACATGAAATGCATGTGTGAATACTTGTGGGCTAGAGAAATTAAGATTGATTTCAGGAACACTGGGCAATTATCATTTGTTTATCCTTTTCAGATAATGGTCAATCAATCCATTTGGATTTGATATCTTTGGTGTCCCTGTTCTTCCCTGTCTAGCAGATACAGCACACCTGAGCACCTCTATATTCTAAAGCAGGGGTCCCCAAACTTTATACCTCCGACCATATGGAGACTGAAATGTGGCCAGTGGGAGTAAAAATCCCTGGACTAGGTCAGTGGGAGTAAGAAAAAAAAATGAGGGTTAGTGAAAACTGGAAGTTAAAAATAACCTAGCACCTGTGGTTATTGGAAGAAGAATATTGCCCCATCATTGCTGTCATTGGGTATAATAGTTCTCCATTGTTGGTGTCAGTGGAAGGTATAGTGCTCCATTGTTGGTATCAGTAGGAGGAATATTGCTCTGTCACTGGTGTCAGTGGGAGGAATAGTATCTTATCGGTGATGCAAGGGAGAGGAATAGTACCCCATAATTGGTGTCAGTAAAAATAGTGCCCCATTGTTTGTATTGGTGGGAGGAATAGCACCCCTCATTAGTATCAGTGGGAGGAATAATGCCTCATTGTTGGTATCAGTGGGAGGAATAGTGCTCTGTCAATTGTGTCAGTGGGAGAAATAGTGTCTTATCGTTGGTGCAGGGGGGAGGAATAGTGCCCCATCATTGATATCAGAGAGTAGAATAGTGCCCCATTGTTTGTATTAGTGGGAGCATTAGCACCTCTCATTAGTATCAGTGGGAGGAATAGTGCCTCATTGTTGATATCAGTGGAAATAACAGAGCCCTATCATTGGTGTCAGTGGGAGGAATAGTGTCCCATTGTTAATATCAGTGGGAAGAAAAGTGCTCCCATCCTTGGGTATCAGTGGGAGAAATAGGGCTTCATTGATGGTATCAGTGGGAGGAATATTGCCCCATTGTTGGAGTCAGTGGAAGGAATTAAACTCCATTGGTGACATTGGTGGGAACAATATTGCCCCTTAATTGGTGTCATTGGAGGTAATAGTGCCCCTGCTTGGTCAGTTAAAGCCAAGCAAAAGGGCTGCATCTGGGCGTCCAGTCACAGTTTAGGGACCACTGCTCTAAAGCAAGAAGATAAGCGTTCACTATGAATGTACCTGTACAATTTACTGTAGCTGTAGGCTATCTAACAGTAATAAGCGTACAACACACATGTGCCCAATACCCCTTTCTATTCCCACATGGGTAATCAGAAAAGCCTGATCAATTTTTGGATGCTGAAAGGCTGTGGAGCCTGAGACATTTGAATTTTCCAGAACCTTTTCTTGATACAGTGCACTCCAAAGGTCAATGAAAGCACACAGGAAAAATAGTAATACTTTTAAAAGACAATTACAGTGGAACCTCGGATTGCAAGTAACACGGTTAACGAGCGTTTCGCAATACGAGCACTGTATTTCTAAAAATCCCAACTCGGTTTGCAAGTGTTGTCTCGCAAAACGAGCAGGATTCAGGCCAAAGCGGTGTGCAGTACCGCTTTTGGCCTGAGGTGGGGGGGGGGGGCGCCTGAGCCGATTGTCGCTGTTCGGAAATGCACGGAAAGTCCCAAGTACAGTTCGGCTGACTTCGGCAAACCTCGGAAAGGCTTGTGAACGGAGTCTTGCCGAGGTTTGCCGAGGTCAGCCGAACTGTTCTCGGGCCTTAATGGCCGTTTCTGAGGCTCTCCGGCGCCCCCCGCCTCTGGCCGCATGCGGTATTGCATGCCATTGAATTCAATGCGGAACAAATTATTTTAGTTTCCATTGACTTCAATGGGGAAACTTGCTTTGATATGCGAGTACTTTGGATTACGAGCATTCTCCTGGAACGGATAATGCTCGTAATCCAAGGTTCCACTGCATACCCTAATTGTTGTATATAAAAGCATATTGTCCACTACCTCTCCCAGCTTCCTGCTTAAAGACTTAATGTATAATGCTTAAAGCGAAAATACTGTGCATTTTATCTAGCAAAGTATTACTATTGCACTTTTTACCCTAAAGTAATTGAAAATAAAAAATTCTCCCATATTTTGTAATTGTAGTACATGCAGTTATTTGTAAATTAGCCACCAGAGGCTAGCTACAGTAGATTAGCTACTATAATTTATCTACCTAACTGCTTTGATGTTTGCATAGGTAATATAACAACTGCATAGAGAGCGCATTTTTTTCAGTGTGTCCCCCAACTCATTGACTTCCATTGAGAAGAGCAGTAAAGCATTGCTATTGTATAGCATTACAAAGCAGAAAGCAGTGCCTGTATATGTAATAAGAAAACATATCATTACACATATACATAAAGAAATGATTTTGAAAAAATTGCATTCTTCTTTTATCTATATCTATTTAACTAAATATATCTAAAAAAAAAAAACCCCAATGGAATGACTATAAATTCCCTTTAAAGGGTGACTCCACTTTTATGTAAAAAATATAGCAAATAAAGGATAGTAAAATAGCATATAGAATTGCTACACAAGTATTGTTGTGATTTAATGTTATTACAAATTACCTTTTCTTTTCAATGTGCAGTTGGGTAATTTTCTGTAAAATTAAATGCAATATGGCAACTTAGAGACAACTGGTGTACAGAACACCCCCAGAAATGAAATTTCCTGCTACTGTGATTGGCTTGCTGATTTTCTCAGAAGTCTGCACTAAGATAAAAGTCAAATTTTAGGCACCCCCTGTAATACAAATGTAAGTTTTACATATAACTATATACCAGCTCATGGGACAACTGTCGAAAATGTAAGTTTTGGTGAGATACTGCCCATGGGCTAAATAATTCTAAATGAATGCAGACACTGCTGCTCTCCTCTTTAGAACACAGAAACGACACCAGCTGCTTATAATAAACCAGTCACTCCTATTCAGAATCAGTATGCAATCACCCTGGTAAAACAGACATCTTTTTCTTCACAGCAACAGCAGAGTTACTCTTTAACTATATTTGTGACTAAAGGGAGGTGTCATGGATATGCAGTAGTGTTTGTCTGTCAGCTTACCTTCCTTCCCATGTGTTCATCTTAGAGGCCTGAGCCCTTTCACCTGGCTTCCTTTATATCTCCTCCCAGCCAGACTCCACCCCAGGCCCTATCACAGAACACTATATTAACCTGTGCACTGCAAGCCTGCTTTGCTGATCAACGTGTTTGTTAGGCATTGTGTGTTTGGGTTCCTGCCTGCCGTGTGCTACGTCTGTCTCTCTGTTACGTTATTGGCTTGTCCCCGACCATCCCTGTCTGCTCGTGACCCTTGACCTTCGGCTCGTTCTTCGTTATCCTTGTCTGCTTGTGGCCCCTGACCTTCGGCTTGTTATTCGGTTCTCTCTATCGTGTGCTGCTGCTTCCCCTTATCCTACGGGGCGTGAGCTAGGAAACTCCAGGGGCCGCGACCTGGTCCCAGCCTGCAGCGTAACATCCTCACCACTAGAGGCCCTGGAGAAGACCAGCTGGGTCTTAGACTCCGCGCCCTGGGGAATCTTGGCTCTCGCTTCCGTTGGGATCCCGGTTGTGCTCCTCTGGTCCCGCTTTCCACAACCACCCAGTTTCCTATCCACAGAAGCCAGCCATAGGGTTCACTACCTCGCGGTGCACTCCTGTCCCCCTACGGTGTGCATCTGTCACCTGGCCACAGGTGACCCTGACAGTTTGATCAGCCATGAACCCGGCTGACATCCCGCTACCCGCGGATGATCCATTGCAGGGCATAGTTTGCAGACTTGAAACCCAGGAATCGAATCAGACTCAGGTGATGCGATTCCTCCAGGATCTGGCTTCTCGCTTCGAGCAGCTTCAGGCCTCCTTGGGAACCCTGAATCCACAACCTCAAATACAATCAGCGGCTGCACCTATTGCACCAGTCGCAGCCACACACTCACTACAACTGCCAGCTCCGTCCCGTTTCTCTGGGGACTCCAAGGCTTGCAGGGGGTTCCTTAGCCAATGCACGATTCATTTTGAGCTCCAGCCCCAAAACTTCCTGTCTGATCGGGCTAAGGTAGCCTATATCATTTCCCTCCTCTCTGGTGAAGCTTTAGCCTGGGCAGCCCCTCTGTGGGAACTGAATGATCCAGTGGTTTCTAGCCTGTCTGGCTTCTTGAAACTTTTTCGGAATATCTTCGAAGAACCGGCTCGTGTCTCTTCAGCGGCCAGCGCCCTTTTACGTCTCCGCCAAGAGTCTGCTTCTGTGGGACAGTATGCCCTTCATTTCCGCATACTGTCGGCTGAGTTGAGCTGGAACAATGAGGCCTTAGTCGCAACCTTTTTGCATGGCCTGTCTGATAGAGTGAAGGATGAATTAGCAGGAAGAACCATCCCCACTGATCTGGCCGGCGTTATCTCCTTGTGTAACCAGATCGATATTCGCTTTCAGGAGAGGACCTTAGAAAAGCAACGCCAGCACTCCTTGGTTCTTAGTCAGCCTGAGCTCCCCTCTCTTCGACCCGTAGAGCATCTCCTACCAGCTGAGGAACCCATGCAGCTGGGTCGGACCAGGTTATCCCCCGAGGAACGTGCTAGGCGCAGAACTCTTGGTCTGTGTCTTTACTGTGGGGGCAAAGGTCATTTTCGTGACACTTGCTCTCTTTGTCCAGAAAAACGTTCGGGTCCACTTCATCTGGAAAGTGGAGTATTGGACCCAGAAATATCACCTTCCCCTTCTCGTCTTATGCTTTCTGTGTTCCTTCATGTTGGTGCTTCTTCTCATTCGGTCTCAGCATATCTGGATTCCGGAGCCGCTGGTAATTTCATGGACTGGGAAATCGCATCGTCCATGAGACTTACTCTTTTGCCCCTCACCACGCCATTGGTGGTCTTGGCGATTGATGGTACTGTTCTCCCAGGGGGACCTATCCGCTTCCAGACCCTCCCTGTTAAGATGTCGGTAGGGACACTCCACCAGGAGTGGATATCCTTCCTTATCTTACCCAAGGCCTCAACGCCTATCATTTTGGGTCTCCCATGGTTACAGCTCCATTCTCCTCATGTGGACTGGACTACTGGACAGATCCTGGCTTGGGGTCCCTCCTGTTCCTCGTCCTGCCTACCCAAGGTTGCCCCCTGTGAATCTGAGCCGGTCATTCATTCCAGGTTGCATAACCATTTACATTTCTCTGTCCCTAACCACCCTTGGACGCACAGCCAGGCTAGCTTGTCTACAAGTCCTGCAGTCGCTACGTCTTGCGATGCGATTCAGGTAGTCGCTACACCTGACTCAGCTATTCACTCTGCCTCTGTACTAGTTATGCCAGTCCAGCCCATGCCCAGTGAGCCTCCTACTTTTTCTTGTTTGGGACATTCTGCTTGTCCTTCAGCTATTCAGCTTGACTCCGGCGACATGTCACCTTCTAACCAACCTGACTTCAGGGTTCCACTGACATCTGCCCAGTCTGATGGTCCTGTGCAAGATGACCAGTTCCCCTTTAAGGGTCTAGGGGACCCTCCTCAGATTCCTGTTGATCCTCTCATGCCCTTGCTTATTCCTAGAGAGCCTTTGGTCCTCAATAGATCTTCTTGTCATCTCCCTACCTCGTTTTCGGTCTCTGAGGATAATCTTAAGTACGAGGTTAGACAAGTTCTGGATTCTCGGCTCTGCAGAGGCATTCTTCAGTACCTTGTGCATTGGAGAGGTTTTGGTCCTGAGGAGGCGTCTTGGATCGCTGCATCTGATGTCGCTGCACCTCATCTGTTGAGAAGGTTTTATCAGAGATTTCCCTTTAAGCCTGGGTCCAGGCGGGGGAGGGCCCATAAGAGGGAGGGTACTGTCATGGATATGCAGTAGTGTTTGTCTGTCAGCTTACCTTCCTTCCCATGTGTTCATCTTAGAGGCCTGAGCCCTTTCACCTGGCTTCCTTTATATCTCCTCCCAGCCAGACTCCACCCCAGGCCCTATCACAGAACACTATATTAACCTGTGCACTGCAAGCCTGCTTTGCTGATCAACGTGTTTGTTAGGCATTGTGTGTTTGGGTTCCTGCCTGCCGTGTGCTACGTCTGTCTCTCTGTTACGTTATTGGCTTGTCCCCGACCATCCCTGTCTGCTCGTGACCCTTGACCTTCGGCTCGTTCTTCGTTATCCTTGTCTGCTTGTGGCCCCTGACCTTCGGCTTGTTATTCGGTTCTCTCTATCGTGTGCTGCTGCTTCCCCTTATCCTACGGGGCGTGAGCTAGGAAACTCCAGGGGCCGCGACCTGGTCCCAGCCTGCAGCGTAACATCCTCACCACTAGAGGCCCTGGAGAAGACCAGCTGGGTCTTAGACTCCGCGCCCTGGGGAATCTTGGCTCTCGCTTCCGTTGGGATCCCGGTTGTGCTCCTCTGGTCCCGCTTTCCACAACCACCCAGTTTCCTATCCACAGAAGCCAGCCATAGGGTTCACTACCTCGCGGTGCACTCCTGTCCCCCTACGGTGTGCATCTGTCACCTGGCCACAGGTGACCCTGACAGGAGGTTAACTAATAATTTGGAACTGTATGTAGTTATTTGAAATGTTTAGATTTAACTGTATGCTATGCTTATTATAGGTTTTACTGAAGCTTCAGAGACTAAGATTTGCCTATTTCTCCCCATTTAAAGTGGCAGCTGGAGCCGGAGTACAGTACATTCGAGAACCTAGTCCAGAATTCCTGAATCATCAGGGTGTGCATGTAAGTGTAACAGCAAAGACGTTCCAGGGAGGGAATGCATATGCATTTGTATACTTCAAATGTCTTTCACCAGCTGCCATACAGGGGCTCACCTAGTAGGCACAGTCCATTTTTTAAAATTGCCCCAACAGTTTCAGAGGCAAAGTAGTAGCTTGAATATGAGCACAAGACACTCAAGAGTTCCAGTTCACTAAGTTATCATGCAGGTGTTTTTTGTTCCATAAAGATCAGCAAACAATTTGTCAATAGTCTTGCATTTAGAATGTAGCCATCATGGTTGAGAACACTGATGCCGGATCTCTGGTATCAAAAGGATTGTAGTTCACAAAACAAAGTGCAAAAGTTTTCCCTATATATAACAAACACAGGATTACAAGGCCTTGTGGTAAAGCACAGAGCAAGGTTCAAGTATTTGTGGAGGCTTGCCAGCAACTGATATGTTCCTTCCAGTAGTTTGAATGTGAACAGCGGTGTGGATTTACTAAACGCAAATAGACTGTGCAGTTGCTCAGGAGCTTAGTAAATGAGTAGAAATTCTGCTAACTTCCATCATCTAATCATGTGCAAGCAAAAATGCATTTTATTATTTTTATTTCCTTGCACGTGATTGGGTATTTTTTGCAAAGTGCAGGTTTACCTCATTTGCAGTCTGTTTGCCTTTAGTAAATCAACCCCAAAGTGTCTTGATTGAACAAAAAAAAAAGGGTATGTAATGTATGAAATGATTTTGATATCTGAAAAACCACAGCTCTTATAGAAGCTGGCGAAAATATCAACTCAGCATTGAAGTCAACCAGTGTAAATGGGACTGCATTTGTCTCTTCCATTGATAGATCATTGTGGTATAATTCATATCATTTGATGGTAAAGTAAAAAGCCAACTCAACCTTAAGCCTCTTCCCTCTGGCAGTAAACAATGCTAAGGTAATTTCCCTTTTCCAATTTTTTTATTTTTTTTTCTATGATCATTTTCTGAAATGCTGGCTTGCTCTCTTCCCCTTAGATACTCTGGCTATGGATATCAGAGGCCTTTTGCAGACCTCCTAGAGGATCCTTTATGTGAAGGACCAGCCTTTTTGTACACCTGCTGGAATGTTTTATTTTTTTATTATTTCATTAACTACTTGCCGACCAGCTGCCGCAGTTGTACTGCTGAAGGTTGGCACGCCTGCGGGAATCGCCTTCATTGTACATCGGCCGCTTTAAAAAAGCTATAGGGGGCACACGCACCTGCGGCGCGATGCCAGAGCCGATGAGCATGGCCGGAGGCTGCGATGTCCGCCTGCCATGCGCAATCACAAGAGCCAGAACGGGGATCGGTCAATGTAAACAGACAGATCCCCATTCTGACAGGGGAGTAGAGAGAGATCTGCTGTTCCTAGAGTTTAGGAACAGCGATCTCTCTCCTAGTCTAGTCAGTACACTCCCCCCACAGTTAGAAACACCTACCTAGGAAACACTTAACCCCTTGATCGCCCCCTAGTGTTAACCCCTTCCCTGCCAGTAACATTTATACAGTAATCCGTGGCTATTTTTAGCTCTGATGGTTGTATAAATGTCACTGGTCCCAAAAAAGTTTTAAAAGTGTCCGATCTGTCTGCCGCAATGTCACAGTCCCGCTGAAAATTGCAGATAACCGACATTACTAGTAAAAAATAAAGAAATAATAAAAATGGCATAAATATATCCCCTAATTTGTAAACGCTATAACTTTTGTGCAAATCAAACAATACGCTTATTGCAATTTTTTTTACCGAAAATATGTAGAAGAATACATATTGGCCTAAACTGATGAAGAAATTATTTTTTTTTTGGGATATTTATTATAGCAAAATGTAAAAAATATATATATTTTTTCAAAACTGTCGCTCTTTTTTTGTTTATATCGCAACAAATAAAAAACGCAGAGGTGATCAATATAACCAAAAAAAAGCTCTATTTGTGGGAAAAAAAGGACATCAATTTTGTTTGGCTACAACGTTGCACGACCGCGCAATTGTCAGTTAAAGAGACGCAGTGCCGTATCGCAAAAAATGGCCTGGTCATTAAGGGGACAAATCCTTCCGGTCCTTAATCCCCCTGGCGGTAATCCCGAGTGTGGCTCGGGGTAAATTTCAGTACCATTAGTGGTAACCTTGAGCCACACTCGGGATTGCATCTCAGGATGCAGGTCCAGGTTTCTTACCTTGTCCCCAGGATCCCGCGATGTCCCCCTGCTGTGTCTGCGGGCTGTGTCCTCCGCCCGATGCTCTGTGTGCCGGGCTCTGTTCCCTGCAAGCGTCGCAACGCATGGGGCGGAGCCCTGTGGCAAATTCAAAAAGTAAGAAAAACATAGCACATACAGTACACTGTAATCTTACAGATTACATTACTGTATCAAATCATTTCACATTCCTTTTGTCCCTAATGCTTTGTCCAGTGCCCTGCCTGCAGTTTTATATTATATATACAGTTCTTTCTGCTGGAAACTTGAGATTGACCATGGCAACCAAAAAGTGTCCCTTTATGTCAAAAGTTTAATAGACCAGCTGGAAAACAGCGATAGTAGATTGAATTTTCCTGTGCGCCCACGAAACGCGTCGCTTTCCAGTGACGTCATCCCTCCTCGCCTGGAAACCACCTGCGCCTCAAGCCTCATTCCGAGAAATCCTCCACTGCAGCCGGCCAATGACCATCTAGCGGTGTACGGGGTGAGCAACAGAGCGCTAATACAGCAGGAAAGGATTGACTACACTGAGGACAACCCCATGCTGGGACTTATGCTTATTATGACTCCAAAAATGTTGCCTGTGAACCTTTTATTTTACATTAAACTTGTCCTATATCTGCACCTAGAAGCGCCTCTCTCCCTTTGTGTCTAAATTAGAACACTTGCAGAATTGCGCGATAGTGAATCGTGGGGAAATTAGTTTTATTATTATTATATTATTATTTTTTATAATTATTTATAGTTATTTATTATATTATAATTTAAGATTTCGTGTTTCAAACTTTATCATACCCGGGATGTTTACTAGACTCTTGTTTGGACAGATTTAGGTGTGTTATTACTAAGAATTACAGGCCTACAATATAAAATGCCACAGCATGGCACATCTTGACTTGGCAATATTTGCCCACTCTTCTTTGCAAAAACATTTCAAATCTGTCAGATTGCGAGGGCATCTCCTGTGCACAGCCCTCTTCAGATCACCCCACAGATTTTCAATTTGATTTAGGTCTGGGCTCTGGCTGGGCCATTCCAAAACGTTAATCTTCTTCTGGTGAAGCCATTCCTTTGTTGATTTGGATGTATGCTTTGGTTAGTTGTCATGCTGAAAGATGAAGTTCCTCTTCATGTTCAGCTTTCTAGCAGAAGCCTGAAGGTTTTGTGCCAATATTGACTGGTATTTGGAACTGTTCATAATTCCCTCTACCTTTACTAAGGCCCCTGTTCCAGCTGAAGAAAAACAGCCCCAAAGCATGATGCTGCCACCACCATGCTTCATGGTGGGTATGGTGTTCTTTTGGTGACGTGCAATGTTGTTTTATATCTTTTGGAATTATGGCCAAAAAGTTCAACCATCAGACCATTTTCCCACATGCTTATGGGAGACTTCAGATGTGTTTTTGCAAAATGTATCCAGGCTTGGATGTTTTTCTTCGTAAGAAAAGGCTGCCGTCTTGCCACCCTACCCCATAGCCCAGGCATATGAAGAATACAGGAGATCGTTGTCACATGTACCACACAACCAGAACTTGCCAGATATTTCTGCAGCTCCTTTAATGTTGCTGTAGGCCTCTTGGCAGCCTCCCTGACCAGTTTTCTTTTTGATGTTTTATCAATTTTGGAGGGACGTCCAGTTCTTGGTATGGTCACTGTTGTGCCATATTTACTCCACTTGATGATGACTGTCTTCACTGTGTTCCATGGTATATCTAATGCCTTGGGAATTCTTTTGTATCCTTCTCCTGACTGATACCTTTTAGCAATGAGATCCCTCTGATGCTTTGGAAGCTCTCTGCGGACCATGGCTTTTGCTGTAGGATGCGACTGAGAAAATGTCAGGAAAAACCTACTAGAACAGCTGAACTTTATTTGGGGTTAATCAGAGACACGTTAAATGATGGCCAGTGTGTACTGACTCCTATTTAACATGAGTTTGAATGTGATTGCTTAATTTTGAACACATCCCCAGTTATAAGAGGGTGTGCACACCTATGCAACCACATTATTTTATTTTTTTATTTTTACTTTCCCCCCTAAAAGATTTCAGTTTGTTTTTCAATGAAGTTGTACAGTTTGTAGGTCACATTAAAGGTGGAAAAAGTTCAGAAATGATTCATCTTTGTCTATTTTTTTTATATCACAGAAACCTGACATTTTAATAGGGGTGTGTAGACTTTTTATATCCACTGTATAAGATTACAGTTGAGGATTCATTTGATGGTATCCTCACAATCCTCTCCCTTTCTTTCCAGGTATCTCACATTCTATGAAGGAGCTGAATGAAGTCAAACTATTTTTCTTGTCTTGTGTCACCCCTCATTTTATTCTGGGCTTTTATATTGCTGTCCCGGGCACCTCTAGGCAATCCCATCAACTAATGTAACTCAAGTAAGTATTTGCATGAGTCGGGCTGAATAGGATTCCCGATTAATTACTGCCAGCCCCCTTATAATGATTACTTTATTCTATTTATCAGATTTGTCTTCCTTGTAAAAACTAGGTGCATTTCCATGTGAGACTTCCCCATCCCCCAGTGGGCAGAGAGACGTGAGCTCCGGCAGCTTGACCCGGTGGATTTCTGGCAGCACACAGTAGCTGTTGGATTTTACATGATGCGGTCCTGTGTCTAATTTCCTCTATCCATACAGGTGAGTAACAATTCCCACTGTGACTAGTATGTACTGTGTCTATGGAGGATTTATCTAATGGTATCCCTTTTGTTGTAGATACTGTAACTACTTATGATAATCAGTTACCCCTGAAGAAGGAAGTTTTAACATGTTTATTTCAAAACGCGTTGGGTAATCTCTGTTCCTATGAGTTATTGGCTGACAGAAGTACTTAGGTATCTGTCTATATCCATCAACAAAATTTTTCTAACCGCATCAATTGTTTTAACTCTGTACACTGATTACGATTTTAATGTGTATCAATAAAGTTTATTGTGAATTTTATACATGAAGTTGTTTATGCCCTAAAAATCCCATTAGGAGGTTGTGTTGATTTAGTGTTCTGTATTTAGGGATGTGGACATTCTATTCCCCCCTTTAATGTTGAAAAAAGTAAATTGCTTCTAAATAAATTAGGTTTGAAATCTAACTTAAAAATCAGCATGTGATATGTAAATTAATTTAGATGCCGCTGATATTAGGGCACAGTTCGGAAGATATATAGTGTAATAATCCTATTATAGAAAGCATTATCTTGGGATGGAATACAGATGCAAGCTAGCTCTTGTCCATAAGCTGAGGTCAAAATGTTGTATTATTTCTGCCTACTATAGAGGGATTGGATCAGGCTGTTTGCACACTGTTAGACTGCTTGAGAATGACAGATATTGTACAGCAGATCCTCTAACCTCTGCAGTCTGTCCTTCCCAATTACCACTTAACGAGAAAAGCTCACCCTCTTCTATGTGCCGGCACAATTTAAACAGCCATTTAAACAACAAGGTGGAAATGTACAAAGAAAATCAAAGTGAACTTGTCATTGACTGAATAAATGGCTTACTCTACTAGGAATTTAAAATGTGAAAGTTAAAAAAAATTAGGAAAATGCTAAATTAACACTGACACCATTTGGCGTGATACATGATTCTAAATAATTATAATGGCAGCATCCATTTTACAATGCTAAAATATACTGGTAATGTTTTCTACTATCTCTATTGATTAGGAAGTGGTTATCTTACTGAAAGTTATAATACATGCTTCAGAATTGTTTCCATGTAGATTATAAAAGTATGTAGGAAAAGTGGTTTTATTTTCAGATTTAGAAAGTCTTGATTTTTAGTGCTCAATTTCAGTTCATTGGGCTTTTTCTATCTTATCAGTGCCCTGTCCTACGTGTTATTGTGGTAGCTCCAGGCATATTTTGTGGAAAGGGTGGGAGAGTTAAACCTCTTTTAGATGTTATTTGCTGTTTATTTCCTCAATGATCAAATTTCAGCTCACGTCCTTTGTGATCACTAGAACAAGAAATTATTGTAAATCTCTCCCATGTAGAGATACCTGGCAACTAAAAGAGTCCCCTCACATCATCTGTTATTGAGGAATGGAGGTGGAAGGGGGCACAGAAATAAAAACCCAACTGAGGCTCTACCCTTCCCAAATCTATGGTAAAAAAAAAGGTTCCACAGGGAATGCCAGTTTTATCTTCTTTTGATAACAATGCCATCCTAAGTCAACACCAGCTTAAAGCAGAGCTCCACTCAAAAGGTAAAGCTCCTCTTGTTTGCACCCTTTGCCACATTTGGCACTTTTTGGGGGGGAGGGGGGAGCCGGAATTTTTACCCCCTCCTTCCCCCGCAGTCTTCTTGGACACATCTCTGGTCCCAGAATGGGACGATCCACAAGGCGCAGTGCGACTTGCACATGCCCAGTAGGAAACCTCAAGGCTTCACTTCCTGTTTCCCTTACTACAGATGCTGGTGCCTGCACCCGAAGCTGAGTAAGGACATCACGGGTTCCCTGGACAGGTAAGCGTCCTTATATTAAAGTCAGCAGCTACAGTATTTGTAGCTACTGACTTTTAATTTTCTCTGAAGGAGCCAGGAGCTCCACTTTAAGTGCAGTTTGTTTAAAATATGGTCAAAATTATATAATTGGATTTCTGTAATGCTAACTATTATTGTTGTGAGGAAAGAGCAAAGGTCTCACATGTTGAGTGACTGCAACTCTACGTGTACCAATATAGCTGCATGCCTTCTATCTGTATTCACCACAAAACCTTATAAACAGCTAGTAAAAGGTAATCCATATAAAAGCTTTAAAGCTACTGTAAACCCCATAAAAATAGCTAAATACACATATGAAATAATAGAGCTGTTTTACCTGCCAACAGATTTATAATGCTGACCATACAGTCCTTAGATTTACACAGCTCTCTCACACAGCACAGCCTTGCCTTACACAGGTGGGGACTTAATATTTCTTTACTGCAGTTCAGTAATATTTACAGGTCTCCTCCCCACTAGCACTCAGTGATTTGACAGTGAAAGGAGACGCAGGAGACAGCTGAGCTCATCTGACATCTTATTGACTTCTTGTACTGCTTCTATATCCTCCAGTTTGAGCTATGCTGTACAGAGACCGCAAGTGGCCAATACCAAACAAAAACAAGGTACTTGCATTGCTTGCATTTAGAAAAGTACTTTTAATAATTTTTTAATAAGTACACAGCTGCATTAATCTGTCTTTTATATCTGCCTGGAGTTTACCTATAAATGTACTTTGTATAATGAAGTAAAGACTATTAGAACTTATAATCAGTTTCCCAAATGATCATAGTTTTGACCACCATTTACATGGAAAGAAAGTATCCTCCTTCCCTAAACTGTAAACAAATAACAAAGGTCCTAATGGTAAAATAGGTGGACAAAATAACGCCATGGAAGACATTTGCATGAGACAGTTATTTACAGAGCTTTAAGCTTGTCGGACACACAGAGCTCACTTCATGGTCACTAGTGTAGCTGGACAGGTAAGCATAGAATTTTATCATTAAAAAGCATTTTACTGAAATACAAATCACTAACGCTATTTGCATTGAATACGCTTGGCTTGTAGTATCTGTATTTCTATTGCAAGAGCAAAGCAAACCATATAAAAAGCTACTGATCCATTCACTAGTACTAGTGACCTATGACAATGCATACTCACATAGAAAACAAATTCATACAGTGTTACAGATATGTCAGATTTTAAATCACCGACTAGGAACATGAACTGCACTGTTCTGCGACAAAGAATTTATGGAATGTAACAAAGATTGTACTGTCTTTGTCTCTGTATGATAAAATTATAAATAAATCTTGAGGAAGAGAGAGGAAAAGAAGACCAATGGCCCACAAACAGTGGCTGGTAATCACAGATTCTTCTAGTGCCCTAATGTATGATAATTATGTCAGGCTGTTTCCATCAGTCAAAAAATAATATTTTTAAAACTACCAGTTACTTGGATTAGGTTGTTATAGTATAGTTTTATGTTGGCTATACACGTATCAGTCTATATATGAAAAAAAAAAGAAGCAGGGTGCGAATGTCTCAAGCATTCGCACAGCTGTCATAAATAATCAACATAATTTGTGTAATACGTTTACTTTCTATGATCTCCAGCTCCATCTAATGACTAGGACTAGATAATGATCTTGGGAAGTGAACACATTACACAAATTATGGCAATTACTCCTGATGGATATGCAAATAATTGAGACAATTGTACACTGACGTTTGCATAAACAGACCCCTTAAAGTGTATATATAGCCAAACATTCCTTTTTTTCTAGAATTGGACAGGTTTTGTTTGTGTCTGTGTCTCTGCTGGGTTAATTTACCGTCTTAATATGCTCTGGTGACCATTGTCACTAGGGCAGGAAAACCAAACATTAAACAGTTATTACCAAAACAAGACTTAATCTGGGTGACAATCTATTGGTAACAACTGTCTAAGGGCCAGTTCACACCAGACACAGTTCTGTTCAGTTTCGTGCGCATTTTTTCAGCACTAAAAATGCATGCACAGTGTTTTCCATGTATTCCAATGGCTCTTGTTGGCTCAAGTTCACACCATGCAGTCAGTTTCCGGTCAGTTTCCGGTGCAGAAACTGACCGGAAACGGACTGTATGGTGTGAACTAGAGCCAACTAGAGCCATTGGAATACATGGAAAATACTGTGCATGCATTTTGTGCAGAAAAAAAGCACACGGAACTGAACGGAACGGTGTCTGGTGTGAACTGGCCCTTAGAGAAGAATTTCCCTCACTTTGTAGAGATTTCTTCTTTATTTTTGTTGTGCTTTTGTCATAGGAAATGAACAGAAACCTCTCTGATGAGACACACAAAAAAAAATAATTGATGGCCATTTTAACTTTTCTCTGCTCTGTCCAAAACTGGAAAAACATTTTGGCTATGCATATTCACAATAGGATAGTTTGATATAATATTTTTTTTAATGAAGGTATTCATTTAACTGGATGGGTAATTTGATTAAAGATTATTCTTATTTAAAAAGAATAATCAATCACAATTAATTTGACCAAACCAGCTGCTTATTGTTGTTTTGAGTCACTTTTCCTTTGAGGAAAAGAATTGAAACAACTGAATCTGGGATTGCTAGGTTGTTTATGATGTATGTCAGCATTAGGGCTAAAATCCTGTTTTAGACACTAATTTAATTGGTATACCTATATAAATGAATTCAGTGGGCACAGTCCCCAAAAATATCCTCCCTAAATCCCCCATCAACACAGACAGTGTTGATGTGGGAATCCCTTCTGCCGAACACTTGTCTTCTTCTGGCGGGGGCGGGCAGGGTAAGCCATTCCTGCTGGGAGAAGACAGTGATTATCACTAGCAGCTATAACAGGCTGGTTGTACTCAACTTGATTGATCGATCAACTTGGTACATTCAGCCTGCCCATTAATGGTTCGAATCTTGGCCAGTTCCTGTTGAACCGACTGAGATTTGAAACATCTGTGGTCGGCCTTATGCAAACAGTACCTCACAGACAGCTCACTGATAGCAAGCCTAATGTGAACCTGTGCTCTATTTTAAATTGTTAAAAGTCCTGCCCAAGTGCTAATACAAGGAACTTGCTGTTATTTCATTGACTTGAAAATACTTTTTGTGACCTTCTTTAGCTTAGTTTCAGTTGTTTTTTTGGGCCTTTTGCTGACTTCCTGGCTTCACTACTTATCCACCCTTTGTCTAATTACACTGCCTTTGTGACCTCTAAAGGCACTGATTGGAGAGAAAAAAATGCCAGTGGATAGACCTTAGCACTGAATTCAGGGAAAATCAGGCAACGACATGACAAACAAGAGTATTCTGGCGATTGAAGGTGTCTGCTCTGGTCTATTATGTTTTAAAGTTTTATATAGTGTACAAGCTTGCTTTAATACTCAAGGGGTCTTCCTTAACAACAGATAAAGCGTTGATCCTTGTCAGTTCGTTCGCTAACACAGGGTAGTCCCCTCCATACTCTCAGTAAAACTCTTATTAATGTTCTACTGTTCTTTTAATTTTTACATTTGGAAACACATATAAATTCGTATTTCATTCAGCAATGCAAAGGGAATGGATGACATGCAAAGCAGGGATGTCCACAGCAACCAGTCACATTTCTATTTATGGCAGATAAATTAATGAAATATGAAATCTGACTGGTTACTATAGGGCACTGTACCTTATACTTAAGTATTGCTTTTTACTTACTAAATAAGCCCTTAAGAGCCGGTTCACACAGGGGCGACTCGGGAGGTGACTTGAAGTCGCCCCAAGTCGCGCTGATTTTTAAACTAAATGTACACGACTGCAGTCGCTCCGACTTCAAAAAAGGTTCCTGTACAACTTCAATCCGACTTCTAGGCGACTTGTACCCATTGATTTCAATGGAAGTTGCCTCAGAAGTCAGATCACTGTCTTTACTGCAGCGACTTTTCAGGAAGTGAAAACTGTTTTTAGGGCAAACCCCTCCCTCCCACAGAGCTGATTCAAGATTGATTGGCCACTGGAATGTCTCCTGTCCTGGAGGCGACTTGTAAGTCGCCCCATGTCCCGCTGTGGTGCAGGCTCAGGTTGCTTCCAGGTCGCTTCCAGGTCGCCTCCAAAGTGTCGTGTTGCCCCTGTGTGAACCGGCTCTTACTCTGTCTAAGCTAATATAAATTTTTGATAAAAAAGAGAATGGTATTGCCCGGGACCTATTTAAAATAGTTGTGAGATTCAAAGGGTCTAGAATAGAGGACCATTTTTTAACTGTTTCTGTTTTTGCTGTAGGCAACACTTATTAAAATAAACACTAGTTTTTGTCTGAGTAGAACATGTGTTCAACAGCACAACTGGGGTAGAAACAAACAAAAAAAAAAAGACTTGTGACCTTCTTTAGGGGTTTTCTGCAAATCTAGAACATCTTTCAATAGATGCTTTAAAAAGGGAGTTATAAAAAGGCTCCTGGAGACATTAGGGCTGATGTACTATAGGCTGTTCAGCTTGCAACTTTGTAATGGAATTTTCCCTTAGTTTAGTGAATGTGGTGAAAATTTACTTTGCAAAGGATTCCCAATTGTGTGCCAAGAAAATATAAAAAAACACAGTTGTTTTGCTTGCAAATGACTGGGTGATGGAAATGAGCAGCACTTTACCACATTCCCCAAGCTAGGAGAAAATCCCTTTAAAAGGTGAAGTTAGAAGCCTATTTACTTTAGTAAATCAATGCCATGAACACTGAGAGCCGGTTCACACCAGGGCGACTCAGGATTCGACTTCAGGTCGCCCTGAGACGCCCCAAGTCGCCCCAAGTCGCGCTGTAATGTTAGTCTATGGAGCCGTCTTTATGCACACTACAGAAGTCGCTCTGACTTCAAAAAAGGTTCCTGTACTACTTGAAAACGACTTCTAGGTGACTTGTACCCATTGATTTCAATGGAAGTCGCCTCCAAAGTCAGATCACTGTCTTAACTGAAGCAACTTTACAGGAAGAGAAAATAGTTTTCTCAGGCAAACCCCTCCCTTCCACAGAGCTGATTATTGTTTGATTGGCCACTGGCAAAGTCGCCTGTCCTGGAGGAAACTTGAAGTTGCCTCGAAGTTGCCTCTAAGTTGCCTCAAAGTTGCCTTGAGGTTGCCTCGAAGTTGCCTCGAAGTTGCCTTGAAGTTGCCTTGTAAAGTCGCGCTGGAAGTCGTGTTGCCCCAGTGTGAACCGACTCTAGCTGACATTTTCTACTTTGTAAATTGTAAGAGCAGAGGTAATTTTCTCTAAAAGAAAATCTTTCACATAGGGCAAAAAGCAGTAGTATGCTTGACTTATAGCAGTCATCACATATATAGAAAACGCTAGTATGCACATGATAGGGCCAATGCTGATCCTCGTGCTTGTATTAAATAAAATCCTAATTATCTAATTTGATCATGTCACAAAAATTGATTTAAAAGATAGGACAGGTATAAGACATACTTGTGTAATCAAGTATAAAATAAACTGTTAAAAAAATCTAAAAAGGAACATAAATTTATGTTACCAAATATCTGTTTTCATCTAGAAAGCAGTCTAAATTAATATTGCAGATTGGATCTAAAGCTCAATCAGCAGTAGGCATATTATGTTACTTTTTATTTGTCAGTCTTACTAAACATGTGAGCTCCCCATGGTGCCGATATTACCATCTGTAACATTTTTATATAGATGAAATTTCCTTATTATCCTACTAAACAGTTTAGCTCATCCAAAAATTATATTTCATCTTTGGTTGAATAATGGCAGGTTGAATCACTCACTGGCATCTTAATCGCATAGGACTATGGTGAGTATGTACCATCAGGAACATAAAATATCCCAATAAAATACAGAGTATTAAACTAGACCTTTGTTTCAGGAAGGCAGAATTGTACTTTCACTGTATTCTCTCTGTTATCTCTTGGGGAAAACACAACTTTGTGTTCCACTATCCCTGATGTAGCCATGATAAAATGCCATACTTTCTCTTCTCAGTTCTTTAGTACTTCATTTTACATCATAGAGAAAGCAGGCAACAGTGCTTAGCTTCATACTGACTTCAACTCAGGCACTTTTTCAAATATTTTAAGGAAATAAGAAACTGATTCAACTTGCCAAAGATAACTCATAACCTAAATATCACCCATGAGTGGAAATAGCAGCTTTTTTGACAGCTTTTAGCAACAGCCTAAAACTTTCTTACTGGAATACAGTAGCCATGTGTCGTAGCAATGTTTTCCCCCTATACTGTACTATATACTGGTTTGGGCAGCCTGTGCCTCCCCCGCATCCATACAAGTACATGTTTCTATTTGCTGGTGCAAATGTTACTTTATTAATTTTAGAACTTTTGAACCGCCAGAAGAGAAGTTATAATCATGTGAAAATTCTCCTCAAAATTGTGCAATTTATTGGGTGGAATAAAATCTGTTCAATCTGTATGCAACACAAACCAGAGCCACTGTATGAATGGAGGGATTCCTACCTCTCTTGTGACTCGAAACACGAGCAGGTGGCACTGTAGAGTGGGCTACTTTGGGAAAAACTGGACAGACAAGGAAGGAAAAAAAAATTCAAATTAGAAAAGAAAAACGAAATGAAAATGTAAGTAAAACAGAAAGTAAGTAAGTAACAATAGATGTACAAAGATTGATGTACAATTGTGAGTACATTAAAATAAAATATTAGAGGTGATTATACAGTAAACCCTATAGGGCAGTAGGTGGAACAAATAATAAACTGGTGAACCATTAGCACAAGCAAATAAGGAAATTTACGTTGTAGGTTAAGTAAGAGGATTGAAAAAACAAAATAGTAGTTCTGGCTCTTGCAAAAATACCCTTTTTAAAATACTTATGGTCGTTGCATTTATTGATCTCTAAAAACATCAATAAATTACATACAGTTAAACATTTGAGTCAAATCTTGGTGATAACTTGAGTTTATTAGCATTATAATTAGTCAAATATGCATGATTAGGGCAATGTCATAGGTGTGCACAGTAAATTATAGCTACTTGTAGCTTTGAATTTGCTAGATAGGGTTTCATTTTTTTTTTTTTTTTTTTACTTTGGCCATAGATCACAATGCCTGCCAGTAAAGAAAATGCAGATAAAAAATTACCTGTAATTTAGAGGTCCAGGGGCAGACTCTTCAACATGACTCTCCAACATGACCCCAACTGGTATGTATAGACACTGTGGGAGTTATTTACTAAAACTGGATTAAAATCTGGTGCAACTCTGCATAGAAACTACTTAGCTTTGAGGCTTTAGTGGCAAAGCTTAACTGAACAAGCTGAAGCTAGAAGCTGATAGGCTACAATTCAAAGCTGCACCAGATTCTGAGTTTCCTAGCTTTAGTAAATCTACCCCTGTACTCTGCTCTCCCCTCACCCTAGGTTAGTCAACACATTCTTTGCTTCATGATCAGGAGCAGAATGTTTTGCACTTACCTAAGTGGGTCATTATGGAAGTTGTGTAATACTGTAGCTATTGGATGATAATAATATACACATAATCTGAACATTATTGGGGTGGATGGGTTCCCGGGTGGTTTGTGTTTATTTTTTTTCCTCCAACCTCACACTTATTATTTTTCAAGATCTGATACGATATATGGTGATGTTTTTGTTTTTTTGAATACATGATATGCTTTTACATGATGTTTGTTTTCATATATGTGATGATATATGTATTTCTGCACTTTTTGGAAATAATCTATTAACTAAATTACCCATTAGCTATAAGATCCAAAAACATTAAAAAGTGGATCCTGGATCCTGAAGAAGCCCTCCAGTTGGGTGAAAGGTGTCGATCCATACACCTTCTTTTATACATTGATGTACAGACATTTGTATTAATATGTCTATGGTTATGATATATCACCTTTTATGAAGTTCTTTTTACATTTTGTATAAATAAAAATATTGTGATTTTTCCTACTGTACTACGTTGTCTACTGGTCTTGGGCAGTTTAAAATCCCTATTCCCCATAGTCTCCCCTTCTGGAGAGGCATGGGGACTATCTCTCTACATATTCTGAATGTTGGTGTATCTTAAAATGTTCTGTTTTTCATTAGACAATGCTGATGCATACAGGCTCTCTCCATGCTGGAAATCTCAATATTGCCTATAATTTAGCTTTCTAGAGATCTTATCCTTGGCTAAAGGGATGCAGACATTGCATCATCTTGTTTAATAACACTGAGGTGTTTCTAGGTGATTATCATGAAACACGGCGCTCCCCTTTATAAAAAAAAAAGCTTGTGAAATTACATAGTGACACAAACAGCAGTTTTGGCAGAAAACAACAACATATTGCAATGCAAGTAGGTCACCTAGTGGGGATTGATTTTAAAGGAAAAAACTGAGTGTCATTATAACTGGTATGCTGAAAAACCCTGATCTTTAGGGGGTTTAATAGCTGAAGCTCAGATTACACATACAACTAATAAATCAGAGGAATGGACCACCCTTTGTTCCTAGTTCTGTATAATTAAGTACAGTTTTAATTACAGAGAAACAATCTTAAAGTGTGAATAAAGGCAAAACTTTTTTTTTCATTTTGGATAGATCAAGAAAGAATTATAACCCCTTTTTTTTTCTATCTGTATCCCATTAGGGATATTTCCCTTCCCCTCTGTCCCATAACCAGAACAGGAAGTGAAAGGAAATCCCTCCAAAGTGAGGGATATGCAGGGTGTCACCAGAACTAGCGTCTCTATTGGAAAATGTCTCCTCTATTGCTGTTCTGATGTCAACCCAAAATTTAGGATTTTCTTTTACTGTCACTTTCAATGATAACGGTAAACAGGACAAACAGAGCGGATGAATCTTCCTAACAGGGGCACAGACACCAATAAAACTTGACAGGTGTCCTAATCCCTCTCAACTCCATAGGCGTGCGCACAGGTGTGCTGGCTGTGCCTGGGAACACCCTAATCACTCGGTGTATGCGCTGATTCCCCCTGCTGATTCCCCTGCTGATTCCCCCTGCTGCCCAGTCCTGTCCCCCCCCATAGCGCCACTTGCTGCTGTGGGGGAAGGGGCTGATAAATATGTCATTTACAGGTCACTTAATTTATTTATGAACACAAAGAGTAATTTGTACTGATTGCTCCTGTGTCCATTCATAACTGAATGATAGTAAACTGCGTTTACTATCCTTCAGTTTGTGAATGAACAGGAAGCTGCTCAGCACAGAGCACTTCCCATTTATTCACTGTCCATTGGATCTGAGGATGCAGAGAAGCTGTTTAGAGCTCTGATATTTCACCAAAGCCCCTTATTGGGGCTCCTAAAAAAAAAAGTAAAACTAACGATAAAAAAATAATATTGTAAGAAAATTATTAAAAAAATTGTAAAAAAAAAAAAAAAACTAGTAACACAGTCCACTGACACCAACCACTGTGCTATTGACACGTCCACTGCCCTACTGACACTGTCCATGTTTTAATACATTTTAAAATGTTTGTTTATATTTATTTATAAGAGTGTGTGTGTATATATATATATATATATATATATATATATATATATATATATATATATATATATATACACACAAGCATGTGTGTTTGAACTTTGGGGAGCACACCCAAATGCAATAGGCTGCGCACACCCATGCTCCACTCAACTAACTCAAACTAAAAAAAATTGCCTTTAGTGACACTTTAAAACTAACAGCTAACACATCAGTTTAAGAACATACACAAACGATAATAAAAATCACATCCAAACCAGATTTGATGGATGAATAAAGTGTCACAAAAGAGCTAAAAGACTTTCTTTAAAAAAAACCCTGCTCCAGGTCCCCCCAATGCTGGCCACATGTGAGTGTCTTGTCATTTTTGTCCACATGTCATCCCTTCCTTTAGCAGAGATCATGTGGCCACAAGAATGGACATTTGTGAAAAGCAATGAAGAGAGAGAGAAGCAGCAATTTCTGGGAAAGGTTTTTAAGAACTTCTATTGCTCTTTATTTATCCATCTCCGCAAGCCCCTTATCATTTTTTTTAAATTTCACATTGAAGTATTGGTCCACTTTAAGCCATTAAAATGCTATATATACAAACTATCCTATTACACAATAACGACAGCAGACTACATTATTTCATATGCTAGTTGGTTTACCATTCTTGTTATCTTGCATTTTATCTTATAGATTCATATTTTACACGCACAAAAGCCAAACGCAGGAAAATATGATATACTGAAGTATTTCCTCTAAAGCTAAACGACATTTGAGAAGGCATAGATTATATTAACATCAGCACTTTTGACCTAATAGCTACAAGTATAATGAAATTAAATATTTCATTGAAAATTTGAAATCATGACCAGATAATGACTTGTAAATACAAGCCCTCTCGTGTTAGGGATCCATAAAATTAATTTGTAAGGCGATATACTTTAAGTAACCTACAGCAGAAAGTAGAAAGATGATGTCATAAAACTAATGATCTGTGTCACACAGAAGGAGCTCTATTAACACACGGATAATGAGTGACGGCTCCGCCAGGGATAATAAAAGAGAGTGAAATAGTTTTTTCCCTATTCCCTCATTCTGCAGCTTTACCTATTTCTCCCACCACCTTGTATGTGAGTGTTTGAATTATTGCTTGTGTAGACGCTAAAGTCCTTTGCTCTCATTCTACGCACAGCCCTTGCTAATCCATGCAATTAAGGCCAGTGATTCAGCCGTATTTTGTTCTGTTACGGTTATAGTGCGGAGACCCAGACACAATAATTTGGAGCAGATGAACAAGATAATTGCATTTATTTGCTATGTATGAATCTAGGTCAGGACCTGACCTAGCAGCTTCCACAGGCTGGGGTTTTAGTTCTTGAGTTATAAATCTTAAGAGAGTTTTTCCACTGTATTTTCTGCGATTTCTAATCTCTCCTCCTCATATTCGCTGGTGTCTCATTAAGGTATGATAGCGGAGGATAATGGACCCACCAAGTTTGTTTTTAAATCTTTTGTTACTAAGACCCCTTTCACACAGAGGAGTTTTTCAGGCGTTTTGCGCTAAGAATAGTGCCTAAAAAATGCCTGAAAATCTCCTGCCCCTGCAGTCTCAATGTGAAAGCCAGAGTGCTTTCACACTGAGGCGATGCACTGGCAGGACGAGAAAAAAAGTCCTGCAAGCAGCATCTTTGAGGCGGTAAAGGAGCGGTGTGTATACCGCTCCTTTACCGCTGCTGCCCATTGAAATCAATGGGACAGCACGGCTATACCGCCCACAAAGCGCCTCTGCAGAGGCGCTTTGCGGTGGTTTTTAACCTAGCAGGGGTTAAAACCACACCACTAGCGGCCGAATAGCGCCGCAAAAACGACGGTATAGCGGCGCTAAAAATAGCGGCGCTGTACCACCAGCGCATCCAGCGCTTCAGTGTGAAAGCGGCCTAAATGAAATCAGAATTATTCTAGCCCAGTGCTTATTTTATGATACCTGAGTGAAAGAGGTGAGACCTGAAACACCATCATCTCAACTCTTATACTCCCAGCTCAAACATAACGCTACTAATCCAATGCAAAATGTTAAACAGCATCCCATAACATTGCCTCATAATTAAAAAACAAAATATGTACTAATTCCACATGCTAAGCGCATGAAAACCAAAGTTGCTTGTGTAATTTTAATTTGGTTCAGTTAATTAGAAAGATAAAAATATTCTTCAATAAGGGTGAGGGCAAGGCCCTAACAGCTGTTACTGTTGGTACTACCTCAATTGCAATAGAATTATATAGGAAAATATAAAGGGTTTAGCATGTGAATATATGCTTCTTTTGAGAAGTTGCACTGTATAACTTCTCTGTTAGAACAAAAAACAAAGCGGAAAGCTAAAATTATATATTGTCAATTTCATATTTTAAGGGGAATAGGTATTAAATCATAAACATCTTAAAGTGGACGTAAACCTGATTCATGAAATTTAACCTAAGCACATATATCTGCAGTGTTTTCTTATCTCTCTCCAAAGCCCTAAGTCCCGTGTCTTTCTGCTGTTCCGTTCTTCATTTTTTTTTAATAATCACTTTTTTTTTATTAAGATAAATTCCAACATACAACAAAGAAATACACATTGCACAAAGTATCTATATAAATCCCTTCATTAACATACACCACACTAACCCACCCCACCCTGAGAAAACACACCGGGTCCTTGAAGCATGATAACTTCTGACAAGTTCTCCGAAAACCAAGATAACACAAGCCTGAAGCTTGTGTCAGGGTGGGTGCTATACATAGATTGGCAGAGAGCTAGTTTATTCACAGCTCAGCTCATTCCTTCCTTCCCTCTGCCTATGTGGAGTGAAGATGTGTGCCTTTTCTCCAATCAGCCCACACACAGTGTATGCCAAGACTTCACTCCCAGTGCTGAACAGGAAGAGAAAATTTCTAACACGATGTGTACTTTATAAAGAATATAGCAAGCTGAATACAGCAGATATGCATGAAAACTTATGTACGGAGATTTGTTTCATCTCTATGTATGATCTAAGGCTGTTCACTTCACTGGGAATATGTGAGGGTTTACATCCACTTTAAGGTAAAACATAAAAGAAAACAAGCACCCCATAACAACATGCACTGGCCCACATTACTGAATGTACTGCTAATGCATTTAATATAATGGCAATAGTAAATAGGATTTATCTAACTTTACTAGAAATTTAAAGTGTTGCTAAAATAGTCATTAAAAAGTGTCTCCTGCAAAGAAGATAGTTACATTTTATCTATGGTCAAAAAGTAAAATGATATAATGATTTCCACATTGTATTTCAATTATTTTTAGACCTATTCCTTTTAATATGAAAGAACTTGGAGACGTATTTTTTGACAATTCCAACACATTTACTTTCTTGAATTCTTTGACACATAGTCAAAGTGCTCTGTAAGTAGGCACTGCTGTGTCACACGTTTCACAGAGTCTGCCTTCTGAACTATAGAGGTGCTGAGAGGAGGAGTTCAGAAAATGAAGTCAGTACAGCAATCACTGCTTGCAGACAGCAATGCACCATGGGATATGTAGTCCTTAGAGATTGAAAGTAAACAGCAGAGGAGAATCTGCAAAGCATGCAAGGAATCCAGGAAATTGTGGAAAGAGATGCCAGCGAACAGGCAGCACTCACAACATGAAAGGAGAATTTTCAAGTAAGCTTATATTGGATTGCCAAAAATAATTAGAAAATGTATACTGTGACAATAGATTTCCTTTAACATCTCTCTGCATCCTGCTGCACCTAGTGGTTCTTCCTGCTGGCCTCTACATCACTAAAGGACATAGAAGTGTTGTAGGACTGGTAGATTATATCATTGAGTTCAGCCGCAGACCAGGAAATTTACATGCTTAGAAGTGTCAGATTCAGAAATTTCCTCAGGCAGAGATAGGCTGTGCGGGTGGTGGAAGTAGTAAGTATAATTTTTTTGCACACATAAAGGACCTGCAGTCTTAAAGTAAAAGTATCACAGAAAGGCGATGGTTAGGGAAAACACATCATGGGCATCTTGTTTTCATTTGCTAAGATTGTGGGCTACTTTATAAGGATGATGTTAAAGTAGAAGTCCACCCTAACACTAAAATCCCTGGATCCATGATCTAACACTAACCTATATAGCCCTGTAAAGAAGAAATTAGTATACATACCTTTTTTGAAGCCGTTCCGAACCGATCCCACGCTGAGCTGTCAGCTGCGTCTTCGCTGTGTGGGCGGGTGCAGAGGACACTGCTGACAATGGAAGCCCCATAGTAAGTCTATGGGTGACGATATTCCCCATTCATTCCACAGCAGTTGTCGGCTGTGTCCTCTGCAGAGCTTCCGCCGCTGGAGACCGGATCGGATTCAAACAAGAGATGTATATTGATATCCTCTTCACAGGGCTAGATAGGACAGTGTTAGATCATGGATGTCTGTATATGCAGGAATTTTAGTGTTAGGGTGGACTTCTACGTTAAGCCCTACTTCATGAACCAACTAAGCCTTCCTAAATCACTCTAGCTAAAACCCACCCATATCATAATTTCTTCTATTTTGCAAATGTATGGTGATTCTTACTGCACTGCCTTCAGAGGCATTGCTGTGGTTTGTTTTTAATGACTGGGATTTTTAAAAAACTCCCCTAAAAATGTTTGCCACCCTAAACCAGAAATAATCCTTATATTTCTAGGTTTTCCCCTTCAACGTCACTTTCTATTTCAAGCTTTGTTTAGCTAGAGAATAATTTACAGGGTGAAGTGTGACAAAAGATAAAACAATGTCTTTTGCTGGTGTTTATAGATAAACCCTAGTGTGAAAAGCCTGACGATTCTGGCAACAGCCTAATTATATAATACTCTTGTGAAACATACGGTTCATGTATATTCTCACTTCAGTACAATTGCAGTGCTTACTGGATGACGTTGATTACTTGTTGACTAGCATTGCAATTAAATGTGTTTATTTTAAAGAATACATTTAATGTTAGATTTAGATTAATTGTCCATGACTATAGTTCTGCATTAATTTAGACTACATGATTAAAGTTTTACTAAACCCACAACAGTAAAATCAGTCCGTGTATGCAGTAAAGTATGCTTGTTATACTTATTGTGGAACCTAAGGGGTTAATCCTCTGCATTGTGTAAAAAGGCTGTTTGATCCTGTATACTCTGATCCTCCCCTTCTTCCACTGTCCCCAATCCATCTCCTGATAAGACAGAGCCTTTGGAGTCACTCAGCACATGCTTAGGGGGGTTATGTGACCAGAGCAGGGCCAATCAGCACTGTCCAGACAGAGGGTCAGGGGTCCTGCAGGCCCATAGGACAGTCAGAGTAGAATGAAAACTCCTCCTACAAGCTTTAACCAGTGCTCAGCCCGTCACTGATAGAAGTCACTGCTATATACTGCTGATGAGAAAAGGTATTTAGCAGTTTATATTTACTAAAATAATTGCACTTCCATGTTCTGTGCACTGTGGGATACCAGATATATTGAATGCAGGGTCCTGGGTTTAGTAAAACTTTAAGGCTTCATTCACACAAGCTTACTACAGGGTAAGCCTGTGCCTGTGCGAGGGCTGTGTTGGTAACTGCATGGGAATGCACAGGTGCCCCATGCATCCCTGTGCAGTCATTCCTATTCATATCAATTGGGACACAGCAGCTGTAAAAGTCCACCAAATGTGGATCAGGAATTGCAGAGCAAATGGCTTCAATTATGGTGGCCTAAATTCTTTCTTAGAACAAAACTATGTTTTTAATTGTTATCTCTGCTCCAGTTGTTTTGAAACAGCCCCTGACTGGACAAACCAATAAAAAAAACGTCCTATTGGTTACTTTGAGTTACTGTATAAAACCAATTTTGGTGGTACATTTCTGGATAAAGACATAAGAACGTCAGTTATCATTTAGTCCTATGTAAAGTGGCAAATGGAAAATCAGAATACAGCTACCGGCATTGCAGTGATAAATGCTGCTATCTGATTGGTAACTCCAAACTGTATTACATCACTGACAATTCCACTGTGCCTTTGCACTTTAAAATTGTCATGAAGCATATCATTAGAAAGAGTCTACTTATTCAGTAAAAATATTGAAAATGTACAATGGCAACAAAAAAAATTCCTTTGCTTTTAACCAGCTTTCATTTCTACGAACGGTGTAGGTTTTCATGACCCCTTATTGCACCAAAAACTCACTTAGCTCACTTAACCAAACAAAGCTGTAGATGATGAGAAGACAAGAATTTCTTGTATATAATGGAATCCCTTGGTACTCAGCAGCTCAAAATTCATAAAAGAGCTGCAGGGTTTTACAATTCTCTGGTACATCTCTTGGGATTATCAGAGCAGCTCACAACTTGGTGCTCCTTTTTTTCATTTTTGCTTTATCAGGTGAATTTCCAGTTAGTCATTTAAAAATCAACCATAAACTTCTTTTTATGCCATAACGAAGATACCTGTGTAACCACACAAGTTACTTATCTTTACTGGTAATGCTTGGAAATTTGTATATGTGTGCTAGTTTATTCAACCATTAACACAGTAGTTAAAATTCATAGCCTACTGTTTATGCAATTTGAATTTTTAGAACATATAATATATTGCATATTACCAATTCTTGGTACTTTTGTTTTCTTTATTGAGCCCCTTTTCCTTTATTTTCACTAAATGATCCCTCCAGTAAGTCTATTATATTGTATAATACATTTTCACTTAACAGGACAAGCTGTCCAGATAACATAGCAGTTAGAGAGTTGAGACAAGCCATTTCACACTGACAGGGGTGCTTAAAATCTGCCAGCTTTTATTCATTCATGTAAAACAGAGGTCTCAAACTGGTGGCCCTCCAGCTGCTGCGAAACTACAAGTCCCATGAGGCATTGCAAGGCTGACAGTTACAAGCATGACTCCCACAGCCGAGGCCTGCTGGGACTTGTAGTTTCACAACAGCTGGAGGGCTGCCAGTTTGAGACCCCTGATGTAAAACATTTATCTCAAAAAGAAAAGAAAATCAAAGCTGTTGGCTAGAGTTCTCCTTTAATTTGTTAATCAAGTCCATCTATATCTGCTAGTGCATTTAACCCCCGCCATCTCCACAGTTTGATAATTGCTGCTATCCAAAGGTTGCTCCTCCCATGGAGAGGAGACACCCCAATACATGAAGTGTGTTACTGGTTGGATCACCTCCTAAAATCAGAGTAAAAAAGCCTAAAAAATGAAAAATAAAAAAAATTATTGATAAAGAACAGAGAGTGGGACTTTTGTGAGACACATGAAAGCAAATATAAATATGCAATACAAAATAACTTTAATTGGTCAGAATGACTGTTTCTGTGTGTACATATACATGTCATTTCAAAACTGTATGCATTTTGCTATACGTAAAGATACATATGAACATTGAGTCAGACCAAAAAGAGCATGATAAAATCATTCCAACAAGGAGTTTATAAGGTAAAAAGAGTTCAAGGATCACATTTACAGGGAATGTTCAACATAATTTAGCAATCAAACATTTTTGTTGGGGAAAAAATCAAATGGCTGTCAGAAGAATTTGAATGGATTGAATAGAACGTCCGTGTTACATAGAGTAAAGGTAGACTAGTCAGTCGATGTGGGTTCTACGCGTTTCAGGGCCAGCCATTTGATTTTTTCCCCAACAAAAATGTTTGATTGCTAAATTATGTTCATATGTATCTTTACGTATAGCAAAATGCATACAGTTTTGAAATGACATGTATATGTACACGCAGAAACAGTCATTCTGACCAATTAAAGTTATTTTGTATTGCATATTTATATTTGCTTTCATGTGTCTCACAAAAGTCCCACTCTCTGTTCTTTATCAATCATCTAACTTAGGGATGGAGGAGGGGATTGAATGGCCCCACCTATCCTCATTAAAAGTCCCACTAATTTGCCACTTCTTTTTTCAAACAACCAGGGATGGAGACACATGAAATGCCTAAAATGTAAAAATTTAAAAATGCAGTTTCTTTTTATCATCTATTATTCCAAATGCGCGCTCACCAGCTCGCATTATAATTAACTAATTTTGTTTTTCCTCTGCATTATCTCTCTGCAGAAACCCCCCCTTTTTTGTTCTCTCCATATTCCCATTGTTACAATATACCAATGCATGATGCCTGTGCATCGCCGCAGTCGGCCCTGTTTGGCTGCTGGGCTGGGCTTCTTGTATCACGTTTGGGGGCTGCGACGCGCACTGGGTGTCCCCCCTCCGCCCCGATCTGACACGGGGTGGGCGGGGGCTACGCCACTGTGTGTCGACGTCACGCTCCCCGCCGGAGGTGTGCGGCGTCCTCATGACGCCGCGGCCCCCTCCTTAGGCAGTGTTTTCACCTTCTGTCAGCACACCGGGAGTGATTTCGGTCACGGCCGGCCCTCCCCCTGTGCTTTCGCGTGACGTTGGGGGCGGGGCTGTGGCGGCGTCGCCTATATGGGCTTCCCCCCTTGCAGAGTCTCACATCCGGTTATATCACCTCTTCCCTCACCAAGGACCCACACATGCAGCTCTGTGCACTATCTGTTCACAGCTATCAAGTATTATGGTATACATCCATTCATTTCTTTTCACTTTATCCTGCTCTCTGCAGGCTTTCCTTCACTTTTTTTCATGGTTAGTCCTGATTTTTGATTGCCTGATATATCTTTTTCGTACATTCCATTATCTTCATGCACCACCACTCACATTTTTTCACCTCATACCCCATATTCAATCAACACTTTTTTTCACGTCTACATCTATATCTACATTAATTATTTCATTTATTTATATTTTTTATATTTCTTATTTTTTATAATTTTTATTTTTTATTTTTATTTTTACTTTAATTCACAATCTTAATTTCATCCTAATTGTATTTTATTTCATTTATTCATTTTATTTATTCCATTTCATACATATCTATTTATTTTTTACAACTTTTTCACATGACATTTTTTTATCACACATTTTTTCCTTTTTCCCTAGATTTCCCTTCCTTTGGGGTCTTTTTCACCTGCTTTCCTTTTACACCACTACTATGACTCTGTTGGGGTGTACGCCCTGTGGTCCGGCTGCCGCCCACCCCGCCTCCTCAGCTCCCATCCGTGGCATTCTTTGTTTGGCTCATCGTCATCACGGCCGCGCGGCTATTGCTCAGACATACATGTAAGTTAGTGGGTTGAGTGTTTGTGTGATGGTTGGGGGACCATCACTTCTTATACTTAGCCACATTTCTTAAGGACCGAACAATAACTCTTACCCTCTTCACTCGCAGATACTGACTACGGTCTTGTTCCTGATGAGGGGCTTTAAGGCCCTGAAACGCGTAGAACCCACATCGACTGACTAGTCTACCTTTACTCTATGTAACACGGACGTTCTATTCAATCCATTCAAATTCTTCTGACAGCCATTTGATTTTTTCCCCAACAAAAATGTTTGATTGCTAAATTATGTTGAACATTCCCTGTAAATGTGATCCTTGAACTCTTTTTACCTTATAAACTCCTTGTTGGAATGATTTTATCATGCTCTTTTTGGTCTGACTCAATGTTCATATGTATCTTTACGTATAGCAAAATGCATACAGTTTTGAAATGACATGTATATGTACACGCAGAAACAGTCATTCTGACCAATTAAAGTTATTTTGTATTGCATATTTATATTTGCTTTCATGTGTCTCACAAAAGTCCCACTCTTTGTTCTTTATCAATCATCTAACTTAGGGATGGAGGAGGGGATTGAATGGCCCCACCTATCCTCATTAAAAGTCCCACTAATTTGCCACTTCTTTTTTTAAAAAAACATTATTGCAACCACCGCCACCAGGATTGGTAAGCTGCAACATATTGCATTTTTGGGGGGGTTTAATGCAGTTTTCAGGTTAATGCTCTGAAAAATACCTGGTATTTTCAGGAATGACAAATAATGTGACACTCCCCTGCCTACATGAAGGCAGCAGGTCCATAAACAGCCGATTGTCAGCCCAGAGCGTTCCATGGGACAAGGAGAAGTTTTTTGAGCCCTGTGAAAATTTTGCTTTTCAGAGCACAGGGACAGTAACCAGCTGAGCATGGAGAGAGTAAGTACAGGTAGGTACCAAACTGGGCTTCTTATAAAGAGAACCTGTTACCTTGCCTCGTATAGGCTGTTTTAAATTTAAGAGTTTGATTTAGGGTACATTTAAGAGTATGCTCAGGTTATGACTAGGGTAGGTTCTCAAATTAGACTTTGGATTTAAGGTATTAAGTTCAGATAATGTTTAGGAATATGTTTAGGCGAAAGCTTTGCATCACTTTTTATGGATGCGGTAAAAAAATATTTGTGTGATACAAAATATTCTGGGTCTGTGCATTTAATTTTGGACTCCCAAAATACATGGTGCTCAAATGTTTTCACTCAAAACAATATACCAAATTCATTGTGCCCAAGACTGATAGACTGCCAATTGGGACACAATGTAGCCCACATTTGTGTAGATAAGAATACAATATGTATACTCCTTCTTTAAAACTTTAGAATTAGGGACACTTGAGGGAGGTATAAACCTGCAAAATGGGGGTGTGATTAAGACTTAGAGTGTTAGGAGGCTTAAGGGGCATGGTTAAATAAAACCCAGGCTTCGGATATGTGCTGGGAGGTTCTTTGGGAGAGGAGAGAGGACTTGTGCTAGAAGGTGTGGTGGAGGGGGGTCATATATGTACTTGGGGGGATATTTTGATGGGGAGAGGACTTGTTCTAGAAGGAGTGGTGGAGGGGGGTCTGATATATGCTCAGGGGTGCTCTGGGAGGGGAGAGGGCTTGTGCTAAAAAGTGGAGTGAGGGGAGGTTGGATATGTACTGGGGGTGCTTTGGGAGGGGGGCGGACTTATTCTAGAAGGTGTGGTGGATTGGGGGTCGGATATGTGCCTAAGAGGGGTGCTCTGGGAGGGGGGAGGACTTGTGCTAGAACCTAGGGTGGAGTTGAATTGTATTTAAGGGCTGCTTTGTGACATTGTCAGCACTGATAATACAATTCTGAAGAGTTAAAGTGGTGGTAAAGGCTAAAAGTGTTTTACCCTAATGCATTCTCTTTATTAAGGTAAAAAAAAACTTTTAGGAACAGCCCCCCCCCCCTGTTAGCCCTAAATATTTACTTGGGCCCAATCTCAGTACAGCGCTGTGCCTGAGGGCAGTGGCCCTGCTTTGCTCTCTCTATCCCTCCTCACTAGACTCAGTAAGAGCAGAGGGAGCAATTGGCTCCTGCTGCAGTCAATTTAATTCAGTGATGGTGAAGTGGAGGGGCTGGTTTCAGCCACACTGTGTGTATCAATAGATAGATACATGCATACAGTGTGGCTCAGGAGTGAGCCTGCACCAGTACCTTCCCTAGAAAGCAGCTTGGTGGGGGGGTACTTAAAGGCAGGGGGAGCCAGGAGCACCGGCAGGGGACCCCAAAAAAGGATTGGGGTTGCTCTGTGCAAAACCATTGCACAGAGCAGGTAAGTATAACATGTTTGTATTGTGTTTATTTATTTTTTGATACTTTAACATCACTTTAAATTTTCAAAGTTGCATACTTTTTAATAAGGGCTGAAGCATGTTGTCCTGTACTATGTACAAAAAACAGACACTTTGAAGTTATTGAGACAACCAGAATTGAACTATATTTCCTTCGATTCCACACCATTTAATACTTGCCTGCTAACCCGGTGTTAACTAAATGTCCTTATTAAGAAAGTCACTTGTCAAGTGAATTAGCAATATCATGTTCTTCTTAATTCATATACCTGTTCATTTTGCAAGGGTAATATAGTACATTTTGTAAAACAGCCAGACGCAGTTATTACATTTTTTTTTCATAAGCTGGTTAAGATGGATATCTTGTCCGCCTTAATATTTTATAAGTAGAAAGCAGTGTAAAGTAAAAGAAAGCAATTTTTTAGGATATGTGCTCAGCAAAAAAAAAAAAAAAAAAAAATTACGTCAGCAAAGGGTAATATGATCTGCTCAGTAATCACAGCATTTAGCACAATGCATTACACAAGAAAATCAAAGCCTGACAACTAAGCCTAATTAACAACTAACTTATTGTATAAGGTTTTCTAAATGGGCCTGTTTATTCATGGGGGAACTTTCCTGTAAAAAAAAAAAAACGTTCTGTACCTAAGTCAAACACCCAGACCCCGCTGCATCAAAAAGACAGCTCCCTTATTAGTAGTATCCTGACCTGAAGTTTGAATGTAATGCCATGTACAACATATATATAAAACACAGAAATCTATAAGTCAATTAATACAATACTTCAAACAGAAAAAAAATCATATTATATCATAATGGTGGGAATTGATTTGTCAAGTTTACAATTCTTACACTGCTACAAAGTATCTTGGCCAATAATAAAATGTAAGAAGATCTAGTTCTTCATCATCTTGTTCTGCCGGGGCTCATGTTGCATATGGCATACTACATCTACTATCATTTATCAATTTGTTATATTTACTCTGTTATCTTCTTCATTATCAAACAGGTAGATGAAATCTGAAGGGCAACACAAACAATACACAACTGAAGCTTCTTCAAGCAAACACATTGTCTAGACAATGTACAGTATATGAACATTTTCTACAAAATACAGTAGCTATCAAATGTATACTAATTAAGCACATATATAAATAAAAATATAGTTTATACAGCAGTTTCTATTGAAAAGGGATACCTACCTGTGGTTGAATGCAGGTCCATTAAGTAAAACTCCACAAAATTAATAGAGGGGAAATCTTTCAATGGGGACACTAGTTCTGGTGACCTGTGGTTCCCCAAAAAATTCCCTTAATTTGCAAGGATTTCCTCTCACTTCCTGTTTGGCTATGGGTCAGGATGTGTAGGAAAATCTTTGCAATAGGACACCATGTTTGAACAACCCCAATTCCAACTAAGTTGGGATGCTGTGTAAAATCAACATAAAAACAACATGAAATGATTTACTAATCTTATAAACCCATATTTTATTCACAGTAGAAAATAGAAAACATATCAAATCTTTAAACTGAGAAAATGTACAATTTTAAGAAAAAAAAAAGATAATTTTGAAATTGATGGCAGCAACACGTCTCAAAAAAGTTACTCTGGGCAACAAAAAGCTGGCAAAGCAAATGGTAATAACAAGGAAGAGCTGGAAAAACATTTTGCAACTAATTAAGTTAATAAGCAACAAGTGGGTAATATAAGTGGATATAAAAAGTGCATCTTAGAGAGTCAGAGTGTCTCAGAAGTAAAGATGGGCAGAGGTTCACCAATCTGTAAAAAGCTGAATCTAAAAATTGTCAAACAATTTCAGAATAATGTTGCGCAATGTAAAATTGCAAAGACTTTAAATATATCATCATCTACAGTACATAATATCATCAAAAGATTCTGAGAATCTGGAGAAATCTCTGTGTGCAAGGGGCAAGGCCAAAATGCAATATTGGATGCCTGTGATCTTTGAACCCTCAGACAGCACTGCATTAAAAACAGGCATGAAATCACTGTCTGTGAACACAGTTTGCTGTGCCATCCAAAAATGCATGTTAAAGCTCTATCATGCAAAGAAGTACCCATATCTGAACATGATCCATAAATGGCACAATCTTCTCTGGGCCAAGTTTGACATTCTTTTTGGTAACCATGGGCACCACATCCTTTGGACTAAAAAGGAGAGTGATCTTTTGGCTTGTTATCAGCACTCAGTTTAAAAGTCTGCATCTCTGATGGTATGGGGGTGCATTAGTGCCTATGGAATGGGAATCTTGCACATCTGGAAATGCACCATTGATGTTGAATGATATATCTAGGTTTGTGTTTATGCTCTCATCAAGATGATGTCATTTTGCGGAGAAGGCCTATGACAACAGTGTGGCTTTGTAGTAGAAGAGTCCAGGTGCTTGATTGGCCTGCCTGCAGTCCAGACCTTTTACTAATTGAAAATATTTGACACATCCTAAAACGAAAAATATGACAAAAAAGATCCAGGACTGTTCAACAGTTAGAATCCTATATCAGGCAAGAATGGGACAACATTCCTCCACCAAAACTCCAGCAACTGGTCTCAGTTCCCAGATGTTTACAGAGTGTTGCTAAAAGAAGAATGCTACACCGTGGCAAACATGGACCTGTCCCAACTTTTTTGAGATGTGTTGCTGCCATTAATTTCAAAATGACCTTATTTATTTCTTAAAATGGTACATTTTCTTAGTTTAAACATTTAATATGTTTTCTATGTTCTATTGTGAATAAAATATGGGATTATGAGATTTACAAAACATTGCATTTTGTCTTTATATAGATTTTACACAGCGTCCCAACTTTCTTAGAATTGGGTTGTGTATACAAACTGCACAGATTTAGATTACCTGCAACTCACAGTCCCCATTCACACTTTGCGATTTGGATTTGCGGGCAGAATTGATGCGATTCTGCCCACAATTCCAAATCACGTCTAAATGCACAATGCGTGCTTGGGTACCATTAATCTTAATTGCGCACCAAACACTCATTTAAAGATCGCACTAAGCTTGTCACCTAAAAAAGGAATAGAAGCATCTTGTGGGCAACAACCATGCATAGGGCAGCCCATTGAAGTGAATAGACTGCCCTATGTGTGATATGTGTAAAAAAGTGTAAATAGCACTTTTAAACTCGTTCCCGCAATGCAACATCTGAACTGGGTTGTAAGAGTTACAATTTTAGTATTAAAAAGTATGTTTGTGTTTAATCCTCATCAAGACTAATACGTAATAGTATGCCTTTCTCTATTTTTACAATGGCTTATGGATAAACGTTTAAAGTGGAAAGTCTGTGTCATAGACCTATAATCAGTTTTGCGCAAGTATATTGGAATTGTGTAAATATTGGATATTTAAAATGAAATTCTAAATTAGATAAACAGGTTGATTTTTCGAAGGATTAAAGTGATATTAAGGGTTCAGCTTTTATTTATTTTTTAAATAACAAACATATTACACTTACCTGCTCTGTGCAGTGGTTTTGCACAGAGCAGCCCCAATCCTCTTCTTCCCCGGTCCCCATAGGCTCCCATGGTGCAGCCATTATTGGCAATCTTTCCTCTCCCCTGCAGCTACCATTGACTGACACATGTCCAAACCAGAGTGGGCTGAAAATAGGTAAGTATATGCATCTTTTTTACACAGGTTAACTAGTATAGGTGTTGGGGAGTGTGGAGGGGGGTTACGCCTGGTTAGGCTTAGCAGGAATTCTACTTTAAAGTGATTTTTTTTGTGACTTCACATTTATACATGCTTCATTTTGCATAAATGTAGTGTGTTAAATAAAGGAAAGGTAAGGCCATCCAGTAGAACTTTGTATTTCATTGAACCTCCCTGCATGATAACTGCTGAGATAGCACCCAAACAGGGAGTGCTTCATCAGAGTAGGACTTGATGTACTATTTGTTGTTACACCAATGGGCCCACAACCAGGCCAAACAAATCCCACAATATTTACTATTAGCCCATGTTCATAGAGGTGCACAGAATCAAGACTGAAATTTTCTGGCCTATTCGAAAATGATGAAAATTTTAAATAAAAGCATAGTGTATGCATGGCAGAGGACACCACAATCCACATGCATTTTTGTTAGTTTTAAGTAGAGTTACGAATGGTCAAAACCCTCAAGTTTCTATGCTGTATATGTCCAATTGGAAAGAATTCCCTTTACTTTCTATGTCTAGGCACAACAAAAGGTTAGAAGAGTAAGGGAAATCCTGTCTTAGGCAGCTGTCACCTGAGCAAGTATTCCTATTCAAAGGTTAGATTTTTTTTCTTTCTCAGTCCCAGTGACAGTGGTCACCAGGACAAACGGAAAGAGTCGATCTTCCCAGCAAAAAGTACACAGACAGCATCAAAATCCTCATGCACAGTAAGAGCCCATTCACACAGGGGCAACTTTGGATCCGACTTCAAGTCGCCCCAGGTCGCCCCTAGTTGCCTCAAGTCGCGCTGCATGAGAAAATCAATGTAAGTGAATGGAGCCGTCTTAATGCACAGTTGCTTCGACTTCAAAAAAGGTCCCTGTACTTCTTCAATCCAACTTCTAGGCAACTGCTAGGTGAACGGTACCCATTGATTTCAATGGAAGTCGTTTAGAAGTCGGATCCCCTGTCTTAACAGAAGCAACTTTCCAGGAAGAGAACATACATTTCTCAGGCAAACCTTTCCCTCCCCCCTCCCTCCCACAGAGCTGATTCTTGTTTGATTGGCCACTGGAATGCCTCCTGTCCTGGAGGCAACTTGAAGTTGCCTTGTAAGTAGCTCCAGGTCGCGCTGTGATTCATACTCAAGTCGTGTCCAAGTTGCCTCCCAAAGTCGCGCTGGAAGTCGTGTTGCCCCTGTGTGAATGGAGTCTAAGGGAAATGCCAAATGTAAATTCCAGAAGTATCTTATTATGAATAGGGATGAGCTTTGCGTTCGCGTCGAACACACGTTCGACTCGAACATTGGCCGTTCGACGAAAAACAAACTGTATAGTTCGTGCGCGTTAAATTCGTGTTGCGCGACACAGCCCATAATTTACTGCGGCATCGCAGTGCATTGCTGGCTGATGATTGGCCAAGCATGCACTATGACCCGCATGCTTGGCCAATCACAGCGCGGAAAAAACAGAGAGCCGTAATTGGCCAAAGCCAGGGTGGCTTTGGCCAATTATGGCTATGGGGGTTTAGTACACGCCCCACACTATATAAGGCCGCCTGGAAGTCGGCCTTGTGTAGTGTGTTGGCGTTTGTGAAAGAGGCAGTTTCAGAGAGATAGACAGTGTCATTTATATTGAGTTAGATAGAGCAGGCAGGCGAGTCAGTTAGCTGCTGTTACAGTGTGTAGAGGATATATATGTATCCTAGGTGTTGTATATATATTTATACACTGTATTGAGTTTAGATAGATCCGTTCCTGTTAGTCTCTATACTGTGACAGGCAGGCAGGTGATTGTGCTAGCTGCAGACAGTCAGGCCCCTTTCACACTGGGGAAGTTTGCAGGCGCTATTGTGCTAAAAATAGCGCCTGCAAACCGAGCCTAAACAGCGGCTGCTGTCTCTCCAATGTGAAAGCCCGAGGGCTTTCACACTGGAGCGGTGCGCTAACAGGACGTGAAAAAAAGTCCTGCTAGCCGCATCTTTGAAGCGGTGAGAGGAGCGGTGTGTTTACCGCTCCTACACCGCTCCTTCCCATTGAAAGCAATGGGAAACCGCGCTAACCTCAGGCTTTCACATTGGAGAGACAGCAGCCGCTGTTTAGGCTCGGTTTGCAGGCGCTATTTTTAGCACAATAGCGCCTGCAAACCGCCCCAGTGTGAAAGGGGCCTTAGTGTACTACTGTGTCCTTTGCATAGCGATCACCTAAAGCTCACCTGATACAGTTTTTCTCTATACTGTGACAGGCAGGCCGGTGATTGTGCTAGCTGCAGACAGTCAGTGTTTCACTTAGTGTACTACTGTGTGCTTTGCATAGCATTCACCTAAAGCCTACATTTTTGATGCAATACTTTGCAACAGGGCTCATTGCTGCGCTCTAAGTACACTATCTGTGAGGGGTTGCAGTGTTGTGGCACCAGCACCAGTGCCTAAGGCCCAATTTTTCAGCCCCTGTTCAACAGGGGCATGCAATTACAATTCTTGATCTAATATTTCACAGCAGGGCCCATTCCTGCACCCACCAAGAGTAACTGTGAGGGCTTACAGTGTTGTGGCACCAGCACCACCACCAAAGGCCCAATTTTTCCTACCACTGTTCAACAGTGGCATGTAAATACAATTCCTGATATAATAGTTGACAGCAGGGCGTTCCAGCGCCCACCAAGAGTAACTGTGAGGGCTTACAGTGTTGTGGCAACACCAACACCTAAGGGCCAAATTTCTGCAGACTATATATGGCAGGCCCCTACTTTCAAACATCCAACTTACAAACGACTCCTCCTTGCAACCGGAAGGAAACAACAGGAAGTGAGAGGAAATCTACCCCTAGGAAGGGAAATTCTCTCCTGTAAGAGTTAATATGTGAAAAAGGTGTCTCCTCTCCACTGATGCTTTATCACCAATCCTTGTTTCAATAAAAATCCAAATTTTCCAAAAACATTTGTCATAGGGATGGAAAGTGAGGTGAAATGTTCTGAACAGGTGCACAGACAGCAAAACAAATGTTACAGGGGTGATAACCCTTCCCTATGTTCTCCAAAAAGCTTAAAAATAGATTTTTTGGCTGGAGCTGCACTTAAAAAATGTACCTGTTCCAAATTACAAACAGATTATACTTAAGAACAAACCTACAGTCCCTGTCTTGTATGCACCGCCTGTATACGGCTGTTCAGAGTATATAGGGCCTTTTTTTATTTTGGGTGCGGGGTTCCCGTTAATATCCATACAAGACCCAAAGGGGCTGGTAATGGGCTGGGGTAGGGGTGGGTGATGGGGTAGCCATGCCATTTTTCTCAATGATTTTTATCCATATTGCCGGGACCAGACATGACATTAAAACCGCAAGCAGTTTTAAATGGCTTTTTTTCCTTTAGAAATGTCATTTTGTGCAGGGACAGTTCTAAACACGGGAAACACGTGCCACTTCACCGGCATACTTTAGACACCCCCCAGGTACGATATTTAAAGGAATATTTCACTTTTTTTTTTCACTTTATATGCATCATTAAAATGACTGCTCCTGACAAAACGACCGTTTTAAAAGATTATTTTTACATTGATACATGTCCCCTCGGGCAGGACCCGGGTCCCCAAACCCTTTTTAGGACAATAACATGCATATTAGGCATTATAATTAGCACTTTAGATTTCGAACGTTCGCGTCCATTGTATTTAATTGGGTTCTAAAGTTCGTGCGAACGTTCGGTCCGTTCGAAGGTTCTGGTGCGAACCGAACGGGGGGTGTTCGGCTCATCCCTAATTATGAATAGTCACTTTCAGTTAGAGATATCATGTTAAAGGAGTTCAAAGGGTGTCCCTTCACTAGGGCTCATAGAGTAGTAATAATATTATAATTATAAAATAATCACTAAAACTACATGATCCAGTGGCCCACAATTCCACACTTTTCTGTACTTAGCAGTAAAACCCTGACAGGGTTCTAACCCCTTCCCTACCCTACTAAATGAAAAAAATAATGTCCTTGATACAATGATACCACATATCTACATTAAAGGCACAAAAACATCTTTTGTGAACATACAGTGCACACTGCAAACAAGAACAGCAATGTATGCATTTAACAAGAGTGTATGCTTATTTAGATCAGTTGAAACAATCATTTTCATATGGCAGGCAAATGTTAGCCCTCATGTGAATCAGCAATTATCTTTATCTTTTTCTCCTGAGGATGCCTGTGTAGGAGAAACGCGTTGTGTGGGGCCAGACACGTGATGCCATTACACCCACCGGGGTCTGGCAGTGCAGGACTAGAATTTTATGCCATTTTTTGTTTCTACCTCTGGAAGTGCATTTTTAAGAAAAGGATGTTTTTTTAACTGTCAGATACTGCACTATGGGAGTTCTTCTTTTTTTGATACCTCCTTGTGAGCTACACTCCAGGTATGTCCTGTAGCCATTGATGTGGGAGTCCGAGTTGCCACAGGTCGATTTGAGCACTTACTGATTTCTGTGTGGAATCTCAATATTCCGTGAGGAGTGTGTTACACTATCTTGTGGTGGTTTGGAGCACTGTGTTTGCTGTGTTTTCACCATTCTCCCATCTGGATACCAGTGTGTCATCTTTGCGGATTTTACTATATGCTGCACATTTTTATTAATTGGTGCAGCCATCACAAATTTTTCTACTTGGATCTAATTTTACACATTTCACATTAATTGTGTACACTTATGAACTTTGATTTCCATTTTAATTATATATTTATTTATTGAACATTTATATTTCGGAAACAGTTTTTTTAACCACTGAAGCCCCGGACCATTTTGTTTCTAAAGGACCAGGCCCCTTTTTGTGATTCGGCACTGCGTCACTTTAACTGACAACTGCGCGGTCGTGAGACATGGCTCCCAAACTAAATTGACGTCCTTTTTTTCCCACAAATAGAGCTTTCTTTTGGTGGTATATGATCACCTCTGCGGTTTTTATTTTTTGCACTATAAACAAAAATAGAGCGACAATTTTGAAAAAAATGCAATATTTTTTACTTTTTGCTATAATAAATATCCCCAAAAAATATATAAAAAAAACTAATTTTTTCCTCAGTTTAGGCCGATATGTATTCTTCTACATATTTTTGGTAAAATAAATTGCAATTAGCGTTTATTGATTGGTTTGCGCAAAAGTTATAGCGTCTACAAAATAGGGGACTGTTTTATGGCATTTTTATTAATATTTTTATTTTGACTAGTAATGGCGGCGATCAGCGATTTTTATCATGACTGCGACATTATGGTGGACACATCGGACACTTTTGACACCATTTTGGGACCATTGTCATTTTTACAGCGATCAGTGCTATAAATATGCACTGATTACTGTGAAAATTACACTGGTAGTGAAGGGGTTAACCGGTAGGGGGCACTGAAGGAGTTAAGTGTTTCCTAGGGAGTGATTACTACTGTGTGGGGGCGTGGCTTGGCGTGTGACGTCACTGATCGTTGTTCCCTATGACAGGGAACAGACGATCAGTGATACTCTCAATAGGAAGAACGGGGAAAGGTTTGTTTACATTTACCTCTCCCTGTTCTTCAGCTCTGTGACCCGATCGTAGGACACCGGCGGCATTCTGGTCCGCGGGTACCGCGGGCACGGTCACGGAGCTCACAACCGGGTCGCGAGCACGCGACCCACGGCTGGGCTCTTAAAGGGGATGTACCTGTACGTGCTTATGCCCAGCCGTGCCATTCTGCCGACGTATATCGGCGTTAGGCGGTCCTTAAGTTGTTTAAATGGATTTATTTATTTATTGCACATTTTGATTGTGGTCATTGTTGAAATATTTCATATTTTTCATTGTTGTATATGGAATTTTCGGACACTCTTTGTGGTTATGCATGAAATAGTTTATTGCTACATTTTATATTTTACATTTTGGGCACATTTTTATGATTATTCATTTCGTTCCACATTGATTTGCATTTTATTTAAAGGGACAGCACACTTTTTTGGATTCTACCATTTATCTTTATAGCCATTTCTTCCAGCTCTTGTGCATTTTATTTTATTAAATCAAGTCCAAAGATGTGTGCAGGCAGGTGCAGTCCACTTTCTCTACTGCAGGTGTTGCTCAGCCACAGTGGCATTGTAGAGGGAGAAGAAGTCAAGAGGAACATTGTTCCTCTATGGTTTCCTGGGTCATTGGGGCAGCGATCCTGTTGGATGCAGGCCACCCGTGTGACTCTTCTTGCCATCTTAGATGTGGTAGAGTCTATTTACGACCCTGGCTCCTGGGTTTGGCACACATTCTAGCTTGTGGGTAGTGTAGGGACAGGTGATCATTCTGTCAGGCACAGTATTAGCAGTAGGGAAAGGTCCCAGGTGAGGACCAGCTGCATTTCACACTGCTGTCACCTGTGAGTGTTTCCTGGTTGGAACTCCTTCCACCGTTGTACTTTGACTTCAATACAAGTTTTTTCAACTGCATCTGGACTGAGTGTGTGTTACTGCCACAGCACTATGCTGCACCCACCCACATGTGCACTGTAAGGAGGTGTAAAGTACTGTACCACCTTGGTGTAGCACTGCAAAGCAGGAAGTGGAGACTGGGTATTGAATGAGCAAACACAGTTTTTTTCATACACATATATGATCTCAAACTATACATAGAAAAAAAAAAAGATACTAAAACATACATATTTACATCAAGCTGATCTCTTTTACATGTATCTCAAATAGTAATGATAAGACTATGTATTCCCTTTCAAATTCCTCAATGTTTCACTTAGACTCATGAAACATTGACAAAATGTCTGATCGAGGCCTCAACTACACTCTGCTTCATTGACTACCTACAACTCTAGTGTTGTTCCTCACTCTTTTATTGCCTATACAGTATAAGAACAATCACATGGATTGTATTAGCCATGAATTAGCCTATATAATATCCTACCTTGCTTTCTGTTTGCAACGTCTAGGAAAGAAGCATTCGTCTTTATCCTATCAAAGTTTGGAGGCGCTGTGCGTGTCAGGGACAGGGAGAAATTATGAGTCATTACTTAGTGCTAAAGTCACAAAGGGATCATTTACATAAGTGGATCGGGAGAATGTCGAGCTGTAATGTGGATTCAATTGGGAGAAGAGTCTCAAAATTATACTTGTAAAATAACTTTTTCAGAGTTATTATTTTAGAAATAATATATTTCAAACCATTTTGAATGCAATAATTTGCTACATTTAAGGAAACATTTAATATGTATTTTATCTGGATTTTATATTAAATTCTTATATAACATGCACATGCCACACAGATCACCCAATCTATCCACAGAATGCTCCAAATATTCTACTTCTATAGCACAGGTTGTACAGAGTTCCTATTATAAGGAAGGAGAGGCATGAATACATCATACACAGGGAAGGTGATGCTCTAATTATCTATTGGTAATAAATCTGCACACTTTGTGGATAATTACACAGATGATGAGAAAATGCAAATACGGTACATGAACTCATTTTATATAGGTAGACCATCTCACACAATTTCAAAATGAGAAAGAACAGTAGATGAAATACAAAGATAGTATGTGCACATATATAAGTATACATATATAGATATATATCCTAGAAGATAGTATATGAACATATATAAGTATACATATATAGATAGATAGATATATCATAAAATTGTTACCTGCAGTGATGGTTTGCTTCCGTTTTTTGTCTTGTACAGCTGTCATAAAAAGACAGGTTGTGCTAATTTAGTCAATGAAATAATAAGTGCAGGTACATATTTAGCTGCATATCTATATCTGAAAATATTATAATGTTATTTATACAAGTGCAAAAGTGAAGAGTTGTTGCACATTCCCAAAACTACTACTTAGATGGAATATGTAAGTGCAAAAGTGAAGAGTTGTTGCACATTCCCAAAACTACTACTTAGATGGAATATGTATTGTATCTTAAAGGGGTTGTAAAGGTTAGTTTTTTATTTTCTAAATAGGTTCCTTTAAGCTAGTGCATTGTTGATTCACTTACCTTTCCCTTCGATTTCCCTTCTAAATTTTTTTTTCTTTGTTTTCTTTGTCTGAATTTCTCACTTCCTGTTCCTCCTCAGTAAGCTGTTCAGTAAGCTGTTCTGGCTGACTCCACACCACTCGGATGATGGTGTGAAGTTTAGTGAGGAGAAACAGGAAGTGAGAAATTCAGACAAAGAAAACAAACCTTTAGAAGGCAAATCGAAGGAAAAGGTAAGTGAACCAACAATGTACTAGCTTAAAGGAACCTATTTAGAAAATAAAAAACAAACCTTTACAACCCCTTTAAACAATGTTCTATCATGTGACTGATTTCTGTATAGAAATGTAATATGTACTGCATGAAAAAAATAAACAAAATAAAAGAAACTGCTTTAGACCAGGATTTAGCTACGTTAGTTATTATCTCATTGTCTGTTATATCATAGAGTTTTGCTGGTTTGCCTTTTGCCGAATTGCTATACTTAACCAGATCTTGCTCTGAAACCCACGACATTGTTCACATCCCTCCATCTGCTTCTTGATCCAAAGTCCACACTAGCAAAGATCTGCTCCATACACTTATACGGGGATGGCCAGCAGATGTATGAAAAACAATGATGCAGTCCTCAAAAAAAGGATCTAGGTAAGTATAACAATTTGGGAGGGAGGACTACACCTACTTTGGGAGTGGGGGCAAAGGGTAAGGAAACCTTATGATAAAGTGTCCATAAACCCTAACAATGTACCTCTTCATCTTCTTGCTACCTTTCAGTCTGTTCAATATACGATTAAAAGGGTTCTGTTATATCTGTTTAATAAGTGCAAAAAACAAACAAAAAACTCTTGATCCTGCCAGCTAATAACTTCCTGTGCTCTCTGCTTGTGCTGCACTATAATCAGTTATAATGTTAAGACTACATGACCAAGCTCTTCTATAGGACAGGGGGAGTTGCCAGTAGTCCTGTCCAGTTTGTGTTGGTCTGATTAGGGATTAGCTGTTCACGCTTTGGCGAATGGGTGAACTCAACGACCTGTTCACTTACCTGTCCCAGGCAAACTCAGGCTGGGCAGGAAATCATTATCAGTATCATTACCACCACATATAAATGACAGTGTCCCGCTCTGGGCTGTGTTCACTAAAATACCAGTGGCTGCTGGTGCCCTGGAAACCATTGACACATCCCGACTCATTTGCCTAAATGTAAAAAAATGGGGCTGGGTATGCTGGCTGATGTTGTTGCTCAAATATGACCATGCAGTCACCAGTGTCCTAGCAACAACTATCCCACTTGTGTGTTTATTTACTATTTTACCTTTTGATGAATGAGTAACCAGGGGTACCACTTACTTATTAACATAGGAGAAGACCAGATGTTTGGGGTTCCGCTTATTTTAAAGGGGGCCATCAGATTCCATTAAGTTTCCCCCCACAGACTTTACATCCTCTGGGCCAGGGATGTGGGGACGAGACCCCTGACTTCAATAACATGGGGACAAGGTGCTTTACTAGGGATCTCTCCCAGCAAGACACGCTTCCATGTTGAAGGCATGTAGCCTGGAATGGTGCAGAAGAGGGGCGCATGCTTGCTGCCTCTCTTCTTTCTTCTGGCCCGCCAGGCTGTATGCTTAGATAAGGATCTGGTGTAGCTTTTTTGAGGGGGGGGGGGTCTGCATACTTTTTTTTTTTTTTTTTTTTTTTTGCACGGGGTATGCAAAGAGTTGGGTATGTATTTTGTAATGTTGCCCTTTAAGACTTTTTTTAAAAGTGCTGCCTCCTGTATTTTTTATTTTTTTTAATTAGTACATGTTCCCCTTGGCAGTATCCAGCTCCCTATGCCCTTTATTGGACAATCCCTTTCATATTAGCCTTACAAATGGGCAAAATTAATTTGCAGAATTCTTCAACTTAGATGTCAATGTTGTTCTGTGAAGGTTTGCAATTCCCAAATGTTTTTTAACTGTTTGGCGATAGGGCCTTGAACCGAACCCAGGTGCAGTCAGCTCATCACTAGTCCTGATACAGTATGGTGGGAGAGAATTCTCATCCTAGAACAGGAAGTGTGTTACTAGCAGAATCACCAGGACTAACATGCTACAATAGATTACATGACATTATATGGTATATACCATTTTTGTTTTTAGGTTCATATGGATATGCTTTAAACACTGATTTTTAGAAACCACTAACTAATAATTTCCCACATTCAGATATGACCTTACCCCAGAAAGCAGCACCCTCGGAAGTGGTCAAATATGGGCCAAGCTCTGCCAAAGATGCCCCAGTGTGACCATTACCTGTCACAATTGGGCAAGGATGAAGCACTGTAGGACATCTCTTGAAAGCAATAGGTACATATGGCTGTAGGGAGAGCTCGTCATCAGAGACAGAGCTTTTTCTAATGAAGTTCAATAGGCATTTCGACTCTTCTGCTTGATTCTGAGCATGCATGTTTTTTTTTGCGTGTCGGAATTGCATACAGAGGAGCGGAATTTCCGACAAGAACTTGGAGAACCTGCTCTTAATCTTTTGCTGGCAGAAATTCTAACAGAAAATGTTAGATGGAGCCTACACACGGTCGGAATATCCGACCAAGAGCTCACATCCAACTTTTTTTGACGGAAAATCCTATCGTGTGTACAGGGCATAAGAAATTATTTTATGAAAAAAGAGGTTAAAGGGCCAATATTTATTGGATGTGTATAGATTATTTTTGGGGAATAAGAGAATTATTTGGTGTCCCTTTAACTTTCTAAGTGACCAGTCTCTACTGCTTCTATAGTAAATCATTATAAAATTAGAGAACCTGTGTGAATAGGTCAGTGAGATTATCCTTGGTTGTTGACTATTGCTATGTTAGATGCATAGGGCTGAATTGCTATAACCTTGAATAGTGATCTAATCTTTGGGACCCAATTCTTTGTCCTGTTACGAGCAGACACAAGAAACATGCTGGACTGAATGGAATGGGGAAAATAAGCAGCATCTGTATCATGCAAAAAGTATGGAGTCCAACACCAAACATCCACCAAAAAACGTTATATAAAGCTCTCTACATATGGCCGTATGTAGAAAATGTGCATGACAACGTATATATGTTTAAATGTGACTGATTAGGACTGGCAGAAAAAAAATGTATCCTTTAGAATTGTCTATTTAAATAAAACCCTGTTACAGTGAAGGTAATATGATTGTTTGAAATAGATTGTTTCCATGTGTTTACTTCATCTATCTATCTGCACTGATTTCATTATCTGTCTGTCTCTGTGTCTGTACGTGTGTCTGCCTCATTCTTCTGCTCGTGCCTGTGAAGAATATATCAGGCAAATAAAACCTGATACAGGCAAGCTGATCCGCATTCTGTCAGACCTGTCATAAGACGTATCTTCTATTCTCTCTGATTCAATTTTACATGGAAATGCAGCAAATATTATCCTGTCTTCCCTGCAGACTGCACCTATCTTGGCTGTGTAGTGTGTCTCTGATGGATGTTTGGAGAGAACGGGAAATATGGTACATCAACTGTTAGATTGTACTCACTGCTGGGCATGCTGGATACACCTGTGAAAGAGAACAAGAAAAGATATGTTGACAAATAGTTTCCTTTTAATGCATATATGCTCAACGCTTAAATCAAATCTGTCAGTGTAAAGCTGCATGCTGATTATACAGTGCCTATTATACTATGAAAGTAGGCAAGCTTGACGTGTTTGATGCTCATATTGGTGCTTAGAAAATGATGAGAGCTGTATGCAAATCTGCAAAATTCTATAATATATTGCATGTGCCATCTGACATTGTGTATTCAGAGACATGGAGACGCAGCATGCTTTCACTTCATCATCACAATCTGCATCTAAAGCTTTGGATTCTTGCAAAACGTCCCATTCTTTTTATAGGCCGCAGCTTCAGACACATTGGGGGTTATTTCCGAAAGGCAAATCCACTTTGTACTGAAAGTGCACTTGGAAGTGCAGTCGCTGTAGATCCGAGGGGGACATGCAAGGAAAATAAAAAACAGCATTTTAGCTTGCACACGATTGGATGATAAAATCAGCAGTGCTTCCCCTCATTTCAGATCTACAGTACCCCTCAGATTTACAGTGACTGCACTTCCAAGTGCACTTTCAGTGCACTTTCAAATGCACTTGCAGTGCACTTGTATTGCAAAGGGGATTTGCCTTTCGTAAATAACCCCCATTGTTTTGGTTGTGGATTCAGTAGGGAAGGGTTAGAACTTCTACAAGTTTGTTGAATCAGCTCTCTCAATGAGGACTTCAAGGCCAGGGATTTTTCTGGGTCTTTTGGGGTGTTTGTTATCAAAAACTTCTTTGGGGGGCCTCCAAGAACTCTATCACTTAACCCCGGGCTAGAGTGGTTCATGAATGGCCCTAAGTAGCCCATCCACCTCCTCCAAAGATAATTTGAATTTTGAAGGGGACACTACCGCTTCCTCCCCTGAGTCCTCTGAATCCTCACTAGAAGGTACATGGGACTGTTCTTCCCTGGTAACAGGCTCCTCAGCCAGAGTATCTAATACTGGCACCGCCACAGAACCTTGGGAAGACTGTGAAGTGGATGACTAAACCATAAGCGGGTTAACTAATGAGTCACGAAAAGTCTGAATCGTGGCAACCAATTTCTCCAGTTCTGAGGCTGATTCCTCTTGAACTAAAGAAGAAATGCAAGTGCTGCATAAAGCTTTTTTCCAATTCACTTCCACCTTTGAAGTAGGTACATTGCCACAGTGCACGTTGGCAAACACTACCTGTGTTAGCACGTTGTGGTGCCGTTATGGTACCATAACCTATTATAGCAAAGCAGCTTCAATACATATGCATTGCAGTGCACCACAACTCATGGTTTCACACTACCCCGTGTTGTGGTGCTCTGCTTCAGACAAAGGGCTGCATGTTTTTTTTTTAGTTCATTTCTGTGCATTGATAGCACATTCAAAATGGCTGCCTTAACGCAACACATGTTAACTCTTGACACAGCATTAACGTGTGTGCAATGATTAAATGTGTATTCACCCTGAGTTATGGGGCTAATGGTTACCTAGACAAATAGAGAGAGCAAATATCCCCAGTGGGAACACAGACAGCAATAGAAACATAGCAAAGGTTCTAATTCCTCCAAAGCAAATAAAAGCATATTTTGATGCACGTTAATAGATGCTTAATGTCCGTACTATTTTTTCCTGTAATTAGCATCACATACCAATGGTTTTGTTTAATCAAATGTTGTACAGGATAACCTGGAACAAATTTGTTTAAAAAAAAACATATTTCAGTTTTTGACTGCAGTGGACCTCTGAGTCTTGAATTCTAACTTCAGCGCTTTCAAGGCAAGTCTTGCTAGACATAAATCATTTGGTTAATGGGTTACGGGCAGGCTAGGTCAGCTGCTACACACATTTCCTGCTTCTATTAGATTAAATTCATATCAGCATCAGTTTTCCTCTTGTTCCCTCTGTCAAATGCCTTCAGATTAAGCTCCATACTAAAAAAATTAATTGAGCAGAATGATAGTAGAGAGCATTCAAACATTCATTGACTGAACACCTCAGTGAATGCATACCTTAAAATCAGCCCTTGTCAACCTTTACCCTCCTGAAGTGCTTTGGTACAATATTAACCAAACCCTTATTTCTGCATTGTGGCATTATTATTTTAACAATGTTCATGCTTAATTACTGTTTATAGAGGCATATACTGTAAGTACTAAATGGCCATGCTAAAACTGAAAATATTTATAAGTCATCAGAAAGTAGTACAGTAGACCTTTCTTATACTGGAACGTATTTACATGCCTCATCCCTTACATATACCAAACATATGAGGATTATTCCTCATTTTAGGATAGTAGGTGAAGCCATGCAAATCTATCATTTGCCCCATTGGCCATCCAAATACAACCTTTTACTATAAAGCTATTTAGTCCAAGCTGCACACAGCTTTTTCAGGCTTTTTGGCCATCATCAGTGCAGTGTATGGAAAACATGAATTTCATAGACTAGGGCTTCAGACCCCCAAAAAAATACAACCCTGAAGCTATGGTGAGAAGAGATAAAAGGACCCAAAAAGCCCTCCACTGAACCAGTGTGTAGTAAAGTGGAGCCCCTTAAAGCAGAAGATATTCACACGTCCCATTTCATCTCATATCTCAAAAAAAAGAGGGGATTATTCCTCATATCAAGATGATGAGTGGTGCCATACATATGATTCTTTTCTGTCCCAGTTACTAAGTGTACATTCAGAATGGCTGATGAATAGTACACCAGCGGTGTCATCAGAAAAAAGTCCATTCCTCATTTAAATTGTGGGGAGAATCAAATTATTATTTATTTTATTTTTGAGCGGAGTGCTAGTTTATAGCACAGATACTGCCTAAGATCGAAAGTATAAGTACAACGGATTCAGGCATATTTGTTCATGTCAGTGCATGAGTGAAACAGTAGGATAAAAAAAAAAAAAAAAAAAAACCTTGAATGAAATGCTGTGAAGTATGGTATGACCATCTTAAAGGGAATTGTCATCACTTCCATCCTAAATGTAAAAACTAACATTTTATTTATTCCTCATTTAGGCTATCTCTAGACTGTATGCATTATATATGTTACATTTTACAGTGCAGGCATATTGCACGGACAAAAAAAAAAAATCCATAATTTTTAAGAGGACCTGTTTGCATCAATGGGTTAGGAAAAAATCATACATGCTGCAGTTGGGGTACACTGACCTGCAATTTTAGTCTGACTGCACTACCAGACCAAAAAGATTGTATTCAGTAAGCTAGTCTATAGGCAAGAGGGACAGGGCATGCTATTTACACCCAGTGCACTTTGGTGAAGTTTTATTTTGGGTGTACAAAGCATGTTAAGAACTAGAATTATGGAGACAAGTGAACTTTAATCATTGTTTCTAAAATTTCATTACCCTTCCCCCAGTAATTTATCTTCTATAGTTAAATGTTTTAACTCAGTTACAAAGCTCCCACTTTTTACTAGGTCATGTGGTCCTTACCTAGAATTATAAATTCATACTTGTTTAATCCTTTAGTACTCATTTACAGTTTTGCGGTGCATTAACTCACATAATGTCACATTTTATTGTGCATTTCATTATAAGATAACAAGGCAGTCAGTTGAATATAATGGACTGCCAATTCACTCACAATGTGTCAAAAATAGGACGCAATAAATTTTTTCTAAAGCATCGAACAACTGTGCATTGTGGCTCGCTGCAATAAAAGTGCATTACCTTAGTGCATTGGAGTGCATCATTGTCAAATACTCACAGATATTGGCAGTGCCTTTGGGAATGGTTAGGTATGAACCTGGACTCCATGCCTGGCCCTGGTAGTTCTTCTTACACCGTTCGCAGTCCTGCCCAGTTGTGTTGTGCTCACAGTCACAAGCCAGGCGATTATTTGTGAAGGTACAGCTGTTCGCATGAAGGTTACATTTACATCTGGCAAAGACAAAGAAACAAAAACATTTTTTTGAGCATCTCTGTGTATGATCAAACATCTCAATTTTTCATTATAAAAATTAATTGTGTCAATATTGTGGGCCTTATACAGAGGAATGTTTGGATAGCAAACATTAGTTTTTTCCCACAGCATCTAATGAGATATTAAAAAATAGAAATATAACAGTTGAAATTGAATTGGTTCCTTTATACAATATCTTCATCTATTTTCCTCTGAGCATATCAAATATGTTCTTAGTCTTCTGAAATCCACATGTATCCTTGATGTAGCACCCTGATGTTTAAGCAGGTTGCTCTTAAATTTACTTGCCAAGTGATTGCCTTGGCTAATTGCTAGGAGGTCAACTGACTTTGCCCTAATTCTGGAATTGCTGCACTTCTCTCTTCTGTCGCTAGGTGGCCGGGTACCTGGTGGCATTAGATAAGACAAGGGCATTGCAAGGACAGATTAGGAGTATATGGGGTATCTCAGCCAATGGGCAGGGATTTTCTTGAGTCCCTTGGTCTGCTAGGAGAGCCTATTTATTTGGGTGGAGTCAGGTGATCAGGGTTTCTGTGCAACCCAGACGGCTGTCTGGGTGGACGTGTGTTGTACTGCCCCGGACTGCTAGGCCAGAGACCTGAGGCCTATCTTGGGGGCATCTGGCTGCTAGGCTGTCTGAGGGGCCTATCCAGAAGCAAGAGAGTAGCGTAGGGTTGGGACTGTGGCTTGCAGTCCAACCAGAAGTGACTGTTCTGCCGGCCGGAGAACCTGTTGTGGTCGGAGGTAGAGGGGAAGCTGTCGACACTAAGGGACTATCCACCTTGTTACCAGGGACCACTGTGAGTAGCTGAAGCAAGTACCAGAGCAGTGTTCTCACCAACCGGGATAGTGAAGAATTAAGAAACTTCAGCAGGTGCCAAGCTAGGGACCAAGCCAGTGGAGGTGACACTTGCAGAGCAGTATTATGTGTCAAGCCGGGGACCAAGCAGGCCAGCGGGGTGACCATTGAGGAGTATCTGTGAGTGCCAAGCTAGGGACCCAGCAGGGACACGGGGTAAATGCTTGAGAAAGATACTGCGTGAGAAGATTGGAAGAGCTCAGGGGATCCAGTGGCAGTGGATCAGCAAGTCTAGTGAGAGAGACTGGGAGCTCAGTTGATTGAAGATATACAAGAGGAGATTGTAGAGGAAGTAAAGGAGTTTGTTACAACTTGTGTTAGAAACTGTTACAAGACTGTTGCCATAGGAGACAGTGATCCACTCATGCAGATGTGGTGTCTTGCTGATGCCTTTCCCTGCATGGCTGTCTACCTGTGGAGATCTCGGAGTCTGCCAATTAACATTGCAACTGCTAAAGGGTGTTCTTGCCATAACCCTCTCTCCCACAGTTCTATTTAAGAGACAATAAATCTCTTTGCATTCAAGAAGTGTCTGACTCCCATCAATGTACCTTGCATTGCACCCACCATGCCTCGTAATTCACTCTACATAGAAAAATGTCAGCTGTTCCTAACTCTGGAGGTCACCATTAGGCCTGGAGAGGCCCGGGACTTGGCTACATTAAAGAGGAGCTTCAGCCTTGTGACTTTATTGATGGTTTCCTACTGAGCATGTGCAAACCTTGCTCTGTTTTGTGAATGGTCCTGCAGTCTTCTGGGACCTGTGATGGGTCCCAGAAAGCTGCAAGGGAAAAGAGGGGCAAACATCTGGCTCAGATCGTCACAGCGCATCTGAGTGGAAGTGGGAGTTGGTACCTGTCAAAACCAGGTACCTGCTCCCCCTCAAAAAGTGCCAAGTGTGGCAGTGGAGGAAGGAGGATGCAAACAAATGAATAGTACCCTTTTGGGTGAAGTTCTGCTTTCAGCTCAACTTATAATGTGTGACCAAAAATGTACAGAAGCAAGGAAACGATTGAGGGATGCAACCTTTCATAAGTTGTCCCTTTATCCAAATAAGTTTTAAATTAATACAACTCAGAAGCATATCATAGATGTAACCTGTCAATCTCTTTATATTTAAAAAAAACATAAGTTTTGCCCAATTGCAGACACCACATGATGCCTGCTTTAAAATGTATTAGCAACAAAATCTGTGCATTTCCTCTATTTAGTTTACTTTTGGTATTAGGGGTTTGACATCCTTGACTTTTGGATTGAGCCCCATCCTCTCTTATGCAAGCTTATCAATATGAGTGTACTTATTGGCCACTGCTATGCTTGCATTGGTCAGAATAAATAGCCCAGCAATCAGACCCCTATTAACATATAAAAATATTTAAGCAGTAGACGAAGGTGTCCTGACAACCAAAGTCAATGCATAGTAGAGATCTTGTGGTGTCTCTTCTCAAACAGAACATTTAAACATTTAAAATGCTTGACAAGTTCATTTGAAGGCTTTAAATTCTTCTGAATGTAGCAATGCATAATCACCTGTTTATAACCATAGTTTCAAACAATGTAAATCAAGTTACTCAAGAGTACTTAAGCATCATTACCTACAAAAACTGTAGTGTGCAGTTTTCCTGAAAGATTGTGTATACAAAGTCAACTGGTTCAATACAGTTTCTGTCTTAGTGGGGCATAGATACAAGGGGTGGGAATTAAAGGGGCCCAAACCCCACCAAAGCATCTGCAGCATGGGTACACTGGGACATCACTTGCATGGTGCATTGGGTCCTGGCGCTTTTGCCACCCATGTTTCAATGCTGCCCATTGCCTGTAGTTGCCCAATATGTTGCATCCAGGCAGTCACACTTATACATATACACAGGGCGTTTTTCCTCAAACAAAAGGTGCTGGAACTCAACCACGACCCCCCCCCCCCAAAACCCCACACACACCTCACAAACAGTAGGAGGGTCTTAAAGGGGCATTAAATACCAGGATTGCATTACATACAGAGTTTAGAGTTCAGAAGGGTTGCACACAGTGCAGAGCTGTCACTTGTAAACACAGAAACCGGACTTCTGTGTTTACAAGTGATTGTGTTGAGCAGGCACCAAAGGGTCTGTGTCAGAGGTGGTGGAACTGAGTTCCACCAAGTTCCACCTGAAAAAAATCCCTGCATATACACATGGAGAGGGCATGCTTAAACAGGGTACAGCTCAACATTCCACTTATCCTCAGCACCCCCCACACTCTCCGACCAGCAGGAGCAACTGAAGTGTGAACCACTTATTAAAGAGCAACCCCTGGCAAAAAGTAAAAAAATCAATCAGTAAGCTTTTATTGCTTTCAAGTAAACACAGCAACTGTGCTAATGTAAAAAAATAAATAAAAATGCACCCAATTTATACTTATCTGAGTTCTGTGTAATTCTCTGCAGCGTATTTACACAGAATGCTCTATAAATGGGCAATGGGTGTGTAATTCCTAAAGCTTGTTTGGGTAACTTTTCTTCTGCTATATGTAACACTACTCACATTAAAATGTCCAACACAACTTTAAATCTGATTAGTGGCCATAAGAAATTTTATAGTCTTGGCATCAAGCTTTCTGTATGTGAGATGCAGCAGGAAGCTCTGACAGGTGTTCCAGAATCACCAGCATCTCCTTTCCAGGATCACCAGATTTCCAATAAAATAGGTAGACTGTTGGAGTATAGCAGTGTCTTGATGAAGACCTGGGCTACACCATGGTTAGCGGACCATCTTGTATGCATCTCAAGATCTAATTTTCAAATTTGCCGAGAGTTGGCCTTTAAAATAAATTACCCTTCTGAACTGGATTAATATGCATGAAAAAACAAAGTGGTCAGCAACACATACACACTATTCTCACATATATTAAACAGAACAAATATATTTAAATATTAACCACTTGACCCCTGAAAGTTTTACCCCCCTTCCTGCCCAGGCCATTTTCTGCGATACAGAACTGCATTATATTAACTGCTCAATTGTGCAGTTGTGCAATGATGTACCCAAATAAAATGTATGTCCTTTTTTCCCCATAAATAGAGCTTTCTTTTGGTGGTATTTGATCACCTCTGCGGTTTTTATTTTTTGCACTGTAAACAAAAACAGACTGACAATTTTGAAAAATAAATAAAAAAATTTACTTTCTGCTATAAAACATATTCAATAAAAAAAATAAAAAAATCGAATTTCAACATAAATTTAGGCCAATATGTATTCTGCTACATGTTTTTGGTAAAAAATTCCAATAAGCATATATTGATTGATTTGCGCAAAAGTTATATCGTGTCATGGATATGCAGTAGTGTTTGTCTGTCAGCTTACCTTCCTTCCCATGTGTTCATCTTAGAGGCCAGAACCCTTTCACCTGGCTTCCTTTATAATCTCCTCCCAGCCTGACTCCACCCCAGGCCCTATCACAGAACACTATATTAACCTGTGCACTGCAAGCCTGCTTTGCTGATCAACGTGTTTGTTAGGCATTGTGTGTTTGGGTTCCTGCCTGCCGCGTGCTACGTCTGTCTCTCTGTTACATTATTGGCTTGTCCCCGACTATCCCTGTCTGTTCGTGACCCTTGACCTTCGGCTTGTCTTTCGTTATCCTTGTCTGCTTGTGGCCCTTGACTTTCAGCTTGTTATTCGTTACTCTTATATCTCGTGCTGCTGCTTCCCCTCTTGTCCCCTTATCCTACGGGGCGTGAGCTAGGAGACTCTAGGGGCCGCGACCTGGACCCAGCCTGCAGCATAACATCCTCACCACTAGAGGCTCTGGAGAAGACCTGCTGGGTCTTAGACTCCGCGCCCTGGGGAATCTTGGCTCTAGCTTCCCATAGGATCCCGGTTGTGCTCCTCTGGTCCCGCTTTCCACAACCACCCAGTTTCCTATCCGCAGCAGTCAGCCATAGGGTTCACTACCTTGCGGTGCACTCCTGTCCCCCTACGGTGTGCATCTGTCACTTGGCCACAGGTGACCTGACAGTTTGATCAGCCATGAACCCGGCTGACATCCCGCTCCCCGCGGAAGATCCATTGCAGGGCATAATTTGCAGACTTGAAACCCAGGAATCGAATCAGACTCAGGTGATGCGATTCCTCCAGGATCTGACTTCTCGCTTCGAGCAGCTTCAGGCCTCCTTGGGAACCCTGAATCCGCAACCTCAAATACAACCAGCGGCTGCACCTATTGCACCAGTCGCAGCCACACACTCACTACAACTGCCAGCTCCGTCCCGTTTCTCTGGGGACTCCAAGGCTTGCAGGGGGTTCCTTAGCCAATGCACGATTCATTTTGAGCTCCAGCCCCAAAACTTCCTGTCTGATCGGGCTAAGGTAGCCTATATCATTTCCCTCCTCTCTGGTGAAGCTTTAGCCTGGGCAGCCCCTCTGTGGGAACTGAATGATCCAGTGGTTTCTAGCCTGTCTGGCTTCTTGAAACTTTTTCGGAATATCTTTGAAGAACCGGCTCGTGTCTCTTCAGCGGCCAGCGCCCTTTTACGTCTCCGCCAAGAGTCTGCTTCTGTGGGACAGTATGCCCTTCATTTCCGCATACTGTCGGCTGAGTTGAGCTGGAACAATGAGGCCTTAGTCGCAACCTTTTTGCATGGCCTGTCTGATAGAGTGAAGGATGAATTAGCAGGAAGAACCATCCCCACTGATCTGGCCGGCGTTATCTCCTTGTGTAACCAGATCGATATTCGCTTTCAGGAGAGGACCTTAGAAAAGCAACGCCAGCACTCCTTGGTTCTTAGTCAGCCTGAGCTCCCCTCTCTTCGACCCGTAGAGCATCTCCTACCAGCTGAGGAACCCATGCAGCTGGGTCGGACCAGGCTATCCCCCGAGGAACGTGCTAGGCACAGGACTCTTGGTCTGTGTCTTTACTGTGGGGGCAAAGGTCATTTTCGTGACACTTGCTCTCTTTGTCCAGAAAAACGTTCGGGTCCACTTCATCTGGAAAGTGGAGTATTGGACCCAGAAATATCACCTTCCCCTTCTCGTCTTCTGCTTTCTGTGTTCCTTCATGTTGGTGCTTCTTCTCATTCGGTCTCAGCATATCTGGATTCCGGAGCCGCTGGTAATTTCATGGACTGGGAAATCGCATCGTCCATGAGACTTACTCTTTTGCCCCTCACCACGCCATTGGTGGTCTTGGCGATTGATGGTACTGTTCTCCCAGGGGGACCTATCCGCTTCCAGACCCTCCCTGTTAAGATGTCGGTAGGGACACTCCACCAGGAGTGGATATCCTTCCTTATCTTACCCAAGGCCTCAACGCCTATAATTTTGGGTCTCCCATGGTTACAGCTCCATTCTCCTCATGTGGACTGGACTACTGGACAGATCCTGGCTTGGGGTCCCTCCTGTTCCTCGTCCTGCCTACCCAAGGTTGCCCCCTGTGAACCTGAGCCGGTCATTCATTCCAGGTTGCATAACCATTTACATTTCTCTGTCCCTAACCACCCTTGGACGCACAGCCAGGCTAGCTTGTCTACAAGTCCTGCAGTCGCTACGTCTTGCGATGCGATTCAGGTAGTCGCTACACCTGACTCAGCTATTCACTCTGCCTCTGTACTAGTTATGCCAGTCCAGCCCATGCCCAGTGAGCCTCCTACTTTTTCTTGTTCAGGACATTCTGCTTGTCCTTCAGCAATTCAGCTTGACTCCGGCGACATGTCACCTTCTAACCAACCTGACTTCAGGGTTCCACTGACATCTGCCCAGTCTGATGGTCCTGTGCAAGATGACCAGTTCCCCTTTAAGGGTCTAGGGGACCCTCCTCAGATTCCTGTTGATCCTCTCATGCCCTTGCTTATTCCTAGAGAGCCTTTGGTCCTCAATAGATCTTCTTGTCATCTCCCTACCTCGTTTTCGGTCTCTGAGGATAATCTTAAGTACGAGGTTAGACAAGTTCTGGATTCTCAGCTCTGCAGAGGCATTCGTCAGTACCTTGTGCATTGGAGAGGTTTTGGTCCTGAGGAGGCGTCTTGGATCGCTGCATCTGATGTCGCTGCACCTCATCTGTTGAGGAGGTTTCATCAGAGATTTCCCTTTAAGCCTGGGCCCAGGCGGGGGAGGGCCCATAAGAGGGAGGGTACTGTCATGGATATGTAGTAGTGTTTGTCTGTCAGCTTACCTTCCTTCCCATGTGTTCATCTTAGAGGCCAGAACCCTTTCACCTGGCTTCCTTTATAATCTCCTCCCAGCCTGACTCCACCCCAGGCCCTATCACAGAACACTATATTAACCTGTGCACTGCAAGCCTGCTTTGCTGATCAACGTGTTTGTTAGGCATTGTGTGTTTGGGTTCCTGCCTGCCGTGTGCTACGTCTGTCTCTCTGTTACGTTATTGGCTTGTCTCCGACTATCCCTGTCTGTTCGTGACCCTTGACCTTCGGCTTGTCTTTCGCTATCCTTGTCTGCTTGTGGCCCTTGACTTTCAGCTTGTTATTCGTTACTCTTATATCTCGTGCTGCTGCTTCCCCTCTTGTCCCCTTATCCTACGGGGCGTGAGCTTGGAGACTCTAGGGGCCGCGACCTGGACCCAGCCTGCAGCATAACATCCTCACCACTAGAGGCTCTGGAGAAGACCTGCTGGGTCTTAGACTCCGCGCCCTGGGGAATCTTGGCTCTAGCTTCCCATAGGATCCCGGTTGTGCTCCTCTGGTCCCGCTTTCCACAACCACCCAGTTTCCTATCCGCAGCAGTCAGCCATAGGGTTCACTACCTTGCGGTGCACTCCTGTCCCCCTACGGTGTGCATCTGTCACCTGGCCACAGGTGACCTGACATATCGCCAACAAACTCTGGGATATATTTATTTTATTTTAATATTTTTACTAGTAATGATGGAAATCAGCCAATTATAGCTGGATGACTTGGATCCTAGTCCCTGCTTTGCAGAGACATGGGATCCATGCCTTCCCTTCTGTCATAACGGCAATCTGCCTTGTTTACATAGGCAAATCGCCGTTCTGTCTCTCTGCAGAACGATTGGTGGGTGGAGGTGGACATCGAGTTCACCGTACACGCCAATCAGCTCCTACTGTGTGTAATCACAGCGGGAGCGATCTAGCGGAGGCGCACATAGCGCCCACTACCCGGAAGTGCAGGATCATGTATATATATATATATGTGATCCTGCGCACAGGTGCCACCCTGTAGCAGTAAAATTGCTAGGGCGGTAGGCAAGGGGTTAACATATATATTCAAATCATATTTCCTGACGCCAACATGGCAGCATACATGTGATATACTGTAGCTCTGCCCCTATATCACAAGTATGCTACCATGGATTGACATCAGGAGAGGAAAAGTATGGTAATGTATTTGATACAATTTTCCATTTCCTGATGCCAATATGGCAGCATACATGCGATATAAGAGCTATATCACATGTATGCTGTCATGGATTGGCATCAGGAAATGAAAATAAAGGTAAGTATTCAATTCAATTTTCCCTTTTATAGCATCAAAAAAGTGCTGTTTTGTTATACATTGGGGACAGGCAGTGTGGCTTCCACATATATGTGAAAATGTTGTGCAACTAAAACCTCTGTTTTTAAAGGATAACTCCACGTTCGTGGGGGGAAAAAAGCAAATAATAAAAAAAGAATATAGCATATACAATTGCAATTCAAGTCATATTTGGATGTTATCAAAAATTACCTTTCCTTTTCAATCCATAGCACTGTAATTTTCTGTAAAATGCAATGCAATATGGCTACCTGCAAGAGCTCTGTACACAGATGGTGTCCAGAATGCCCCCTGAAAATGTAATGTGCTTTGCTCACTGATTTTACCAGAAGTCTGCACTAAGACTCAAAGCAGATTTTTGGCATCCCCTGCTACAAAAATTAAATTTTTGGTGAGATATTCCCAAATGGAAATCACGTCTAAAGGGATGCAGACCCTGCCACTTTCCTCATTAGAGCACTGTAGGTGCAGTAGCTAATTGATAATTATAAAACCCCTCCCATACAGATTCACTTTGCACAAACAAACAAACAGCTATTTTTTCAGAATAACAAAAGGTAGGAATCTACAACATAGTTTGTTAAAATCCTTGCAATGTACATTGACTACCCAGAGGGGATTGTTTGATTTTTTTTAACAAATATAGAGTTACTCATTAAAGTATACCTGTTAAAAACATGGGAAATTGAAAGAAGAATTCCAGGTATGGATTTTTTTGGAACAATGTAACTATAAATATATCTTAGCTGTGGGTTCCTCCTGGAAGCTGGAAATCCCTGTAATAGGCACCACTACTCCAATGATCTCCACTAGCTTCTGAGTCCCATGCTGGACGGCTGCCCTACTGCATTGTGAATATTTTCTGAATGAATGCAAAACATTCACTAATTCGACAAGGCGGAGAGGCAGGGTAGTGACGTCATTCTCTCCACTGTGTCCAATCAGAGAACACTTTGCATTATCTGAGAAGCCAACCTCCTGTCTTCATAATGCAGCAGGGCAGCCACTCAGCACGGGACCTGCCCAGATAGCAAGCAATTGAGCTGCAAGTTTAAAAATGACTTGCTAAGCTATTGCTATACTTGCCGGACTTCACAATTTTGTTGCACAATTGCAGCAAGTCCACATTGCATGACTCCAGATCAACTTTCTTTGCATAAATTCTGCAAGTCTGCTGCAAGTTTTGGTCCAGGTATGTCGTGCAATAGTCATCCCACCACAGGGGTCACTGTGACTTGCAGAGCTCTTGCTGTATACTCGCCACTACAACTTTGTGTCAGAAACCATGAATCAGATTGAGACAGAAGTACAGTTAAATCACACTTGTTTAATAATAAAAGTAAATAGAACAAACGTAGTCAAAACATAGCCAAAGTTCAATAACTGGAATGGATAGTCGGACAGGCCAGAAAGTCAGGAAGCCAGGGATCAGCATAGTGGAACAGCAAGCAGGATCTGGAGCCAGAAGGAATGTCAGCCAAGCAAGTCTTTAAAAGGAACACAGGAGATAGTCTCTGTGATGTTGACCAAGGAGAAGGCAGAGATCATCTGGGCTGGACGGCTTAAGTAGGCAGGACTGACGAGCAGGAAATCATCAACAGGTGAGTCACTGTGGAGAGATAGGAGCTGGCAATTAACCGACAGCTGAGCGGCCAGCTCAGAGAAGGAAGGGCTGAGCTCAGCCCTGACATTTTGCTCCTGCTAGAGACTTGCCATGCACATTTGCTACAAATTGGAAAAGTATCAACTAAAACTAGTGCTTCATGTCCTCTGTAAGTGTACAACTTGCCAGTGAAAATGTGCAGCAAGTTAACAAGACTTACAAATCAACACTGCCACAAATTTGTGGCAATCATCCTTGCTATCTGGGTGGAAGCTAGTGGAGATCACTGTTAAACCAAGGATAGTGTGGTGCTAAATCCCAAAGGATCTATAATGTGACACTGTGATGTACAACATAGTGGAGATCACTGAAATAGCGGTGTCAACTAAAGTGATTTCAAGCTTCTAGAGGGATCCCACAGGTATAGTATATGCATAGTTACATTGGTCCTGGAATTCTTCTTTAATGATAGGTGGCATTAATAACCAATAGGAAAGACTTATGAGTTGGGAGGGACCCTGACCAAACTTGACTTTTATGGTAATAGATGAGATCTACATTAAACCTTAGCTGCCTATATCTTGAGATCCACTGACCAATATTACACACAGCTTATGCAATTTTCACGCTATGGTCCCTTCTAAATGCCCAGGTTTGTAGAAGACTAAAGCCCCATACACACAGTCGGAATTCCTGACAGAAAAAGTCAGATGGGAGCTTTTGGTCAGGAATTCCGACCGTGTATATGCTCCATCTGACTTTTTCTGTCGGGAATTCCGGCAGAAATAGATGAGTAAATGTGTAGCGCTGGATAAAAACATATAACCATAAGTTACAGTGTAAAACAAAAAATACTTAAATAGTCTGTGCAAAGTTCATAAATGATTTCAACAAAAAATTAAATGGAGGTTCAATTCATTCAAAATGAGCCTCCAGTGATCACAGGTGAGCGTGCAAATCCAATCCGTGAAGGGACGTGCGGAGGATTCTGGACTTTTTTCACTAGTTCTCCCAACTTTGTGCTTTCCTCATCGGATCTCTCCACACACTGGTTATTCCCTGGGGAGGATTGTCCTGGATCCAGTCACTGATCTGGGATGATTGGAGTGGATAACCGCAGAAGACAGTGGATGGATTTCACTTTAGAATGACAAAAATGGTAAAAAGGAGTATATTCCTCTAACACTTAGAACAATCCTGTGAAGAATACTTACACCAGTTCAGCTTCTTAAAGCCACAGTGCAAGGTGGGACAGTGGAGCCTGAGAATGTTTGGAAGGACCACGCACTTCTCTTGGGAGGATTGTTGTTCTGCTGAGCTTGTTTTGACCCCTCTGAGAAGGGCGGTCACAGGCTAGTCGGTGGGACAGTGGAGCCTGAGAACGTTTGGAAGGACCACGCACTTCTCTTGGGAGGATTGTCGTTCTGCTGAGCTTGTTTTGACCCCTCTGAGAAGGGCGGTCACAGGCTAGTCGGTGGGACAGTGGAGCCTGAGAACGTTTGGGAGGACCACGCACTTCTCTTGGGAGGATTGTCGTTCTGCTGAGCTTGTTTTGACCCCCCTGAGAAGGGCGGTCACAGGCTAGTCGGTGGGACAGTGGAGCCTGAGAACGTTTGGGAGGACCACGCACTTCTCTTGGGAGGATTGTCGTTCTGCTGAGCTTGTTTTGACCCCCCTGAGAAGGGCGGTCACAGGCTAGTCGGTAAGCCTTCATTCCTTCTCCTGGTGGTGGGTCCCTTCACGGATTGAATTTGCACGCTCACCTGTGATCACTGGAGGCTCATCTTGAATGAATTGAACCTCCATTTCATTTTTTGTTGAAATCATTTATGAACTTTGCACAGACTATTTAAGTATTTTTGGTTTTACACTGTAACTTATGGTTATATGTTATTATCCAGTGCTACACTTTTATTTATATGTATTTTTGTACTTTGTATCTAGGTTGTGGTGTTAGCAGCAGGATATCTATCACAGACACTTATTAATTTAAATTTTTCATTCATATTTTTTGCACCTAGCGCAGATTTTTCTCTTTTTTATCAGAAATAGATTGAGAGCAGGTTCTTAATTTTCCCGTCGGAATTTCCGACTGACTTTTTCCCCGTTGGAAATCCCGACCGTGTGTACGGGGCATTACTTTAAGTTTAGAGTTACATTGACACCTGGAAATGCTTCTCTATTCCTTTGACAAGGTCACTGGAGTTTTGAGATGTTGTTCCAACATTTACATTTTTTTTCAGGCTCACTGTTGGATATTTTGATTATTGCATCATAAATGCAGAATGATAAACTCTCTCTCTAGTGGCTGTCATCAGTATATCCAAGAATGTGATCTGAATACTTGCTTAATGACTGGTAAGATATGCTAATTTAGCCTTAAAGAGTCAATCTCAGGACCTGTGACTTACTAATACTAAGCAGGTAACAGAGCTTGCATATTTAATGCCTATGTTATTTGACTGTCCCTTGTACATATACACAAAGAAAATTTAAATAATAACACTTATCAATAAAAAACATCAAGTTGATTACAAGTAACTATATATCTAAAAATAATTGCAAAATAATTAAAAATGTATTTTAACCTATTTGGCTAATGTAATGCAAACCTAAGGCCACTGAGGAACAAGCAGTCACGGGAGAGCCTCTGATACATTTTTAATGACTTGCCATATGTTCTGAGTTTAAACACATTTTCACCTCCTTGTTATTCTGTGTTAAAGTTTCAGAGCTCAAGATTAAAAGGACAAGGGTGAGGGTCACATGTCTAGTAGAGGAACTACTGGGAAATACAACAGAGACAATCCTGGCACATCAGCCACTCTGCAGCCTAACATTGTTCCTGTCAAAGCTTTTTCCATCACAGCAATTCATAAAACACTGCTGGCAGCAAGCAATGTTCACCGTATATACATTTCCACACCTGCCCCAGTTCTCAATCTTCTCTGCTGAAAAGACACTCTGGATGCAATGCAGATATGCCCTTACGCTTTAAATTTAAAACTGAGTTCATTACAATACGCAGCACCTGCCAATGGGATTTGGTCTATGCTGGTTCTAGCGGAGCTTATGCAGCACATCTGGAAAAGCAAAAAAAATAACCACAGCACGGAGATTTGCACTAAATGCAGTCTTGAAAATGTTAAAGTTTCTGTTTCTAAATAAATTAATGCTTTAAAGGGAATGTACAGTGATTTGTATATGTTTTTTATACTTATGATGTTCAGGACTAAAAAATACAATTCATAATTATTATTTTTTCAGATACAGCTAAAGCTAATGCCCCATACACACGATCGTTTTTCATGCCGTTAAAAATGCCATTTTTAAAAATGGGCATTAAAACCTATTGTGTGTATGCTCCAGAGCATTTTTAACGACGTGAAAAACGGGCATTAAAAATTTCGAACATGCTCTATTTTTTCACGTCGTTTTTCATGTCGTTTTTTTTAACGACGTGAAAAACGATAGTGTGTATGCTTTAACGATGTGAAAAAAAACGCGCATTCTTAGAATCAAGTATGAGACAGGAGCGCTCATTCTGGTAAAACTAGCGTTCGTAATGGAGATAGCACATTCATCACACAGTAACGGACTGAAAAGCACGAGGCTGAAAAGCGCGAATCGTCGCTCAACAAACTTTACTAACATGAAGGGTGGCACCATTCAAACGGAACTTCCCCTTTATAGTGCCGTCGTACGTGCTGTACGTCACTGCGCTTTGCTCGAGCGTTTTTTTTTAATGATCGTGTGTACGCAAGACAGGCTTGAGAGGAAACATGAAAAAAAACGACAAGAAAAACGTCGGTTTAAAAAATGGCATGAAAAATGATCGTGTGTATGGGGCATAAGATGTAATTTTAAAATTTGGATAGAATATGGAGTTCTATCATTTTTTTTTTTTTTTTATATTCATTGCCCTGTAGAACTAAGTAATATGACATTTCTACAAAGTGAGATGGATGCCCTCTAAGACAGTAGTCACTGGAACTAGTATTCCTATTCTCTTTTGGTGGCAACTATAAATGTAAATTTTTGTTCATATTCAGCCCCAGTGACAAAATGGCCATCAGAACAGTAAAGCCGGCCATACATGGATTGACATGGTTCAGCAGTGACCAGCTGTCCAGGCTGGTTGTACACAAGTCAATCTATTGATTGTCTTTTGTACAACCAGCCTGTTAGAACATTTTATCTCGATCAGTGCTGCTGGCTATAGCCGGGGGCGCTGGTCAGTGTATGCTGATGGTGTGGGAGTCTCATCCACATCAAATGTGTGGATGGGGGTATCGAGTCATTTTATTTCACTCAACCTGCTGGTTGAATAAAAAAAAGACTCATGTATGGCCAGCCTTCGCGCACAAGAGTCTCCCTATCTGGACACTGATGGCAAAAAAAGAAAAATATACCCGATAGAGGTTTTAACCCTCCCCATGCTATCAAAACAAAAAAATAAAACTTTTTGACTTTAGATACACTTTAAAATGCTGATTTTGAATAACCATTTCTTAAAAACCAAAACTATATTATATATTGCAGCTTACTAGTTCGTAGATTTGGTGGCTACATGTCTTCATTATTATCCCTAGTGAACTGACTAGGGATAATAATACTTCTCAGGATTTGAGTTCGGCTCAGCAAGTTAGGAACTCACTGGATTTCTGGTAGGATCAACAGGTTTGCACTTGAACAGATATAACAAAACACTTTTATTAGTATATTTAACAGCCCAAAATGGAGCAACTTTGTTAGGATTTACATTCTCTATGCAAAGAGAATGTACAAAGTCTGCACACCTGTATTAAATTAACCCAAATGAGCCAGAGGAGCACCCCAACCCCCTGCACCAGGGGTTGGCAACCTGGGCCCCTCCAGCTGTTGTGGAACTAAATTTCCCAGGAGACATTGCAAGGCTGGCAGTTATAATTACTCCCAGAGGCATGATGGGACTTGTAGTTCTGCAACAGCTGGAGGGCCCCAAGTTTCCTACCCCTTCCCCTTCGCACAAACACACACTCTCTCTCTCTCTAAGCTCTGCATCCTTCCATACATACTTTATATTAGAGAGACAACCTGAAAGCAATTAGTGAATCCAGTGTAATGGAAACCTGCATTAATTATTTATTTGTAACGTTAAGATTATATATATATATATATATATATATATTAATTAAGGAAAAAAAAGATTTACACTGGATTTATACCTCTCTGTGGGTGTTTTCATGCACGTTCATGTGCTGCCATTGTCATTAGTAAGCTAAGTAACATGCATAGGCGCATCAAAAAGGACAACCCACCACACAGATATAAGCTAGCACTGTTTAGAAACAATAGGTTACCTATGCTGACGTGTAAAAAATGCATGCGAGAAAACTTATGGGTGTAAATGAAAGCATTAATCACCAATTCAAACATTTATAAACAAAAAACTGACAATTACTGAAATTTCTTATGAGGTTAATGTCCCATGAATGACATTTCAAAATTAGTTTTCAAGCTTTTTCAATCTGCAGCTTTCATTAAAATGATACCTGGCAATCCTACCATAAGGTTCTTGTTCCCACACTTCCTGAGGTGACAAATGGCTTTCAGTTGTCCCCCTGTGTTGTCACCATCATAATACGCCCTGATGAAGGCAACAAGTGGCGATTCTGACACGCATTGCTCTGTCATGGTCCATGGTTGTCATTATCAGAAAGCTGGTTCTTAGTAATAATGTGCAACCGATGCTAGAACAAGTACATATAGACAGAAAGTGGCTGAATACGTTCGGAGTGATCAGCAGCACTGGGAAAACAATTTTTTTATGGAAAAAAAGTGGCAATTGTTTATGTTACACAATGCATTAGCAAACTTAATGTCATCCAATGGGGGTTAAATTATTATGTAATTGACTAAGAAAAGGTAATTTTTTTATAATTAATTCTCTACATGTACATAAAAAGCAACATGTGTTTATTTATTTATTTAAGGTTTTATATAGCATCAACAATTTATGCAGCGTTTTACATTCAAATCAGTTTTTGCCCACAAGGAGAGTGCAACCTGATGTTCCTATCTTACATGCATACATAAACACATACACATAATAGGGCCAATTTTGACAACAGCCAATTAACTTAGTAGCATGTTTTTGAAGTGTGGGACGAAAGCCAGCACAGGGAGAACATGCAAACTCCATCCAAATGGTGTCCTGTGTGAGATTTGAATCAAAGACACCAGCAATGCTGATTCTTGTGTAGATGTTTGTCCCTGCTTGTGTATGTACATACATCGTTTTATGAATGGGGGCACACATGCTGGACAATTCCTCCATAACTGGGCTGAATTATATGCCCTGGCTAATGTCTGCTGTAGCAGCTGAGATCAAAGGGAACTGAAAAAAATATTCTGACCCGCTAGATCTTGATCTGATCTGTGCCCATGCAAGTGTTGTGCTTCGAAAAATGGTGACAGTTTCACAAATGCAGTTATATCATGCAACAATTTTCTAATGAGGTAAATAAGTATTTTTTCAGTAAAATGGACAGAGCTTAGTTTTGTTAAACAATGTATGTAATGCTGTCTAACATTTCGAAAGTACCAAGAGGTAAGGTCTCCTACAACAGTGGTTCTCAACCCTGTCAAGTACACCCCAACAGGCCATGTTTTGGGACTTTCTCTTAGATAAAATAGCTGTCCAAAATACCAAGCCATTGACTCTGGTTTAAATCACATGTGCAAGATAAAGGAAATCCTGTAAACATGGCCTGTTGGAGGTACTTGAGGACACTGTTCTACAACAACCAAGCGTTCTTACAGGGCAGGTACCATGATTTGTAAGAAGTGTCATTGGACACTTTATACGTGTTTATGGGGCAGAGAGGGTCCTAATCAGTTAATTCCTCAATCTGCCCCAATTTGTAAATAGACCTTACATGACATTTAAAGCAAACATCTAGACAATTTTTTTTTCTGTTTGGATTAAGTAAAGAAGAGTTAAAAATTCTGCCAGTTTTATATTTCTGTCTGTGACTCCACTTGGGAGATCTTCCCTCACTTGCTGTCCCTATAATGTCAAGACAAGCAGTGCCCCCCATTGACTGTCATGTGATGTGAAAGTAACATTGTCAGTTGATAAAAGAAAGCCGCGCTAATTAAAGTCCAAAAATATACATTGGGTTAATTAATTGAAGAACATGAACATGTTCTAGTAATTTCAAATGGTGAAATCGTTCATCTATTGTAGACACCACAGTGATTGATTCACAAATGTGCACCGCAACCATATAAAAAACTTGCTTACCAGATGGCAAGCAAAGCCAGGCATGTGGCTATAGCCCAGCCAAGGCCTTTGCTTGCATGGATGATCTTCGGAAACCCTGAATGGATGGTAGCACTGGTTCACACACCGATAGCACCATAAGATCCGTAATCGTAATATTCAGCAACGGACCCGAAAAGAGAAACTCCTCTGCTGCCACTTCCAACAATATCTTCCCTCTACTTCCTCTACTACATTGTCAGTATCTGTGTGTAATGGTGTATAACTCCTGCCCTACCACTTGGGCTCTAATATTACATATACGTATAAATGAATGTGACATTAATGATGGGTTGCACCTTGCATCGAATGGTGTTCAACCAATCACTAAACAATAAACAAATAGGATAAAGATGCTGCGCTACCTCTTAAGTGATTAAATAAAGATAATTACATCAAATTAACCAGTGTATCACCATCAATGTATACATACTAGTTTGAGCTAGCTTCTGTTGTTGAGATTTCCTGTTTTTTTTTATATAATTACACCTGAAGACCAAAAAAATTTTTTTTTAGTTGTTTTGTAATGTAGAACTAAGCTTTTAACATCTTTTGAAGTCATACTGGTACCCAATAGGGCGGTGGTGATGATTTTCACAGTTCGGTAAAGGGGGTACAGGGACGTATTGAGCAATCCATTGGGGGTATGTATTCAGAAGAAGAACCCTAGATCTTCGACATTTGATCTAAGTTAGATAAGTTTCACAATTACAACACTTTTTTTTTTTTTCTAACATTTAAATGAGGATAGAAGTAACGAGAGTTCATTAAAATAATTTTTAGTGTCTCTTCAGGACCCAGAAAACGTTAATTTATAAAAAAAAGAGACAGATGCTAACATTTGGTGACAGAAGGAAAAATAACAAAAAAAAGGTGAATTTATACTCTGAACCACATCCACATCTGTCATCTACACTCCAGCCATGTTGCTGTGTCCAGATTTGTGTCCTTCTCCTGGGAAGAAGAAGGTGAAGTACGTTCAACTCTCAGTGTTCTCTGGCCGCATCTTATAATCTACCCTTCATCTCTCCATTTATTCCCTTTCAAATACAATATATTCTGGCACTGCTAAGCTTCTCTTGGAAGCCTCACTCTCTCCGATCAGCTAAATGTGAGCTCTGAACCTGTCATCTCAAACATAAACTAAACGTTTTTACTCCGTAAGCACTAACCCTTTGTCTGGCAATGGAGGGAGTGCTGCAAGAAGAATAAGATCCAATTAACTGAACACTGCAGCATGGTTGAATAGGGAACACGCTAAAAACAATTGAACACTTTTCACTACTTTTAAATATTATGCAGTCTGTGTGCTAGTCATTGTTAATGAAGAGCACAGCTGCAATCTTCTCCTATTAGTTCTCAAAGTCACAGATAGAAAGACAGGTAACCGCAGCCAACAGTTTGTGGAAAGCCAATTTAAATATTTTTAAATAAATATTTTAAACTGCAAGATTCTAGTAAATATGGATGGTAGGTTACACATAAACTATGCTAATAAATTAACAAACACATCATTGGGTTCATTTACTAAAGGAGTTCAGAATGTTTATTCTTCAAAATTAATGCTCACTTAGTTTAATAAATTAGTTGAAAATAAGATGAAGTGAAGTTTTCTTTAAAAAAAGACAATCATTTTTAACATTTTATTATAAAAAATAATGAAGACCAAAGAAAAAAAAAAAAAAAAGAAAGAAAAAAAAAGGTCCCTCATCATAGCAATCATAGCAAGTCCAAAATGACCCCTTTTTGAAAAGCAGACACTTCAAGGTGATCTAGTTTTTAACAATGTTTTTGTTAAACATGGAGCTTGGTAATGTTGCACTAGATACAGCAGCATCATAGTAAATATCATTAAGCATAGGTTATTTTAGTTCCTGCAAAGAGATAGCCAACATTGTATGTCTTTAGCTATGGCAAGGCTTCGGCAATAAGGCACCCCTGTTTACACATTTCCATGGTGATCCACCTCCCCTTGTGCTCAATCAGTGTGATGCCAATGTTCCCATCTGTAGCCTTTGAAAAAGCCCTGAGGGGCGAAATGCGTGAGGAAGGTGGGGGCCTATGTGATGACATCAAGCTGGGAGAGGCCAGGCACCATCTTGCTGCGCTGACACTGTGTATAATCCCTGATAGCAAGGATAACTTGCCACAAATTTGTAGCAGTGTTGAATTGTAAGTCTTATTAAATTCCTGACATTTTCACTGACAATTTGTAGACTTGCAGAGCACTTGAAGCACAGGTTCTAGTTGACACTTTTCTAATTTGTAGCAAATTTGCATGGCAAGTCTCTAGCAGGTAAAGTGCTTTTGACCACCTTGATTATTTTAAGAGGTCCATCGCATCAGGTGAGGAGACACCAGATTGGGCATGTGGGTGACACTGTTTAGTGGCAGTCCATAGTGGAAGATTTCTGATACTGTGAAAGACTTACCTTTACTTGTGGCACATGACCTGTGGTGGTATTTTTCTGGATACATACAATGTAATTGAATAACCTAACCTAAAAGGATAATATATGGGACTGTTCTCACGTTATTTTACTTACAACCTAGTTGGATTATGTATGGGTTTTTAACTTTTTCCTGCACATGATTCATGATGATCAAGTAAATGTATGAGCTTTGTTGTTTATATGCACATTTGAGTCCACATTTGATCATTTTATACCACTTCAGCCCCAGAAGATTTGGCTGCCCAATGACAGGGGTGGAAGGGGAGGTGAAAATGTTAAAAAAAAATCCCACAATCAAACCCCCTTCTACGCTGACTCTGCTGCTGCTTTTAAGAGGAAGGGTGGGCTCTCCAAAGTAAACAGTACACTGTTTAAATTTATGATTTATAGTCTTCATTGGCCAATACAGTGTTTACATGGTACAGAGCTGTTCAGAGCTGTTCAGATCAGCTCTATGAATTGGGTCTATGAACCAAACTGTCCGATCACTGGGGTTGATTTACTAAAGACAAATACACTGTGCACTTTGCAAAGTACAGTTGCACTCTGGAAGTGCAATTGCTCCAGAGCTTAGTAAATGAGGAAGCGCTTTGCTGACTTCCATCATCCAATCATGTGCAAGCAAAAATGCTGTTTATTTTCCATGCATGTGATTGGCTATTCCTTGCAAAGTGAAGCTTTACGTAATTTACTAAGATCTGGAGCAATTGCATTTGTTTTTTTGTTTTTTAAATCTCTTTATTAATTTTCCATTTTTTTCTTCTCATACAAAAAAATACAAATAAATACAAAATATACATATACATTTCATAATTCACATTTATAACAATCCATCTAACATTCAGTTCATCTACCTTTTACATTCCTTCCTCTTTCTCCATTCCCTGATGTGGCTTATCTTCTCCTTACACCCTATCTACCCTGAAGCCGTCATGGGGTTCTCTATCCAATTTGCCCACACTCTTTCATATTTCCCCCCATGTCCTCTATTACTATATGTTTCCCTGTATAATGGCAAGTTGCTATTTACCAAATTTTTCCAATGTGCCACCGAGGGGGCTTCCGCTTTCTTCTTTTTAGTACTATCGTCTTTCTAGCATAGAATAATAATAGGCCTACCTGTGTTCTCTTTCCTATGGCGATGATGTTCTTCCCTATTAGTCCTAAAAGGCAGATCTCTGTCTCTTGTTTCAATACTATTGATGTTACTATGGCAATTATTCTCAGGACCTCCCTCCCGACTACCACTATCTTCGGGCAGGACCAAAATATACGAATGAAGTTTCCTGGACTATTTGCACATCTCCAACAGTTCTGGGAGTTTAATGGAGAGATCTTATAAAGCCTATACGGTGTATAATAACTCCTATGTGTTATCTTGAATTGTATTAATTTATCTCAAAGTGATACCAATATCTGAAATGGAAACTTCCATACTTCCTCCCAGTCTTCCTCTCCTAAACTGGGGACATCTCCTCTCCAACATTCATATAATTTGCCTATGTCCGACCATGTAGTCTTTGACAGGTAAGTATATAGATTTGAGATAGACTTTTTTAAAGTTTTTTTCCTTACCATTTGTTCCAAACCTGATTCCGTTAATTGTGGTGCCCCTTCAGGAAACTGAGCTGATAGAGCATGAACAAGTTGCATATGTCTGAAAGTATAATTTCCAGGCACATTCCAACGCTGCCTCATTTCTACAAATGAAAGAAAATTTTCTCCCTGTATTACTTGCGATAATTTTTTTACCCCAAATTTAGCCCATGCCCCTGGATCTTAAATAGAATCTAAATGTGACAACTCAGGGTTTCTCCACAGTGGGGTGTTTGAGGATACATTAGTTTCCGAGTGTCCCTCTTTTTCTATGACAGCCTTCCATATTTTTACTGTTGTTGTCATTGATGGAGTCAGATCCCTCCTAGATGTTAACCCCCTATACAGCAATCCCTGCAGTGTCTCCACCGATTGGACCACATTGTGGCGGGGTCAAACCCATCTGGGTTCAACCATCTCCCCACCGTCACCAATTGTGTGGCTAAATAATATTTATGAAAGTTTGGGAAGGCCAACCCTCCCTGTATTGCCGGTCTCATAAGTGTACTTAATTTAATTCTGGCTGGTTTGTTAGCCCATATAAATGTAGAGAGCATACCATGTAGCTGTGTAAAAAAACTTTTGGGTAGTCATTGTGGAGAATTTCTAAACAGGTACAAAAATCTAGGAAGGATCTTCATCTTCACCAAATTTATACGTCCCAGGAATGATAGGGGCAGCATTTCCCATATATTAAATTTTTTCCTAAGCTCCTGTATTACTGGATCCAGATTTAATGTTCGGAAGTCTTCAACCTGTCTGGATATTATTATACCAAGATATTTGAATTTTGTTACCCATTTCAGCGGCACATCTGGGACAGCGGTATCCTGTGCACCTTGATCTATTGGGAATAGCAAAGACTTACCCCAATTTACTTTAAGTCCTGTGAAAGATGCAAAAGTATTTAAGAATTCTAGAGCTGCTTCCAACGATGGACCCGCGTCTCTCAAAAATAGCAGCATATCATCGGCATACAGAGCTACCCTCTCCTCCAGCCCTCCCGCTCGAAGTCCTTGTATATTTGGCGAAGTCCTGAGAGCCTCTGCCACTGGCTCTATTGCTATGGCGAAGAGTGCTGGAGAAAGAGGGCAGCCCTGCCTCGTACCTCTGTATAGCTGAAAAAAAGATGACACCTTTCCACCCAATTTAACCGCCGACATGGGTCTCTCGTATAATATTTGTATCCACTTAATGAACAGCAGTGGGAATCCCATTCTTCTAAGTATTTCCCAGAAAAATGGCCACTCGATTGTATCGAAGGCCTTCTCTATATCTAGAGAGGCCACCGCCCTGGATCCCTCTTGCATATGATGGGTATGTATATTTGTATATAACCTACGTAAATTGACGTCTGTTGTTCTCTGTGGCATAAATCCTGTTTGATCGGACTCTATAATATTTCTAGGCAGGGGTTGTAATCTTAATGTTAGTATTTTTGTCAGTATTTTTAAATCTATATTTAATAGTGCTATTGGCCTATATGAGGAACATAGCTTAGGATCTTTAGTTTCTTTATGTATTAACTTTATATGTGCCTCTCTCATTGAATCTGGAAGAGCCCCTTTCAATAACCCACTTGTAAATACTTCTGCAAGTCTTGAAGCTATTCAATCACCATATTTTTTATAGAATTCCACCAGAATTCTGTCTGGGCCTGGTGCCTTTTCTCCTGGGAATGTATGTATGGCCTCCATGATATCCTCACTTGTAATTGGGTACACCAGTGCTTCCCTCTCCCTATCCGACAGCCATCCCAGGGCTACCCGGTCTAAAAGATCCGTCATAGTCTCCGGGTGGAAGTCGGAGGGGAGAGAGTAAGCATATAACAAACTATAATACTCTCTAAAGGCCTCCAATATCTCCTCAGGTTCTTTTACTCTCTGCCCCTTTGAAGTCTCAATTTCTGATTAATTGTAGCTTGGTATTCTTGTTGTGCCAACCTCGCCAAGAATCTCCCACTTTTATCACCCTGCTAAAAGATATTTTGTCTATTTTTATGTAGTTCCAGCCTTGTTATTTCCTCCATATGTAGGTGTAGATCTCTCTGTGCGGCCATCATTAAGTCAAAGTTAATTTCACTCGGGTCTTGGCCGTATTTACCCCTCTGATGCTCTATCTGCATTTGCAGCTCCTGCATCCTAGCCTTCTGTTTTTTATTAACTACTGAGATATTTGAGATGTATTGTCCTTGTAGATACGCTTTAAACGCATTCCCAAACAATATCCACAAGGATGAACCCGCGTTACTCTCCCAATTATGAATGTAATTTTGAATGTAATTTTTTCCGCTATTTCTGGATAGGACACCCACTGCGGGGCTAATCTCCTCAGTGACACATTCCCCAAAAGGGGAATACGTATTGACAGGAATAAAGGGGAGTGATCCGAGAGACCACTCGGCAGATATGTAGCTTCCGCAATGTCTACTAACATCGCGGGATCAGCAAATGCTAGGTCTATTCTAGATGCCATTTTGTATGAGGTAGAGAAGCAGGGGTACGTTCTTTTTCCTGGGTTCCTCCATCTCCAGATCTCTGTTACCCTCATCGTCTGTGCCCAATTGTACAGATCTGCTTAATGCTGCCTGGGGGATTTTTGTCTATCCAAACTTGGGGATAGAACTGAGTTAAAATCTCCTATAAGCAGTAACTTTGCTGGGAGATATTGAATGATTTTTTTCCATAATTTCATTCAAAACCCCCACAGAGAACGGAAGTGGAATATATACTGCCACTGTGATATACCTCTGTTGTCCAATCGTGAATAACAGGATAACATATTTTCCATTTATATCTATATAGGCCTTCTCTATTTTTCCAGGGAAAGATTTATTAACCAGAACCGATACCCCCCTTGCATAAGAAGAATAGGTAGCATGGTACATTTTTTGAATCCAGGCTTTTTTTAGCGTTATTACTTTTTTTCCTATTAAATGTGTCTCCTGGAGTATAATCAGCTGGGGGGTATATTTTCTTATATATTGGAATATTAATGCTCGTTTAAACTTCGAGTTTAATCCTCGGACATTCCAGGATAATACCGAATAACAATCATTTTTTTTACCTGTCATTATACCCAGAGTGTGGGAGGAATAAATACCTCCATTTTAGGGTCCTTAAGCCACACAATTGGAAATCCCATACATATTCCTTCCTTACACTTACTTCCCCTCCCTCCTCCCATCCCACCCTATCTCTTTCCACTCCCCTCCCCAGTGTGCAACCCCATCCATTCATGGATGGGAGTGGAGAGGGACTTCTCCTATCCCTATTTTTGCTGACTATAGTATCTATTCTATATCCAGTACCTAACATACCCCAACTAAAAAAAAAAAAAAAAGACAACAAACACTCTTCCATTCCTTGCGTGGCGGGCTCTCCCATTATCCATCATTTTAAGAGCGCCTCATCTATTATCCTTTTTATCCCACTTATCTGGCTTCTCCCTTATTATTATCTTTCCTCTCCTTTCCCTTCCCCCACAAAAAAAAAAAAAAGTACAAGTCCTATCGTGTTATTCATATTGTTTACATTGCTCATTACTTAGTAATCCCTTATCCCAGAAGATGATTTGTATAATATATATAATACTGTGATAAAATTATTCAGTGCCATTATATCATTTTGATTAATCCTTATCTTCCTCAAAACAAAATTAAAAGTGCTGTTTTACATACTATCATTACTTGTTATATTTCCTCCCCAAAAAAAAAAAAAAAAAATCTCTCTTTTCCTTCCCCCTTTCCCTTCCCCCTTTCCCTTCCCCTTTTACATATATACATGCATATAAACATATATACATATATACATACATATACCCATACACCCGTAAACATGCACACTCAAATAATACTGTGATAATATTCCTCAGTGTCATTACATACATAACATTTACTACTTATAAATTGAAAAACCAAAGGACAGGAATTCCTTTTCCATATTATTCCATGCTATTATGTCATTTTCATTATTCGTTTTTCTTTTCCTCAACACAGAACCATAACATTATATTCCAATACTGCTATTACCGTATATACTCGAATATAAGCCGACCCGAGGCACCTAATTTTACCACAAAATACTGGGAAATTTTTATTGACTCGAATATAAGCCTAGGGTGTCCATCTGCATGCCTCACTGTGCCTCACTTTGCCTCACTGTGTCCATGTGCATGCCTCACTGTGTCCATGCCTCACTGTGCCCATACCTAACTGTGGCCATGCCTCACGGTGTCCATGACTAGACTGACGTTTAACACCGGGTACCGGGTCCCCAATCTCACCTAAGAAATTACAGTTTAACATGGGAGTCTATGGAAGGAGTGCCCGGGTTTGAAAAATCGGTGCTCCCCAGCCGTAGGTCCCCCAGACAACAATCTTTGCACACTTGTAGAGGAGTAATGGGGCTACATGTGAGCCAAGTTTTGGGTCCAGGGGACCTACAACCAGCCGGTACCGGGTCCCCAATCTCACCGGAGAAATTACTGTTTAACATGGGAGTTTATGGAAGGGGTGCCCAGCTTGGAAAATCGATGCTCCCCGGCCGTAGGTTTCCTCGGACAACAAACTTTGCACAATTGTAGAGGAAGAGGGGGGCTACATGTGTGCTAAGTTTGTGGTCCAGGGGACCTACGGCCGGCCAGTACCGGGTCCCCAAATCCGGGAGATCAGGCGGAAAGGGTGACTTGAGTATAAGCCGAGGGAGACATTTTCAGCACAAAAAAATGTGCTGAAAAACTCAGCTTATACTCGAGTACATACGGTAATTATATTTCCCCCCTAAAAAAAAAAAAAAAAAAGGGGACAGGGCAGGGAAGCAAAAAAAAAAGAAAAAAAGGAGAGAAAGTCCATTTATCTAGTTTCAAGACACTCTGCAGCAGCCATTGCTGTTTCAAAAAACCGTGTATATGTCCCATCAATCACCCTTAATTTACTGGGATATAGCAGGCTAAATTTAATCCCCTTCTCTCTCAGTCCCTTCCGAACCTCCATGTAGGCTCTTATTTGCTGCTGAATCTCTGGGGGGTAATCCGGAAAGAATAACAATTTGGCATTTTCATATTGTACCTCCCCCTCACTCTAACTGCCGATAAAATACGATCTTGGTCTCTATAGTTCAATATACGTATCAAAAATGGACGAGGGGGTGCTCCTGGTTTAGGGGAGTGGAATGAGATCCTGTGCGCTCTCTCTACTGAAAAAGTTGTGGATAAATCTGTCAATAATTTTTCTGAAAATTCAACTGCGTTCTCTCCTTCCGCCCGCTCTGGTAGACCTATAATCCGGATATTATTTCTTCTTAGATGGCTTTCTGTATCCATGGCTCTATCCTGTAGTGCACTGATTTGTTTTTTTAATATATGCCATTCTCTGTTTTTAATTTATCTTCTATCTTTGAGGCACGAGACTCCATTTCTGAAAACTTTTGCTGAATTTTGTCAAACTCATGTTTTATTAAACCAACATCAATCGCCAGAGCATCAATTTTCTTTGTAAGGGCCTCACTGCTTGTTTGGATGGCTTCCATAATATCCTTACCAGAGGGCATTGTCTCTACCTCTAATTTCTTTGTCACAGTCTGTGTTTCTGTTGACATTCCCACTTGTGGGGATTTTGTCGCTGCCTTCCCTGTTGTTTTCCCCCGCCATTGATGTGGGGGAAGAACATGGGGTGACAGTTTGCGGTTTGGTACGGGGTTTACTGGGAGCCATCCCCAACATTCTCTTAACTGATAGTAAAAAGTAAACAGTCCACGTCTCTCTCTTATCTGTATTCCCCTTTCTTTTTCTCTGGCTGTCTTCCCCCTGTTAAATTTTTTCCACTGTAATTAGTTATAGAAGATATATACGGCCTTCCGTTTCCACCACAGGGATCGTGTTGCCTTCACCTGGGGAATTTTCCTCCACCTCTTATCCAGTAGCCTCTACCAAATGCTGATAGCTGATGGTCGGAAAGCCAGGGGAAGCCGAGAGCCAGAGACGAGGGACTCAGAAGTCAGGAGAACCAGTCAGCAGAGGATAGTCTCAGGAGGCCAAAAGTTAGAGATCAAAGACATCAAATGCCGGGAGCCGCGGAGCTGGAAATCAGGGTCAGAAACCATCCGTTATCTCCCCTATCATTTGACTGCTATACTGCCTTATGCCAGGACCTGCACGGAGCTGTTTAAGCACCGGGAGCTGCCAATATCCGTAATTTCTTCTGCTGCTTATCATTCTGATGACTGTTGGTGGATTCGTTCCGGCTCGGAACTTGATCGTAACAGTCGCTGCAGGGCAACAGAAACCATTTCAGTGTCATGGCCAGAACTAGCGTCTCACACCTGCTGGAGCCGAGAGCCGGTAATCAACAAGCCGGGAAGCCGAGAAGCCGGTAGTCTGCTGTAGTCAGAAAGGACCGAAGCTTTGAATCCACCACGGGAAGGGAGAAAGAATCATTCAGCGGTTCAGCTGAGATTGGCGTCCCATGCCGCTGGAAGATTTCGAAAGCAGAGCCCGCCCACAACACGTCACCCACTATCCATGGTGTCTAGCTATACTCTGCATTGATCACAGTCGGAGCAACTGCATTTGTAGATTGCAACTGCACTTGCAAGGTGCGCAGTGTATTTGCCTTTAGTGAATCAACCCCAGTGTCAGCTCAGCAAGAGGGTGCCCGACCCCTCCCAGCTTGATGTCATTCAAAGCAGTGACAGGAGCACTTGCTGCCCGAGGATTATTTCTGAAATGATGTTTACAGTGGCATTTAAGAAATAGATGTCCACCTCCCTGCCATTTTTTTTTACAATACAGCAGCAAGGTGGTGCTTACAAAAATAGATTTTTGCTTTCATATGACTCAATGAATGTTAATACATCTACATCTTATTCACTAAGCTAATGAAAATTCACTTTGCAATGTAGATATTTTCTATTTAGTAAACCAACCCAATAGCTTTTAATACTGACACTTGGGGTTCCAGTAAAACAATGCATGAATGTACCCGGTAAGAAATGTTTATTACCAATGTTTTAAAGGTCAGTCCATGAATTCTGACAATTTGATTATGGATAGATGTTTCTAATAACTTTCAGGCACTCTAGTAGCAAACAAATTTTTATCAGGGATACCAACTATACCAACCAGTGTAAAATTGCTCTTGTCATTGTAGTAGGAGAAGCATAAATCATCCTACTGCCACCTGTTTAGTTTACTATTATTAAAAAATTAAGAAGAAAATTTGAGATTTACTCACAGAATTCACAAGACGTATGTTCAGACTAGGTTGGTTTTTAAACCAGCTGGCATAAAACTTTCTTGGCTGAATAAGCAGCCCCACTTCTATTCACCAACAGTGCCCTCTAGTGGAGGCCACAACCATGTCCTTTTCACATAGGAGTCCATCAATGGCAGGAATCTGTTGGCTATGCTATCTTTAACTTGCAGTTCTCAGTAACTGGGAATGTACATATCTTTTAACCCCCTTTGCTTCTGTGGAATGGGTCATATTTTTCCATTTTCACACTTAGACCCCTTTCACACTGGGGCGGGCCTGTGCGGTGGCGTAATTACCGTGATATTTGTCGCTAGCAGTGCGGTTTTAACCCCCGCTAGCGGCCGAAAAAGGGTTAATACTGCCCGCAAACCACGGCTACAGCCACGGTTTGCGGGCGGTATTACCGCGGTGTCCCATTGATTTCAATGGGAAGGAGCGGTAAAGGAGCGCTCCTTCACTGCTCCAAAGATGCGGCTTGCAGGAGATTTTTTTTCTCCTGCCAGCGCATCGCCTCAGTGTGAAAGCCCTTGGGCTTTCACATTGAGAATGCTGGGGCAGGAGTATTTCAGGCGTTATTTATGCGCTATTTTTAGCGCTAAAACACCTGAAATAGGCCTCAGTGTGAAAGGGGCCTTACTAATGAAAGCTGACATTAGTTCTACCTGTCTCTCTTGCTACCTAATACCTGGAAAACAGCTAAATACCTTTCTAAGACTGCCAGTCAGTGCTTTTGTGTCACACAAATCTGCTTTCAACTGTAGTTCACATGTAGTTGGTAACATCCTGTAGTGCACCTGGCAAGGGTAGGGGAACATTCCAGCTATACTGGGGAAGATTTAAGACTACAACTCATTCCCCTCAATGTGCATGTGTTAGCTGCAGCTTTGCAGTGCAACTCTGGCAGCCCTTGGATACAATACAGAGACAACATAGAGCCCTTTTTAATTATCAACATATAATATCTCAAAGAAAACCTTGTGATGCTGCTATTTACTTCCTTCTAGCTTTATTTCTGCCTTCATCTCAACAACATTGTAGAGCCACAATAAAAATGTCTTCAACCAACATTGTCAGGCACAGAAGTGCGCCACTGCAGATTTTATGTGTGCTTCGCTACTGCGCATGACCTGTGCCATTGGCTGATCTCCAACAAAACTCATCCCAACAGACAGTTACAACTCCTTTTCCTACCCTCCCCCCCTAAGCTACATAATTCAGTTCCCTATGCAATCTCCACCCACTGAGAAGAGAGAAAAGCAACTGCATGATGGGTTTAGCGATCACGTGACCACAGAAAAAAAATAGTTACCAAAGTTATTTACTAAACAGCAGATAGTTAAAAGTCATTAATGTGAGGACCATTTGGACTGTTAGTTAAATGTTACATAAAATTCACTTTTAATTCCTTGAATTTTAGTTATCATGCTTTTACTATCTCTGTATTTCGCCATGACGTAATACTTGTCACTATCAACTCCTTGAATTTGATTTAATTCAGCCAACAGATGACTTTTCTATTTTTCGATGTGGCAGTTTGTGCCACAAATAAACCTTCAGACTTATTTTTTTAAATTAACATGATTATATTGTATACAATATAAAACATTACAATTAAAAAAAAATCACTGTTTTCATATTTAGTAATTATTTAATTACATGTATTTTTCTGAAAATAATTGTGTTATATGGAGGAACACAGGGGGCTAATGTTAAAAAATAATCCAGCTGGATATGCCACTGTAACACCGGTAACAGATAACTACATGGCTGCTTTTATTAGGTTTTGCAGATAGTAGGCAGCCCAAGGCAAGTTGACCTAAAGTCAGTTTCTGCACTTAGGCCTACTTTATGACCTCGCAAACCACATGTTTGCGAGGTCATAAAGTAAGAACCTGCAAAAACAAATAATAGTATTTAAGTCCTCTTATTAGTGTTAGTTCTCATATCCCATGACTGTTCTGCAAACAGGACAGTAATAACAAACTTTTTATGATTAATATAACAATGTTGCTATTAGTGCATAAAAATACAACAGAGTCTTCCAAAACCCTGCTAACTTTTAAAGATAGAAGTCTAGATGGAAAATGTTCTAATTTTTGGTAAATTTTAATGATTGAATTTTGTGTTATATTGGACTTTATTCCACGTAAATGCATTATTGCCAAGCGGGGACTGTGTTCCCCAACTGTATTCAGTTATCGTGTAAAGGACAATGCTATAATTACAGCCTAAATGTGTAACCTTACAGTAATCGACATTATAATTAAGTTGATTAATTTTTAACCACCTATTTAACTTTTTACATTGCCATTTTGTTGAGGTTATTCTGTAATATGCCATGATCTTACTGATATGTAATTATTTTACATAATTTTGTATAATTTTCAAAATTGCAGTACTCATTTCTATTCCAGCTACCAGGTCACAAATCAAAAGAGTGAAAACTTTAAACTTTAAAAAAGCTTAATGCTTTTGGTACAGGATCACTGGCTTTAGCCCATTTTGAATATATGCCATTTTTAACAACCCTTTGCCTTCTGTGCTTTAACCAAAGTACTTACCCATGAGCCACCAGTACATTTTACAATAGTCATGTCATCTTCAGATTCTGTTGGATTTTTGTCTACTATATATGGGTATGTTATAAAGAATAAGGGACAATTCCCAGAAGTCAGTCCATTAGCCAGAAAAAAATAACTTTATTAAAAAAAACTACTTTTTAAAATACTGTAAACTGAGGTCTGGTTTGTATACATATGAAAACATGTGGAAGCCACACCATGCAAAGGTATATGGTCCTCCTCCAGTTCACTTTTTCACTTCATAAAAAGATAAGTGTGGGGAAGGTTTGTATTGCATCATTCCTCACTACAAATTCTAATTACACAACGGATTTTGGGCTATTTGGTCGATTAACAAAATTGTAAAACGTCAATGGTGCACTGGCTATGCAGAAAAGGGTTAAAGCTAAGCATAAACAAACATGATATAGTGGCAACTAAATTAATGTTACATGTGTTTTGTGCATTGCTGCACTGCAATGTCATTTTCCCCAAGGTCACCCCAATGAACCTTACCAGCATATCTGCAAGCATAGAAAAAAAAATCTCTGCGCTGTGGTAAAAATTTTTACGATTTCTCAACACGTTTCTCAGATGTGCTTCCTCAGGAGAGGATAATATAAATAATTTATGTACAGGGATTTACTCAAACCTTCAATGTACATTGTTTTTAATTTTGTATGTGTGAATTGATTTGAAACAAAAAAGAGACAGCAAACCATTTGGTTGAAGCAATCCTGGCAACAAATTGTTTAATTTTCCTTCTTATGATTATAGAATCCTCAATTACTGCCATCTGTCAAGACCTTCCTGCACTGCCCTTACCACACCTACAGGATGGGCTTCTCTTCAGGCTGTTAGGGATACCAGTGACATCTAGGGCTGCCCCCTCAAAGTTTGCCACCTTTAAATCTTCAGCCAACTTGGAAAATTTGTTGCCATGGGTTCATAAACAGGACTGGCTTTCCTTTCTGCTAGTCCTTACCATTCCCTCTAACTACATTAACCCATCATTCTACCCGATCATCCTGACTTACCCCTCCACCCTCCACATCAACCCCCAAAGAGACTCCTTTCAAGGTTGTCCGTTCCACTCTGTGTTAGACTTTGCTCCTCCAGACGTCTAATGTGAGCTTTCAGATACCTGCTCACCTCTGTTATAGTGGTATTCATCCTAGAACTATTGCTCCATTAATATATACATGTGGCCCAGATAGAGAATCTACAAAAAAAGTAAACCCTTTCCTATCCAAGTTTAATTATCCTAATAAAAAATAAAAAAAACACAAACAAAGCTGCAAGGACTGCTTCTTGTCTCTGAAATGAGTGGAAATTCATGTGCCTGGTTGTGCAGGGTGGAAGATGAACACATTCACCAGCGGCTCCTATGAGGGTAGCGCTACACAGACAATTCTACAACCAAATTAAGGGAGCTGCTATGGGTGAAACGTATGCACCCAGAGTTGCTAACCTGTTTTTTAAGAAACGGGAATGTGAGGAGGTTTACAGTAGGGCTCTGTTCACATCTTGGTGTTTTGGGGGGTATTTTCTGCTCTAAAGCCTCATACACAATAATTTTGTGTTTGGTGAGCATTGATTCCGAGCATGCGTGTTTGTACTTTCGACTTTTGTGTGACGGATTTGTGTACTAAACATACAAAAATCCGACGTGGAGCCATTGTCTGCCGAAAATTTACTAGCCTGTCATCCAACATTTGTTGGCCAAAAATTTAAAAACAATTGTCAAAAGGAGCGTACTAACGGTAAGAATTTAGGACAACAGTCTGTCAACAGACAATCCCCTTCCAACAATCGTACTACTGTGTGTACGAGGCTTAAAGAATGATCCTAAATTATACAAATACTTTATTAATGATTAATTATCGTAGTCTGGGAGGGCCCAAGAGAAACCCTGGATAATTTTATCATCCATTTGAACAACAGTAAATATGGGATAAAATTTACAGCGAATATAGAAAGGGAACAGGTCAATTTTTCTGAACCTTACAATATTTAGAGAACAAAATAAATTTTACATGAAAACATATTTTAACCACTTCAATACCGGATACTTTCACACCCTCCTGCCCGGGCCAATTTTCAGCTTTCAGTGTTGTTGCACTTTGAATGACAATTATGCGGTCATGCAACACTGTATCCATATGGAATTTTCATAATTTCTTTCACACAAACTTACTTTTGGTAACATTTAATCGCCACTGGGTTTTTTATTTTTTGCTAAATGAGCAAAAAAAGACAGAACAATTTGAAAAAAAAAATAGTTTTTCTTAATTTCTGTAATTATATTTTGCAAATAAAGAATCTTTCTTCATAAATTTAGGCCAACTGTATTCTGCTACATTTTTTTGTTGAAAATAACCCAAATCAGTGTTTATTATTTAATCTGTAGGAAAGTTCTAGAGTCCACAAACTATGGTACTGTATATATGAAAATTGATCAGTCCTGATGTACTGACAATCTCCTTCCTTGAGGCCTGAAAACACCAGGACAGTACAAATATTTCCCAAATGACCCATCTTTGGAAAGTAGACAGTCCAAGGTATTTAGTAAGAGGCATATTGAGTTTTCTGATGTTGTATATTTTTTTGGTCACAATTTTTGGGAAAATTAAGAAATTAAAAAAACTTTTTTTTACATACTGTCACTAGTGCAGTACAGTGTCACTATATAACTGGAGTGGCATGGATAAGGGACACTGACTGGTGACAGTGTGTAAAAAAAACTAATAATAATAATATATATCTTTTTTTTTATTACATTTTTTTATGATTTTTTTTAACACACTGTGCCAGAGCAATACAGTGTTACTATAGTAACATTGTACTACTTTGGGGAAGTGATCAGGAGGTTTTTTTTTAACACATTATGATTGCTTATACCAGTGAATTTCACTGGTATAATCAACCATTTTTACGGAATAAAATTGATTCAGTGTGTATTGTTGTGATTAGCTGTGATTGGCCACAGATAATCACATGGTACAGATGGGCTGTGATTGTCCCTGTCTGTACCATGTGATCACTGTGACCGATCACAGCTAGCATCACAATTGTACACAATAAATTAAATTAATCAAAACCATTCATTTACAGTTGTCATGTGATCTGCTGTGATTGGTCACAGCAATCACATGGTACCGGCAGCAGGTTGGTACACTGATCAGTCACCAGACACAGCCAGTGATAGATCACGCCACTGCGTGGCCAAACGGATGCACAAGAGCTGTGTTCTGGGTGGATGTCATATGACGTCCTCTTGGAACGACGAAGGTGCCACCCAGCCGTCATTTGACAATAGGCTAGGCAGGAAGTGGTTAAAGAGACAGATCGCAATGGTTTTATACTCTATGGAAGTTGCCATTATTCTTCATGGCTTGAAACCATCCCTAAAAGTCAATTGTAAAGATAAGGAGAAATTGCCATTTGAATGTTCAGTATAATGATCAAAGCAAAAAGTTAGCCGCAAGGTTTTTAGATAAACAGTATCACATGGAAAATGTAGAATCTACTACAAGACTAGTAGGGAATATACAGAGCGAGGAATTATTACATAACAAGCCAAAAATAAATACATATGGAGAAACCGCCTTTATAACAGGTTTTAACAAACAATATAGACAAGTTGAATGAATATTGAAAAAGCTTTTCCCTTTTTTGGTAAGGGATGAAACACTAAAGAGGAGACTCCCAAAAAAATAAAAACATTTTTTTTAGAGGAGAGGCTAAGAACTAAATTAATCCATAACATCCCTGAACCACCAAAAAAGACAGTGACGTTATTAGAGCAGAAGGGATTTTTGAAGTGCAAGAGGTGCTCTGCTTGTAGAACAATTTCAAATAAGGAGAGAAAAAGAACTGAGTTTGTATCCAGATCCACAGCCCATAAATATCCTATTAGAAAATTCATCTCCTTCGAAGTATGCTTGCCACAAGGGCACTCCAGTACGTAGGGAGAACTACTAGAAACTTGTCAGTTAGGATCAACGAGCACATTATTTATATGAAAAGGTTATAGAAAACACAGTGTGTCCAATCATTTTCGACTGGTTCATAACAAAGATCTACAAGGTTTGAATTTTTATGGTATTTGCAGAGTAAATAAAAATTGGAGCAGTAATAATCAAAAGAAACTAATATCTCAGAATGAAACCCACTGGATCTTGGAATTGGACATACTGAACCTGTAAATTTTTACAATTTTTTTTAGATGTACATTAATGATGTGCATTTGAATTTTGATGTGTGTTGTTTAGGACCCTTTCACACAGGCTTTCCAATCAGGTCCACCTGTCAGTTTTTCAGGTGGACCTGATTGAACTCTCCATGCACCTCTATGGAGTGGCAAATGTCAGCGGTGACATGTCCACTGACAGTTTTATTAACTTTTTAAGTTCAAGTTCTTTTTTTTATTAACTTTTTTAGTTCAAGTTCTTTTTTTTTGGGGGGGGGGACACTATTTTGGTAGCTGCTGGGTAGAACACCGAGGATTTAGTTCAATTGGGTGCAGGTGTTCAGTATATGATAAAGGCTGGGGATAGTTGGTAGAGGCCTGGCTCAGATCACGCTAAGGCCCCTTTCATACGTGGTGGATGCCGATTAGATCAACATGGGATCTGTCCACTGATCCCCTTATGATCCGAGCAGAGTGGACAGATGACGGGTCTGTGTCTGTTCAGATGATGCAGAGAGGACAAGTACCAAGCCTTCTCTGCTCTATGGACTGGTGGGTGTAAACAGACTCCCCTGTCCATTTATACCTGACTGCCCTCCAATATGATGCACCTAAATGGAGGGGAACGGATCCTCCTCCGTTTTTTTTTGGACTAGATCAGATTGGAGGTAGGCGGGTGTAAACGGATACAAATCTGTTTTCACCCACTGGTCTATAGGGTTGAATAGGGGATAAATGGAGTGTCTTATTAGGTCTGCCTGAAAAATGGATAGGAAGAACAGATCTGACCCTTCGTGTGAAAGGACAGTGGGATCTATGCCAAAGGTCTGTACTCACAATAGATATAGATAATTTGATACGGCACTGTGCACCTTCTATAACTCAGGAAAGATCACATGACATCACAATACACATTGTGATAAATGGATAGTACAAAAACAGCGGTGGACACATCATGGACTAACAGGCATAAAACTGCAGGCACCAGAAAGATTAGTCTGTAATCCTGAGAGTAGAACCTGCCCTTAGAAGTCCGAGGGCGGGCACAGGTGACCAGCAAGATCGTTTTTTTTAATGAATAAATACAATAGGAGCAAACCAATACGGTATTTTTGACAGATTACTAGAGACGTGGATGCTGTTGGAAGTCATGCAATAAATTCTATAAGACTGTTCGATACTTGCACCAAATGTAACTAGTTCATAGTAGCAACATTTTATTGTCTGTCAGTATTGCTGCAAACGATTCAATAAGGTATTCTACAGCACTATATCTAAGAAGAGTGAAGTATAGTAAGATCTCTTCCATGTTGGTGTCAATTGTGTAGAGTCCTACTAAGGATGTACAGATACCGCGTGGAACAGTTCTGCTGGAGTTGCGACAAATACATGAATTTGTCGCACTACCAAGAGTCAGGCATCTACAAAGCTATTTAAGTTTTCCCATAAATGATTTTCAAAAGAAAGAACTAAAGCATTATCAAACAGTAACATATATAGTTATATTTAAAATGTAATTTACACCGAATTGTAATAAAATAAAAATAAAAATGAACAACTTCTTCAAAGTTGTGTTAATCGCCATCTCTTTCAGCTGAGGGGTAAAGGATATGAACAGTGGAAATTAACATTTACCACAACTCAGCATAATATTTCTGCCGCACGGGTTTGGGTTCTTATCATCTGCATCTCCTGCTCTCCTCACGCTGACAAGAAGTAGGTCAGAGAAAGCAGGAAATTGAGAAAATAAATAAATAAATAAGCACCTTAGAAAGCATTTGCCGGTGCCCCTATCTTCCTATTGGATTTGAAAGTTTCTCAGAAAATCTATTTTCAGCAATTTTCCATACTGCCTGCGGGAACCTAATTCAATCTAGTCAGTGATATAGCGCATCGGGAAAGAAATAGTTACAAATCCTGAAAGCCTCGTAAAAAAAAAAAAACACACCGAAGAACAATGTGGTATTTTATTTCATCAGAACTGGCACTGGAAGGGTTAAAAAATCCGGACAATTAACATATCGCTCTTGACCTTGAACCATCTTTTGATCATCATGATTGAGTGTGCTTGTGTGTATATGTGTGTGTATAGCAGGTTGCCTCTAGAGGTGGTAAAGGTGGAGTTATTCCGAGTATTAGGCCAGCTGCTCCACACACTGATTGCCCATTGTACTTGGCTTCTGTCGTTTAACCTACGATCCTTGGGATTGATTGGGCCCTGATGAAAATCTAGAGATCCGCAGAGAGCTAATTACTGTGTTACCTCTCTCTGCATTGTAGAGGCTTTTATCTGTTCGTGTCCAAATCAGAAAACCAGCATTACAACGCTGCTCAGCTTCTGCTGGGTGCTTTTTTCTCATCTTCTTCATTTTTTTACTTCTTCTTTCCCCAGCGTCATTCTTTCTGTGCCAGTCCCCCTGCCATGTCCCTGAATTTTTAGTCTCTTCCTGAATTTCATTACCTGTGTCATTCATCTGCTCCTATTTATTAAATGAGAACTGCAGGCAAAACATAAAGTTCATTAATAAATATGTAAAGTGGGCAGCTGTTTACTTTCGCTTGCTATTTTTTTTTTCATTCATTGTTTGGAGGAAAAACACAATGCTGCATACAATTTACAGCCTACAGCAGAAAATGAAGCCTTTATGTTCTTCAGTATTTATAAAAAAATTAAAGGTCACAAACTGTAAAGCCGTGTACACACGATAGGTTTTACCGATGAAAACAGTCCGATGGACTGTTTTCATCGGACAAACCGATCGTGTATGGGCCCCAACGGTCTTTTTTCCATCAGTGTTTAAAAATAGAACATGTTTTAAATTTATCCGATGGTTAAAAAAACGATAGCAAATTACTATCGTCTGTGGGGAACTCCATCGGATAAAAAACCCACGCATGCTCAGAATCAAGTCGACGCATGCTCAGAAGCATTGAACTTCATTTTTCTCGGCTCATCGGAGTGTTTTACGTCACCGCGTTTGGAACGGTCGGTTTTTTGATTGATGGTGTGTGGGCAAGACTGATGGAAGACAGTTTTATCGGATTTCCGATGGAAAAAAACATCGGATTAGAATCCATAGGATATCCGATCGTGTGTACAGGGCTTTAGAGCACCATCACACATTTGCCAATTCATTTTCAGTGGGTCCTCAAAAACATACCAGCCACATTTTTTCCAAGACACTGCAATGAATGCGTTTTTTAACAAAGGAATTGTAGCGCACTTGGAAGTGCAGATGAGCAAACTTTGCAGGTCATTCAATTCACAGAGTGTTCTGTAATTTCTGTTTGAAATTTGGCAAACCCAAACTTAGCAGCAAATCTGAAGTCTATGGGGACAAAACATAGATACTGGACATTTTTAGGGCTAAGGGATAAACTACTGTAAAAAAAAGGCATAGGAGGCTGGGCACTGCAACTGAATAATGCACCAGAATTTTTATTTTTTTTATGAAATACCATACAGTGGGAAAAGTGTCTTTTACTAGCTTTGAGGGAAATAATTAAAATACATAAATCCTTTTTATATCATGCATGGGAGATGCCTAAAAGCTGTATGTAATGGCGCAGTATGGTTTTCACGGACAGTCTAAACAACAACATACATTGGCAGCAAACATTTGGCTGTGGAAATTAATTAGCTTGACTTACATACAGCAGTGTCATCCCACACTGGATCAGACGTAAAGTACAGTTTTCTGGCTGATCCTAATCTTTCCATATGCAATTTGTCAGTTTTCCCTAACCTTTCCCCTTTGCAGCTTCAATACATTGTCACTAATGCTGCTCTGTGCCCTCAACACTCCCCAGGAAGAAAAATAGTGAGCTACAAAATAGTGACTTCACCTAATTTTGCTTCAAATCTTCAGATTCTAGCTCTGGCTCTTGCTCTAGCTCTTAGGTCTAGCTAAGGCAACAGTGCCTTAGTTCTCACACTGCAGGTATATCGTTGTGAGGCTGTAGGTATAGCAGTATACAGACAACACATACCAGAAAATGCACAACTTTTTCCAGAACTAATTCCTGACTAAAGGTAAATACAGCTACAGTAAGGCACATTTACCAACTCTAAATATTCTCTATCAGTAGTGTATTTAGGTTTTGTGCTGCCCTAGGCCTGACTAAACTCGTGCACCCCCTAATTTAAATATGACATACCCCTTCCTGTCAAGGCCACACCCCTTTTTCGAGTCGAGACACTAGTTCTTAGGGCCTGGGGGGCAATGGATTCCCTTAATTTGCATAGATTTCCTCTCACGTTTGGCAGGAAGTTAAGGGAAATCTCTGCAATGGGACAGGGATGATAAAAAATAAACTGGCATAACCCTCCCTTACTCTATCCAAAATGAAAAAAAAAAGTGTTGCCTATAGTTCTACTTTAAGCACAAATTTCTGATAATTTTATGGAGAGGACTAAGAAGATATAACCATGCCAGTGGTGCAGCAGAAAACATATAGCACAGTGAGGAAGGTTTGTGGTCCAGGCTGATAGGACAGTCAAAATTAGAAGCAGCTTATGTTACACTAACAGTGTAGCACAAGCCGGTGGGGACTCTTTCCGTGCTGCCCCTCTGCAAAGTGCTGCCCTAGGCCTGGGCCTTGTTGGCCTTGGCCAGGATACAGCATTGTTCCCTATAATATTGCAAATGTTCACTATTTGAGTTCAGTTCCAGTTTAAAGACTATGCTTACTTAAAACAAATAATTGTGCTGTTGTGTCCTCCTTTTGCCAAAATCTTCGTCCTTCGATGCCCACCCCCCCCCCCCCCACATCCCTGCCATGGTAATCTTTTAGTGCAGCGAAGGTTAAAAAATCGAATGGAGTTGTCACAGGGATTTATCAACAGTGCCCGACTATATCCGCCTTCTGCCCCCTCCTCCATTCCTAGAAGCTGTAGTATGAATAAAACAGGACCTTTGAATTGAGAACAGGCAAATGTCAGGACATTCCCTGTCCATTCATAGATCATGTTTAACCTTTTTTTGTTTTAGGTAAACCTAAGCTTTAAGCAACAAGGTCTCATTGGTCCTGATGTTCTAAAGGATATACACATTTTGCATCAATGGAGCAACAAACCAAGCTGAACAATCTAAGTATTATGACAGTTCTTACTATTACATGCATGCGATATCCGCAGAGATGCACACAACCTTGACAGCATATTTACAGATGTTTGAAAATAGTAGCTGCTCCAGTGGCCAAATATATGTCCGCTAAGCGGTAGCTTTCCTGAAATGGAAATTGTATATTCGTAAATGTTTTTGGGGCTTTTTGACCACATTTAGCCTAGGTTCACATTGGAGTGGGTTTGAAATTGTGTGAGTTCAGCTGAACTGAACTGAGCTTTCAACCCGGCAATGCAGTCCGACTTCGGGAGGCGCTTTGACAGACATCTGTGTGGGTTCCTGCACAAATGTCTATACAAAATAGCCTCCCAAAGTCGCCAAAAGTAGTACAGAGACTACTTTTGGAAATCGGTGCGGCACCGCAAAGTCGGCATCGCACTGATTAGGAGGGTGCCATTGCCAGCAATAGCCGCCGATTTGGCATGCGATTTGACATGTTGACAAATCGCATCAATGTGAGTTCACACTGGCAGGCGTTTGAGAGGCATAAAAAACGTCCCTCAAATGCCTATGCACAAGATATAATAGACAGCACATTGTGCTGTTCACACTATCAAATCAGTAAGCCTTAGCGTCACTTCAAAATTTAAGCCTGTCGAGTCAGGAGGCATTTGTAGCCTTTCAACACCTCCCATTCAAGTCTATGGTAACGCTTCGCAAACGCTCTGGCAGGCGGTTTTGGCACAGTTTTGGTGTGGTTGCGGCACTTTAAAATGTATTCATTTTTGTCACTTTCAATTGTGGAGCAGTTTTACCGTGCCCTAACGCTCATCAAACACTACGAAACCGTACATAGGGCGTTTAGGAAGCGTTTTTAACGCTTGTAAAATGCCCCATTCTAAAGCTCATTGACACCTGTCTGATGCCCATACTAACGCCATACAAACGCTATATGAGCATTTGTTGAGCGTCAGAAATGTTATCAAGTGTGAACAACCCCTAGTCAGTTTGCATTTGCTTTTCAGGAACAAACAATAAACCATGAAGCGTGTACTGATATCAGCATTGGTTCTGGAAAAAAACACTGAAAGTGAAGAAGCCAAAGTGCTTGCTTTTTAGTTGGTAGCATAGTTTGCATGAGCCTACCTGTATACTGTGGCCAGAATAAACACATGCACTTCCTTCTACTTTCAACTGCATGTTGTAAAGATAAATACTAGTCCTAATATTATCTTCCTTGTTTCCTATAGTAATATTTTATATAGTATTTATTGCCTATGATAATCAGTTTCAACTGGTGGACATAATGCAATATTTTTCTGATTAATAGTATACTTATAAATGAAGAATATCTGACCTGAAGAGAAATAGATTATTAAAGTGGATGTTAACCCTCCATACACCCAGTGAAGTGAACAGTCTCAGATGATACACAGAGATGTACCAAATCTCCCTACATAGGTTTTACATGTATATCTGCTGTCTTCACTGAAAGTTCAGATCTGTTAGGAAATTTTCTCTTTCTGTTTAACACAGAGTGGGATGTCTGGGCATACAGCCAAGATAGCAAACATTTCTGATTGGAGGAAAGGCACACACCCCCTCTCAACATAGGCAGAGACTCTCAGAAGTGTTTTGTAACAGGGCCAGCTCCCTGTTAATCTATTTATAGTAACCTCCCCTGACAGAAATTTCAGGCTGCTTTTATCTGATGTGTCAGAGAATTTGTCAAGAGTTATCAGGCTGATAACAGAGGAACAAGTCAAGAGAGAGCTACGGCACTTAGCTCTTTGAAGAGAGATAACAAAATACTGCAGATATATGTGCCCAAATAAGTAGCTTTGCAAATTTTTTTCATAGATAAATCTTAGTGTTTGGGTTGGAAAGAATATGTGAAATCTGGGAGCATATTACTCACATTCCTTAAAGCGGAGGTGCAGTCATTTTATTTATTTTTTTTAAAAGTCAGAAGCTACTAACAGTGTAGCTGCCGACTTTTAATAAGGACACTTACCTGTCCTACTCGCCCGCGATGTCGGTCCCGCCACGGCGATCGATCGCTGCTGTCAGGTCCCGGCTCCTCCATCCTGACTAAGGGAAACAGGCTTCACTGCCCGTTTCCTACTGCTCGCACGGCGCTTTGTGAATGGGCGGCTTGCCTCCTGGGATACACACAGTTCCCAGAAGGCAGCGCGCCCCATTCACAAGAGGAAGCGGAAGGAGACCCACCGCGGACGAGAAGAGGCACATCAGAGGCAGATTAGGGGACTTCCGCATAGCAACAGGCATTTAGGGTGAGTATAAATTTTTTTTCTTATAGTAATTTTTTTTTTAGGATTTTTAATTAAAAAAAAAATTCAGGGTGGACCTCCCCTTTAAGCCACAGAAAACGTATTCTCTCTGTATTCATTGCACACCGCGAGCAGGGAATGGTACACATACATTTAAAGCATAGCATAGATTTGAAACTGTGTTCATTCTGAATATCCAATCATGTGCAAGGAAAATAAAATTGAGTTTTTGCTTGTACATGATTGAATGATTGAACACAGCCTTGCCTCATTTACTAAGCTAAAAGAACAACCACTTTGTGTTGCCTTAGTGAATACAGATTTTATTTTTTGTATTTAATCTTCCATTTCCATTAATTTCTTCACTTGGATTTCTGCTCCTCATTCACGCTTTTGTTCCCTAGCAATAGGCTGGGTTCTGAGATATAAGGTAAATGAATCTCTAGATTTGTATCTAATATTTTTACTGATAAGATATGTTGTAATCTTTCATAGTCACAACGTCATTAAAATGATAAAAAAGTTAATCTGCTCTGAATGTCTCAGCAATCGGATCTTGAAATATCACCATGATAAAATGAATCCAAACAGACAAATTATTCATTCTTTTTCTCTTATTTTTACACTTGGTTTTCATTTTCTTGCCTTGTTTTACTGTGTTCAGCTCTTTTCTTTTATTTCTTCCTCAGTTCTATCCTTTGTATATCTTTTGATCCCTTCCACCTCTGCTTCAGTTTTGCAATTTAGATTAAAAAAAAAAATTCTATAAATACATAAAAAACATATTTTGATCAACTGATGTAATGTATTGAATATTATGTTTCTGCTATCAGACTATGTTGATTGTGTCAATTTAGTCTATGTTTGATTAACTTCAAGCGTGGATTCACATAGCATGAAGTGATATTATCTCATGAGAGACAAAATTACACTGTTTGATAAATCTAGGCCATGGACTTTGTGTATTATAAGCGGATTTTATTTAATCCATTTTTTTCCTTCTCTCATATCTTTTTTTCTTTGCCTTCAATTTGCCTACCTCTGTTTCTAGTATTTAACAACGTATACCAGATAGACAAGCCTTTGTGAAAATATATAGAGTGAAAATAGATGAGGTACCGAGATGAGTGGGTTATAGAGTTACAGAGAGATACAGAAAATACATAAGTGATGAAAGAAAGATATTTAAATGAACATTTGTGGGTTGTGGAGATTGGTAACAAAATAATTAGTTGTAGTAGAGTTTTCTAACTTGAGGATATTCATAGTCCTTAGGGTTATGGGAACCAAATGATGTGTCGAATGGGACTGAATCTCCTTATAATGTAAAAATATTGAGAATCAGATTAACTGCTTTATTGACTCTGAAATCATAGTAGCAAAATTGGCTTGATGTGTCAATGGAATGCAAGTAATTTCACCAATTGAACTGTGATCTCTTGTTCTCATTGCTCAAATGGTTGATGAGGAAGTTACGGGTGTGAACAACCGTAGCAACCAGTGATATCACTGGCTCCATTCCCCATTCATTTACTAGCTGAAAATGTAAACAAAGCAGTCAGGATACATTGTACTTTAAGGAGGGGGGCTCCATGCCTTTTTTTGTGTACCCCCCCCCCCCCAAACTCTGGCATTAATTCTAAGGTGGAACCTCATGAAAAATTGAATAAAAGAAAGTGTGTGCCCCCCCCAAGAAATCCACATCAGGCCCTTATTTGAGCATGCAGCCTGACAAGTCCAGGAAAGGAAAGATGAATGTACTGAACACTTCTAGGCCATAGGTCCTCAACATGGTGGGATACCTTACCGGAGCAAAGCACCTTGTCCCAGTGTTGATAAGGACAAGGACCTCTTCCCCACAACCCTGGCTCAGTGGTTGTGGGGGCCTGTGGGCAGGTGGCTTATCAGAATTTGAAAGTAGTACTCCTACTCATTCACAAAAAAGTAAACAGTAAATAAAATCACAAACATAGTTATTAAAATATCCTTAAAAAATTAAACTTTGCCCAGAAATGCAGGTTCTCGTCATTCACAATGAGTGAAGCCAATGATCCACCAAAAGAAAAAACTCACTGACATGTCCAGTCCTGACGACTCGCCTGTGGATAATGGCTCATATGGATGACATATGGATGACAGCTGATATAAAAAAGGGGTGGGGTCTCCAGGGTGTCATCATATACCAAATGTGAACATGAATATATTTGGCCAATGATGTCCTTCCTGGAAATCCCTTATGAAGTGATGTGTATGTGTGCATTGTGCGTATTGTGTATATGTTGTGAATATGTTTGTGTATAATGTGTGGATTGTGTGTAAAGTGCAGATTGTGTGTATGTTTGTATGTATGTGCAGTGCAGTGCAAAGCTATGTGTGTACTATTGTGACAAGGGTGTAATTAAGAAAACATTGCTAATATACTGTACTTCAAAACCCCTGAATGAGTTCTGTGCTAGTTTTAATAAATCCATAAACGTTATATCAACAAAGATTATGAAAACACTAATACTTTTTCACTTTTTCCATTTTACAAAATAAACCTTTCCTATGTGTCCTATCATTAACAGCATTGGTCTTCAGACTATAGCCCACAAGGAAGGTATGCCTCACTGGTTGCTGTAGACTGGCCCCTGCAATTGGAAAGGCGTGTATGCAGGGATTTCTCATTTCAAGCTGCACAGAGTGTGTCATACAGTCTGTCCAGCTTGAAATGAGAAAGCCCTGCATATATGGCCTTTCCTATTGCAGGGGGCCAGGGGCCAGTTTACAGCAACAAGCGAAACATAACTAGCTTGAGAACCGCTGCTGTTAATGATAGAACACATAGGAAAGATTAATTTTGTAAAAATAAAAATAAAAACACATAAGAGGAAATGGATTAGTGTTTTCATAAATGTTGTTGATATGTCGTTAATGGATTTATCGAAACTAGCATAGATCTTATTCAGTTTAACTCTAAGGGGTTTTGAAGTACAGTATATTAGCAATGTTTTCTTAATACCGAGCATTTCAGAACATGGCAATTTAACAGGCACCATTGGGTGTGTTTAGGATTTTTATCTCAAGTTCTTTAGGAAACCAGTGAAATTACCTTCAGACGAGATAAAGTTACAAATTATATTTATTTGTTATGTAATTACAGAGAGCACATACATACAAGGCCGACCAGTGCATGCTCTAGAGACACTTATCAGAGCGTTCCTTTATATAAGGTTTCTTATTACACAACATTCATAAAAATGAAAAATTACCAACTAGCATATATACTGTACCCTGACTAGTTGCGTGACTGCTCAACGTCATCCCTTTGAGAAAGTGACGTTGAGCAGTCACGCAACTAGTCAGGGTACAGAGCTGTGGTGACATTACTTCCGGTTGCAGCCGAGTCCGGAAACTGGAATGCACACTGTGTCATGCTGTTTTTAATCATCTGAATTGTACGTTTTTTAACCTTTATTAATAAACGTATATCTGAAATACTACAATATGGAGTCCCCCCTTCCCTCTCTTTGTTATCCGAGTACCTAAAATGGGAAACCTGATCGTGGGCGATTGAACAAGAAAAGAGAGCACTCAACTATTGGAGACTAGCAGAAAGGCTTAATTTTAAGCCAGATGGGGTGAGAGGCTGGGGGAAACGAGGGCACCTGCACAGGATTGAAGCACTTTGCATGTTTTCTTGGCAGTTGGTGAATACTTCCTTTGAAAAGTTGATTTGTTGCAATTTTGCACTTGGATCTTTATGCACATTGTTTGGACTGTTTCAGAAATTTTCCAGCACGGAGGAGTTTTTTTTTTATTATTGAAAATTGCTTGTTTGCACTTAAGACTGCTTTGACACTGAACGTTGTTTGCACAGAAATAATCAATTTCTTATTTTCTTATTTTCTATTTTTATTTACTTTCACTTTGCACATTATTGCTGCACTTTTTGTGCCTGATTTTGCACTTTATTTAGCATTTTGCACTGAAGAAATACTTATTAGTACTTTTATTACTTTGCACTCATCCGCATTTGCTTTTATGCACCAAGGAAATGTTATATTTATTTAAGATTTATCTGATTTTTTGCACAGGAATTTATTTGCACAGGAACAGTATTTATTTGCACAGGAATCTTTGCCATATATTATTTATTAATAGATCATTTTGAGTAAGCGCCATTTCACACCCTCTTTAACAAACTGTTTTTAGTGCGTGAACACTTCCTTTGCTATGACTGCTGCTTGTGTATATATATTTTAGTCGTTGTGTATTTATACCCAGTGTGGTTAGCGCATTAGTAACTGCCATTTCTAAATACAAGCAGACACATTGTACATATTGCTGAAAATACAGGTCACTTAGTTATACATTGGTATAATTTTAAGTACCGTAAATTGTTGCTCATATTATCATGTTAAAACTTAGTAAAAAACATAAAACTGCAGAACACATGGCTCAAATACATTACATAATATAGCCACCCGTCTGTCCAAGTTTCCCTTACTTTGTCATAGGAAACAGATTTGTTTGATAACATCTGTCTTTTAAAAATCCATGCTGGCTATCACCCGCATGTTGCCAGATCAAAATATTTTTCTTTTGTGCCGCAGCCCTTTAGAAGCACTTAATGATATACTATCATGTACATTAGGTGCAGTAGCACATAATGATATTCTATTTTATGCAATTATTGTGTGTTAGAGAAGCAATGCTTAGTCAGGGTGGCAACACACTGTAGAGAACAGAGTGACATTAAGGCCCCTTTCACACGGGGCGGATCCGTGCAGATCCGCCCCGTGAAGCTCCGCTTGCTCAGCGGGGATCGCTCCGTTGATCCCCGCTGAGCCGACGGATGACTGGGCGGTCCCCGCACACTGTGCAGGGACCGCCCTGTCAGAGCGCCGCTCTCCCCTATGGGGAATCGGATGACGACGGACCGTAGAGTCCGTTGTCATCCGATCCGCTCCGCCGACGGAAGGAAAAATAGGGTTTTCCTCCGTCACACTTTGGCGGAGCGGAGCGGAGCGGATGTCAGAGGACATGTCTCCGCTGACATCCGTGCTTCCATAGGGGTACATGGAGGATCCGTTTCAGGTCCGCCTAAAAAACTGACAGGCGGACCTGAACGGACCTCCGTGTGAAAGAGCCCTTCGAGGCTTTTTCTAAAAAGAAGATTTCAGTGGAGTGTTATACCGTGTTACCCATCAAAGAGAGCAGGCAGCTTGCCGTTTAAATGATGCTCTTAATTGGCTAACTCAAAATTCAAAAGAAGAAAGCTTTTGAAACACGTTGGCGTTATGCAGTACTAGTTCTTGTTCTAAAGACCACATATTAAACACAGAACAACATAAAGATGCAATCAACTACACCTGTTTTCTTCCTGACAAAGATGTACTGTATGCTATCAGCTGTTCAGCTGTTGTAAAATTTGGGAAACTGATATGTTCTCAAGAGAAGAACTCCTGGCACCTCAAACCTAAATATACTTGTGGAGATAAAAACTAAATCATGTTCTTAAACTTCTTGGTTTTTGATTTAAAGACGTTTTACCCACTGTTTTCGTATATTTCATAAAAAATAAAAAAAAGAGCTGAAGGCTGGAAAACTAGAAAAACAGTGAGATTGCTTGACGCTGAGAACAGAAGAGACAAATGTTTGGAAAGACTATTGGCCAAATTGGTCATTTTATACACGGGAAGAAAGAGTACTTAGGAAAACCACAGTTGGCTTTACTTAGTATCAGTTTCATACTAATTTGTTCCTTAATATCCAGGTTTATAGCTTTGCCAAAATATATGCAATACAGGAAAAATTATAGAATGCTAAAGTGCCAAACCAGTTAATAGAAATGGAAAAGGCAAAGCTTTTAGAAATAGTTTAAATCATGAATTGGAAAAAAAGGTATACGCTTACCATTTCAAAGCTGTCTGATAGTCAAAAAGTAATACTTTTCAATTTTTTTTTTTACATATTTACTGATTTTTTTTTTTTATCGACAGTAACTTTCAAGACAATTGTAAGCCCTGTCTTTAAGATCTAATCAGAGAAGAAAAAAAGTAAATTATTTATTGTATCTATAATTAAAGTTTGATGGAGCAGACAATCACCTCACTTGTCTTATATGGACTATATAATGCCAGATTAACTTTAAAAAGGGCTTTTAAATCATCTTTTTTCTTTTTTCTTTTTGTGGTTACATGACTGCAATAAGTCCAAGGTGATGGTTCTACAGTGTTAAAGTGTTACTAAACCCAGGACCCTGCATTCACAATATCTGGTCTCCCACAGTACACAGAACATGGAAATTCAATTCAATTCATTGTAACACAATTAGCGCAACTGCTACTGCAATAACAAATAATTGTGTAACTAAACAACAAAAATATAATAAATTGAACAAATAAGTGACTAGTCCCAAAAAAACAACCAAAATGCTGCATCACGACATACACCCCATTATCTATAAATTGTACACATAACAGTGCAGAGCAATTCATAAATAAACCATATACTCTATACGAAGTGCCCGCTCACCTCATGCATCAGACCCCACTACAGAGTCTCATATGCCTTATCCACTCCTCTCTCCACTCCGGATGTCACCGTATCTCTCCTCCTTCTCCTGGATTCAGTTATGTGTGTATAAGTGAACTTTTGCTCATCAGCCACAAAGAGTATCATGCATTTTAAAAAAAGGGGTGCTCTCTGTATAACCTTTAATTATCTTAAAATAAGGCATAAAACTAATTTACAAAAAAATAAAATATCAAGCATAACACATCCTTAGGTCACCACTGATGTTAGAGTCTCGTTGGAATGATGTCACGGGCACAGCTTCTCCCACCTATGCACATTACGCCCTCCTATTGGGCTTCCTCAGTAGGTGTGGAGCCGACCTTGTATTCAACCTTTTTTTGCTAATCCTCTGCCTCAGTATAATGAGCAGGCGGCAATACCCCTATGATAAGAGCACTTCTGAAATACGTGGATTGGCCAGGGGATGGTAAAGCTATTTTACTTACCTGATACCTGCTCTCCTGGCAAAAAGTGCTCCCCCATGCTTTACTGATGGACTCTCCCTGGGCATACTCAAGCCCATTGCAGAGCTATGGACCTTGCATCAGTCTGGATGATGCAAGGACCTTAGATGGCCAGAACATAGGGGAGGAGATACTATTGGGACTGGCCTAGCAGCCAGAGGATCCTGCAGGAGTAGGGAATTTGGTAAGTAAATCTACTTTTTCATGCCCCCTAGATCTAAATGAGCTGTTAACCCTTGCAGTACATGTACAAGCCCATTGCAAGGGAGACTTTTCAAATTTCGAGGAGTTCACCTTTAATGTTTGAAGCTTAATTGACATTTCAGTTTAATTTAGCTCCATACATTTGTTTAGGTACATCAAACCGTTGCTCTCTGTGTGGAACCCATAGTCTTTCTGAAGAGATCCAGCACAGCCCTTGCTCAGTCAGAGCTATATCTCTGCAATCACCAAAGCTTATGTTTCCTGCTGATTGGAAAGTTTTACGAACCTCGCTGCTGAACTATGGTCACCAACATCTAGGCCCAATGGGGTTCTTGCATTTTTTATTTTTTATTGTCAGAGGGTAAAGGAGATTATAGGGTAAAACTATAGAATGGGGATATAGGGTGAGATTCCCCACCCCCACCCTGTGTTACATAATTCTCCTAATGTGGAAGTTCTTTACATTCTTATTATGGAAATCCTACACCATTGCCTCATGTTCAAACAACCCTTGATTGGAGGTTATCATTGAGGGTAATCTTGTGGTTTGGGGCACAGCATAGGTCCCCCTAGTGAATTTAGAAGACCCCAGATGATAACATGCATATCTACACAGCAGAGTAAATCTTAACCTCCACTCAATCACCAATTGAACAGATTTTTGGAGACTCTCTCATTACTGATATACTGTTGAATAATTTACCAAAGGTGAATTATATTGCCACAGATATGTATACAAAAAAAAATACTAATTTTAATCTTGCCTGCCTTGGAAAACCTTCAGTGGAAGCCTCTTGGAAAAATATCTGTGGAACATGCCCCAACTAGCTCAACTGGCCTACCTTAGTTTGAAGGACTAGGTACTTTGCTCTAAGGAGCTCTTAGATCACAAATCTTCTCAGTATCTCATACAGTATAGCTCAAAACCCAGCAGATTACTGGTACTTTGCGTAATGTTCATTTTATAATTTCCCTATCCAAATTCACACAGATCAGGTTAGGGGCATAAAAGTGTAAGAACGGCACACACTTTTTTAAATTATTATTATTTGGATAGTGTGGGGAAAGAATATAGCTTGGGTTATGTTTTTACTGCTTTCTGTTTACTGGTTTGGTGACAGTGATTTCACCAGGAGAGGAGTAAGCGCAAATCTGCTATAGGGACACAAAAAGCACAAAAAATGCCTACTTGTCTTAAATAAAAAGTGTTTGTGTTACTGTTATAGATTTTCCTAAGTGTATTTTTGGGTGACAACATAGCCTTTGTTATAGCAAGGGATGGGCATTTCTTTAATGGAGCTCCAAATAGCAGTAAAAACCCAATAGGTGTTCCCAGAGCTTTTTTTCTCAGACAGTAGGTGCAGGAACTCCCCTTTTCAGAGTTACTTGTTTTCTCCGCCCCTACCCACCTCCGAGCAACGTCCCTTGGTTCCATCCTCTACCCACCTCCCAGTACCGCCCCTTTTAGACAATACAGAACCAAGTATCATTTTGTTGTGCTAAGTAATTTGTATGGAATTTGGTTTCCCCTTCAGCCAGCAACAATAGATCCCCCTAACAATGTTCCACCCACAACAAAATCCCCCCCAGCAACAATAGACTCCCGGCAGCATCAACAGATCTCCGCACAGCCAGCATTAATAGACTCTCTAGCAGCCATCAACAATATACCCCTCCCCCAACAGTAGATCTCCTTCAGCAACAATAGACCCCCTGCAAAAATAGATCTCCTCCAGCTAGAATAGATCCGCCAGCAGTGAGCATCAACACCCTGCAGCACACCCCAGCACATATTGCCATTACATACAGTCAGTTCAGGAGGTGCCGGAACTGCGTTCCCCCGCATTCCCATTGAAAAAAAGCCCTGGGTGTTCCACTCCTTCAACACTCTATCCAAACTTAAAACTGTTTTGGCTGTACTTTTGCTTTAGCTGACTTATGTATTTCAAGCCTTATTTAAAATCAAATTAAAGTGGTTACAAAGTCTGAAGGCTTTTTACCTTCATGCATAATATGGGGCACCCAAGAAGAGGAGGATCGGGGCTGCTCTGTGCAAAATCACTTCACAGAGCACGTAAATATAACATGGTGATTTTTTTTTTTTTTTTTTTTAAAGCATGAGCCTTTACTATCACTTTTATGATTCTTGGTAAATACTAAGAAGCATCTATAAGCATCCGTTGGGCAGAATCACTGCCATTCTAACGTTCACCCTATTTATTACACATCAGCATAATCTAAGTTACCTGATCATGCAGCTCCTGAATATTGTTCATTAGGCATTCCCTTTAATCGTAATAATATATAATACAGCTTTAAAAAATGATTTGCTTGGAAAAGATAAAAACTTGTGCCATTGACATTTTTGCTTTATATCTCTTGCAACAGCTGGCTTCTAAATGACTGTGTTATGTATTAAACTATAAAAAAAAGCAACTTGTCAGATCATTAATGGCTAATAATATAACATGCTTTAGTTGCAAAGTTCTCAGCGTCTGCTAGAATGACTCCAACTGACTCTATGGAAACAAATCAGTTGTTTTCAAGTTAGTTATAGGTTCCCCCAGAAAGTAATAACGTGTTAACTTTGAAAGTGAATTTGTTTGTGTGGGATACAAGTTTTGGGCCCTTTAAGAATGAGGCAAAACAAGCCGTTTATGAAAACTTGGGGTGGGTAATACAAGTCTTCTCAGTTTCTCAAGGTCGAGGGTTCATCTCGTTCTCTGTGATTAGTGGCTGCAAGACATCGATTGCACACTGTAAATAAATGATAGTAACTTCTTGCAGAATCTGTACAAGATGAAACTGAGTGATGCTGGAGTTGTGGGAGAGATGATTGGTAAAGGAGACAATGCTGCCAGATGGAGAAGCACCATTAGGGTAAGATATCAAACTTCTGGTACAAGATTGTAAAGTGGGATACTACTCCTTGTGGCAGCATGAACTACTGTATAACAGATGTCGAAGGAGGCTTTTCAAAAACAAACACAACATGAATTAGTAAGTAAGTTTAGACCCGGTTCACACAGGGGCGACTCCGGACGCAACTTCTGGTCGCCCCGAGTTGCCCCAAGTCGCGCTATTTAAAAAAATAATTGAAGTGAATGGAGCCGTTTTTATGTAAACGACTGCAGTCGCTCCGACTTCAGAAAAGGTTCCTGTACTACTTCAATCCGACTTCTAGGCGACTGCTAGGCGACCTGTACCCATTGATTTCAATGGAAGTCGCGCAGAAGTCGGATTCCCTGTCTTAACAGAAGCAACTTTCCAGGAAGAGAACATACATTTCTCAGGCAAACCTCTCCCCCCCCTCCCTCCCACAGAGCGAATTCTTGTTTTATTGACCACTGGAATGTCTCCTGTCCTGGAGGCGACTTCAAGTCGTGTTGTAAATCACCACAAGTCGCGTTGAGGTCGCGCTGAGGTCGCCCCAAGTCGCGCTGTGATTCATGCTGAAGTCGTGTCTGAGTTGCCTCCCAAAGTCGCGCTGGAAGTCGTGTTGCCCCTGTGTGAACCGGCTCTTAGTGTCATGCCTCCAGCATAAGATCTCACCATTCTTGTAGTTGTGGCTGTTTAAAATGATTGTAAAGATTTATGTTTTTTTCATTAAAATAACAAATATGTTATACCTACCTGCTCTATTTAATGGATTTGCAAAGAGCACCTCCTCTTTTGGGGTCTATCGGCAGCTCTCCTGGCTCTTTCCTCCCTGCCGAGTGCCCCCTTAGGAAGCCGCTTGCTATGGGGGCACACGTGTGGGATTCATCCCGAGCCACCCAAAGACAGTGGGACTTTGCCCGGCCCCCCCACTCTCTGCTCACAGCTTTTGACTGACAGCAGCAGGTGGCAATGGCTCCTTCTGTTCTCAGACAAGCCTATGAGACAGGGAAGTGGGGAGAAGAGTTGCTGCAGACATGCAGAGCGCTGGTTCAAGATCGGGCTGAGGTGAGTATTTAGGCGGGCACTATTAAAAGGTTTTTTACTTAATGCAGAGAATGCATTAAGGTAAAAAACATTTTACCTTTATTGCCACTTCAGTTGGTGATCTAACAGCACTGATCCTACCTTTACTTATAGGTCTGTTTTATCAGGGTTTTGACCCTACTCTGCCTCCGTAACACCCACTATTCTTCACTCTCAGTATAAAAAAGGATCTGGAAGAAGGAAGTCACATGATCGTGACGTAACGCGTAGGGCGTGAGTGGAGGAAGGTGTGGACCGGAAGTGATGCAATAAAATGTCCGGTATTTGGTGCTATGCATGGTTACAAACCACATTATGTTTCTTTAAATGTGATTGCATTTTTGGTTTTAACATTACTGCACTATGGATGGAAGCACTCTATCTACAGTATGCTTCTTTCAGAGAGCTATGTAGAAGGGCTACATGACTAATTAAAGAAACTTAAATGAGCCACTCTTTAATTCTGTGTCAAGTAAGACCCCTGTAGAGAGGATGTTAAAGTGGTTCTGACCAGAGGAACGGAGAGACTACAGTGTCAGAGCATTATATGCTATACTTCTATATGTCTGAGGTCAGAGTTCTGGGAGCTTAAAGGGAGCACGTGGTGTTATTAAATATGAGTATCAACACCCATTACGTTATTGGTAAAGGAAACATCCTATTACGGGAGTTTGGAACACTATAAAAAGTTTTTTCACTTTTTTGAATTTTGTACGCACCTTCCAGCTTTGTTCTAAGCTTCACACCCACCGTTCTTTTCCAAAAAGCTTCAAGATTTGTTCACATCAACCTGCACAAAGGCCACAGGGTATCATGTAGCAAGGGTGAAACATTTAGTATTTTACATTAATACTAGATTAACCACTTCAGCCCCAAACCATTTTGCAGCTAAAGGACCAGGCCCCTTTTTGCGATTCGGCACTGCGTCGCTTTAACTGACAATTGCGCGGTCGTGCGACGTGGCTCCCAAACAAAATTGGCGTCCTTTTTTTCCCACAAATAGAGCTTTCTTTTGGTGGTATTTGATCACCTCTGCGTTTTTTATTTTTTGCGCTATAAACAAAAATAGAGTGACAATTTTGAAAAAAATGCTATATTTTTTACTTTTTGCTATAATAAATATCCCCAAAAAATATATAAAAAAAAAATTTTCGTCCTCAGTTAAGGCCGATACGTATTCTTCTACATATTTTTAGTAAAAAAAATTGCAATAAGCGTTTATTGATTGGTTTGCGCAAAAGTTATAGCGTCTACAAAATAGGGGATAGTTTTATGGCATTTTTATTAATATTTTTTTTTTACTAGTAATGGAGGCGATCAGCGATTTTTATCATGATTGCGACATTATGGCGGACACATCAGACACTTTTGACACTATTTTGGGACCATTGTCATTTTTACAGCGATCAGTGCTATAAAAATGCACTGATTACTGTGAAAATGACACTGGCAGTGAAGGGGTTAACCTGTAGGGGGTGCTGAAGGGGTTAAGTGTGACCTAATGTGTGTTTCTTACTGTAGGGGGTGTGGCTTGGCATGTGACGTCCCTGATCGTCGATCCCTATGACAGGGAACAGACGATCAGTGACAGGCTCACTAGGAAGCACCGGGAGAGGTTTGTTTACACTTACCTCTCCCCGTTCTTCAGCTCTGTGACCCGATCGCAGGACACCGGCGGCGATCGGGTCCGCGGGTCACACGGGCACGGTCACGGAGTTTAGGACTCGGTCGCGAGCGCGCTGCCGGCGGCGTGCGCTGGACCCACGGCTGGGCTCTTAAAGGGCAACGTACCTGTACGTGGATGTGCCCAGCCGTGCTATTCTGCCAAGGTATATCGGCGTGAGGCGGTCCTTAAGTGGTTAAATAAATAGGGCACACGAATGGTATAAATGTCCCCTGACCCTTTGCTGTAGCAAACCCCTGCTCTTTGTTTGAATGCTATCTTAGAAGTTAGTGAAATCCACAAAAAATCTTTATTAGGAAAAATACAACCTTCCTTTAAAGACTGTTTCCCTCACAAAGGTATGGATCTACTAATGGTAAATAAGTTGTTCACTTTGCAAGGGAAGTTGCATTTTGCAACTGAGCTTAGTGAATTTCCCTCTGCAAAGAATACCCAATCATGTGCAAGGAAAATAGATAAACATTTTTATTTGCACAAGATTGGATGATGGAAGTCAGGTATTCACCTCATTCACTAAGTTCTTAGGCAACCTCCCTTGTAAAGTGAAAAGCCTATGTTCCATTTAGTAAATCATCCCCAAAGTGTCTGCTTTAACCACTTAGCGCCCCCCCCCCCCCACGTACATTTACTGCAGCAGGGCAGCCGCTCTGTGCCAGATAACATACCTAGTACGTGATCGGACACTTCCGGGTCTGGGGCACATGCGCGTGCCACTAGTGACCTGCTCCCGCTGTGATTAGACACAGCGGGAGCCAATCAGCGGGGTCGGCAGACTCGATGTCTGCCGGCACCCGCCAATTAAACGGGCAATCTGCCTACAGTATGTAAACAAGGCAGATTGTCGTTCTGTCAGTAGGGAAGGTATATATCCTGTGTTTCTGTAAGGCAGGAACACAGATGTTTGCCTTCCCCTAGTCAAAGCACGTCCCACAGTAAGTAAGCACAGGCTAGGCCCACAGTTAACCCTTTGATTGCCCCTGGTGTTAACCCCTTCCCAGCCAGTGTCAATAGTACAGTAACAGTGCATAGTTTTTAGCACTGATCACTGTATTAGTGTCACTGGTCCCTAAAAAGTGTCAAAAGTGTCAGTTAGGTGTCTGATTTGTCTGCCGCAATATCGCAGTCCTGCTATAAGTCCCTGATCACCGCCATTATAAGTAAAAAAATAAAAAAATAAACATCCCATAGTTTTTAGAAGCTATAACTTTTGCGCAAAACCAATCAATATACGCTTATTGGGATTTTTTACCAAAAATATATAGCAGAGTACATATTGGCCTAAATGAATGAAGAAATTCGATTTTTGCATTTTTTTATTGGGTATGTTTTATAGTAGAAAGTAAAAAATATTGTTTATTTGTTTTCAAAATTGTCGGTCTTTTTTTGTTTAAAGCGCGAAAAATTTAGCAAATGCAAAGTGTTCTCTGAATGGTGCCTGGACTGAGTAAGTGACCTCACAATGCAGCAGTGTAGCCTTTCGGCCCAGGGCCCAGGAAGCAAATGAAGATTACTGTAGTACCAGCGACTACAACAATGATTGGTCCAAGCTAGACCAATATAACTAGGTAAAAATAGTTATAACTGGAATTCAACTTTAAAGTGGTAGTAAAGGCACAAGGTTTATTTCCTTCATACATTCATATGCGTGTGCAGCAGTCCCCCCAGCCCCCCTAATACTTACCTGAGCCCCCTCTTGACCCAGCGATGTCCAGAAGAGCTTTGCTTCCCTGGGGACTCACACTCCTACCATTGGATCCCTTTGCTGTCAATCACAGGCAGTGAGCCAATCAGAAGATGGAGGGGACGGGGCTCTGTGTGTGAATGGACACACAGAGCTGCGGCTCAGCTCGGGTGCCCCCATAGCAAACTGCTTGCTTAGGGGGCACCCAGCAGGAGGGAGGAGCCAGGAGCTCCGGTGAGAGACCAGAGAAGAGCAGAATCTGGGCGGCTCTGTGCAAAACCACTGCACTGAGCAGGTAAGTATGACATGTTTGTTATTTTTTTTAATAAAAAACAAGACTTTAATATCGCTTTGTGGGAAAGATGGTACCCTTTCCTCTGCCCTGTTCCTTACAGTGGTTGTGAACAAGGCTGTTGCGGCTGAAACGCATCTACCTCTGCTGTATTTTTATCCTTATGGAGATATAATAAATTCTGACTGATTTAAAGAGCATGTATGGAGTTGCAGATTGTCCTTTATCCATTCCTTACAGTGGTCCCTGGAAATGTCCGCTATGTATGTGGATGCTTCCAGTGGCTTCCTCAGAAGCAGTAGGAATCACTTAAAATCTCACCAGGTACACCAACAAATGTGAAATCAAATACTATTCTTGACCAATGTACTTATTGATGAGAATGCACTTCCATAGTGCCAAGCTTGTTTGTCATTTCAGTAAAAGATCTCTAGCATTTTTTAAGTATCGTGTGATAACTGGTTGTAGTGTGAACAAAGAGTTAACATTTTGCTTCAAAAAAACATGTGGCTTGATAACCTTGTCACGTATTTTTTGCCAAGTTTTTTTTTTTTTTTTTCGTTAGAGCTTTTGGCTTTTCTGTTGCTACTGAATTCCCGGTTCTGCTTTATTCAGTTCAAAGCCTCAGATCCTAACTTCACATTGTTCTGTCCTCGTTTGAAGCAGAGGATAGCTATTCTAACAAACTGCTGTTAGATCTGCGTGTTACCTTTCCACCGGGATATGAAATCCATAGCTAGCCGCTCTGTGCTTCTCACATATTCTTTTTCAGTTATTTCTTTTTTTTTTTTTTTGCCACCACAAAACATGGCAAAATTAAGCAGGGCGATGCCATCAGATATAGTATAGGGCTTTTTCTTTCAGGTCTAAATGAATTAAGTTGCATTGATTAGTTCATTTTTATTTTGTAATCCTCATTGTAAGGGGAAAGAAAATCAACTGGAGTTGAGAATTTTTGTTACACAGTATGTATCATTAACCTCACCACCAAGGCTACATCTGGCATAAATGTGTTTTATTGCATCTTTCAGCCCCTTGCGTTGAAGGCGGCACATAAATTACACCGCAGTTTTGATGCAGACAGCAGTTGTCCTGGAGTTTAATGAAATCCAAAACTGAACCTTCACCTGGAACCTAAATATATGTACACATAGAAGCATTTAAGGGCTTATTTGCTAATGTAAGTTAAGTTTGTCATTAGATCTCTGAAATTCCAGATCTTCTTCTACATCTGTTGCGTTAATCTGTAATATTTTGTTATATTGTTCTTTTTTTCCTGTCTAGAAACACAGCTTGACACCAGGCAGACACCGATCAGCCATAAAATTACGGTAAGACCACTCACAGGTAAAGTGAACAACATGCCACCTGAAAGTGAGTGAGATGTATTAGGCATCAAGTGAACATGTTGTCCCTGCTTTGCTCTAAGGTAAACATTTCTCAATGTGCTAGTATACAATGAATACTAGCCCATTATGCCATTGTCTTGCATTTTTTTTTTTTTAAAGCCTGTGGTTTACTATCCCTTTAAAGGATTTGCTACGTTTGCTTGTTGCCAGATACCACAACATACCTTCAGAGGTCCACATCTTGACGGGTGACGGGTTATGGTGGGTGGTCATAATGTTATGGCTGATTGGTGTATGATGTTAAGTTAGTCTTTCAAGGGACGACATCAACGCCAATCAGCTTTCGTTATCCGTATATGGTTTATTTAGATCACTGCTCAATAGCATTGTGGTGCCATACAGATTCACAACCTGCATATTTATACACATAATGTTGGCATGCTACACCATAAACATGGCCACAATTATTTTCCAGCACTGCCTTAACCCTCTTGGGCATGGAGTTCACAGAGTACACCCCTAAGTGAAAGTGTCCAAATTGGGCCCAAAGTGTCAATATTTTGTGTGGCCACCATTGTTTTCCAGCACTGCCTTAACCCTCTTGGGCATGGAGTTCACCAGAGCTTCATAGGTTGCCACTGGAGTCCTCTTCTACCCCTCCATGATGACATCACGGAGCTGGTGTATGTTAGAGACCCTGTGCTTCTCCACCTTCCATTTGAGGATGCCCCACAGATGCTTAATAAGGGTTAGGTCTACCGGGTGAGGAGTACAAAGACAAGTGTGTCTTGCCTACAGTCAAGCATGGTGGTGGGAGTGTCATGGTCTGGGGCTGCATGAGCGCTGCGGACAATGGGGAGCTACAGTTCATTGAGGGAACCATGAATGCCAACATGTACTGTGATATACTGAAGCAGAGCATTATCCCCTCCCCTCAAATGGAAGGTGGAGGAGCACAGGGTCTCTAACATACACCAGCTCCGTGATGTCATTATAGAAGAGTGGAAGAGGACTCCAGTGGCAACCTGTGAAGCTCTGGTGAACTCCATGCCCAAGAGGGTTAAGGCTGTGCTGCAAAATAATGGTGGCCACACAAAATATTGACACTTTGGGCCCAATTTGGACATTTTCATATTTTTGAAAATATTTTATTATATCTTTTCATGTGACAACACTGAAGAAATTACACTTTACTACAATCTAAAGTAATGAGTGTAGAGCTTGAATAACAGTGTAAATTTGCTGTCCCCTCAAAATAACTCAACACACAGCCATTATTGTCTAAACTGCTGGCAACAAAAGTAAGTACACCCCTAAGTGAAAATGTCCAAATTGGACCAAATTGGGCCCAATTAGCCATTTTCTCTCTCCGGTGTCATGTGACTCGTAGGGGTTACAAGGTCTCAGGTGTGAATGGGAGCAGGTGTGTTAAATTTGGTGCTATCGCTCTCACTCTCTCATAATGGTCACTGTAAGTTGAACATGGCACCTCATGGCAAAAAACTCTCTGAGGATCTGAAAAAAAAATTGTTGCTTTACATAAAGATGGCTTGGCTATAAGAAGATTGTCAAGACTAGGGATGAGCTTCGAGTTCGAGTCAAACTCATGTTCAACTCGAACATTGCCTGTTCGCCCGTTGGCCGAACAACGAACAATTTGGGGTGTTCGTGGCAAATTCAGATCTGGCATGGATTTTAAGGGGAACTCCACCCCAAATGTAAAAAAAATGGCGTGGAGTCCCCGCAAAAATCCATACCAGACCCTTATCCGAGCACGCAACCTGGCCGGCCGCAGGGGAAGAGGGGGGGACGAGAGAGCGGCCCCCCCTCCCTCCTGAACCGTACCAGGCCACATGCCCTCAACATGGGGAGGATGTCCCCATGTTGATGGGGACAAGGGCCTCATCCCCACAACCCTTGCCCGGTGGTTGTGGGGGTCTGCGGGCAGGGGGCTTATCGGAATCTGGAAGACCCTTTTAACAAAGGGGACCCCCAGATCCCGCCCCCCCATGTGAATTTCATGAAGAAAGTGTAAAAAAAATGTAAATAAAAACACACAAACACCTTGGAAAAGTCCTTTATTAAAAAATTAATAAAAAATAAATAAAAAAAAACATTCCAGCGATGAAATTCAGTGTCCCGCGGCGATCCCGATGTCCAGCGCTGTCCGTCATTGGTTGTGCCTGAGCGGACCTGATGGGGAACTTCCTCCGCAGTGTTTTAAATGTATAGACCCGCCCCTTCTAAAGTTCCCCCTCAGCGGACCAGATGCGGAACGCGAGAAGGGGCGGGTCTATTCATGTATTACACAGTGAAGGAAGTTCCCCATCAGGTCCGCTCTACGACGGACCTGATGGGAACTTCCTTCACTGTGTAATACGTGAATAGACCCGACCAGATGCGGAACATGAGAAGGGGCGGGTCTATTCATGTATTACACAGTGAAGGAAGTTCTATGACCTTTGGACTTTCTCAAACCACATGTTTCTCAAGCAATATTTCTCAGGATATAACTTCTGTAGCCAAATTGTGCAGTCTCTCCTTTCCTCTCCTAATTCCCTGCACCAAGAGAAGACGGGTCAAGAATTCAGAAAGACATTATATGATAATGGATACTTGGTAAAAAGCTACATCATTATATATTCTTATTCCTTGATACAGAAGAAATCTTGAACAAATATCATGCAATATAAGTTTTAAAACAATGCATGGTAGTCTCTAGGTTAATGAAAAAAGTCCTCAGCAAAAATAGAAAAGAACAAAAAGAGTGTCTCTTGTATGTGTAGCGACCTCACCTCTCACTCCTTCCTTCTCTTCTCGGTCAATGGCTCTCGTCTAGGGGACCAGGAAGGAGAGTGTGGTGCACCACCAGCTCGTATCCTCTTGTGTGCAGAGGTGTGAGCTATAACCTTTTACCTTCGGGCCTGTGTCCCTGTCCAGAGCCAAAACTTCCCTTGAGGATGATTCCCACTTTCCACGCAGGTGGAGGTAGGACCCTTTAGCTCCCAGAAAGTCAAGTTCCACACCACTGAAAGTCCAACACTTATTTATTCTTCAGAGCAATAAATAGTCATTTGAGAGCGACTGGTTAGACACAGAACAGTTCAGAAGAAAGTGGGGAGGAGGTCCAGGCACAAACTTGAACTTGGTCTCTCTCCTGTTCCGTTATAGCACGAACAGGCTTGGCGCACAGTCGCTGGCCCGACCGTGAGGGGGTCCCTGCCACAGACCAGATGAATAGGGCCTCTGCCACAGACCTGGTTGTTGGGTCTCTGCCACCGACCTGATTCACGATGGGTCTCTGCCACAGACCATGAGAACGTGGACTACCTTCTATAGGAAATGGCCCCGGTCAGAGAAAGGACATCCATCCGGACAGTTACCAGAGGCCCCTGCCGTCACCAGCAAGTGCTGCACTGGGTCTTCGGAAGGGTCACCTCCCTGGCCTCCTCGTCCCAGATTTGGGCGTCCACACTGGGGGACGCCCTAGGAGCCCTCGATCCCTTGCGGGATCCAGTCGAAGGTACTGGGCCCCAGGCCTCCAGAGAGTACCTCACCCCAAACCGAAGGTGTATGGGGTGGAACCGCAACTCCGTCCCCGGGCCTAGGGCACCCGGAGACCACCATCACTCACCCCCAGGCTGAAGGTGCCTGGGAGTGGACCCCAAGCGGAAGATGTCTGCCCCCGTTATACCCTCTCCCAGCATGCACAGCAGGTTCCCCGCCCCGCTGTACTACTGCCGTGAGAGGACACAAAAGGCGCAGCCCTCCAATGGCGGTTCAACCCCGGCCTATGGCAACAGCGCCACCTATAGGCCGCAGGGAACTGAACACCATTGATATCCTCCACTGGCATAAATTGGTCCAGTAATCCTTACAATTGTTGCATCTGATACCACTCAGATGCCTCCCCTAAATATGACCACCCGCTACACATGTATATACTCAGTCACTAATTGTTGCTTGATATACTTGATATGCTAACAAACATAATAGACATAAATCCTTTATTAAAGCTGAGACCAGCCTTACCTTCAGTCTTGCACAGTTTTACAGGTTCCTATCCTCTACTTAAATTGCTTACCCTGATCTCAGTGCATATCGGAGCCGACTTCCTTTTACTGGTGAGAGAACATCCAGCGTCATCTAGCACTTTCCTTCCCAGCCTGACTGTACACACTCCTATCTTTCATTGCATTTCAGTTTCTCAAACATAGAGGCACAGCATCACAAGTGGGTGTTACCTAGGCTGATCAGCATGCAAATTCAGCCTGCCCACTCCTCCAGAATAACATCCAGCATTTGCATAATGATAACTACATAATGCCTCCCAAGGGCCAGCCCTCTGCTTGTTTTAGAGATGGGGACCCTTGAGAGAAGTACTGAGACAAGGTACTGTGATGTTTTCGGGAAGCTATATACAGCACTTTGGTCCCTTCCACCAGCTATGATATGCCTGCATTGCATAGAGAAGCAAAGAGACCCAGCGATGACATCACTTGGTCTAAAATAAGGTGTGTAATGAAAAGGAAAAGGTTTTGGTAAAAAATCTAATTAGCATATTGATGAAGTTGTGGAGGGGCTAAAGAAGGCAAAATACAACCAGAATAAACCTCAGTTTTAACAATTTTAGTTTTAAAGTGACAAATCTGGCATCGGGTGTGGGACTTTCAAAAATTTTACAAGCCCGGGTAAATAAATTCCTGGCATATTACAATCTATATCAACAGTATCTGGTCAGACAGGTGGTAGATTAGCTAGTGCCCTGGTCAGATGGACTTTCCCCAAGAGAGAAGTGATGTGTGGGCTTCAGGGGGCTGTTTGCCCCTGGAGCGGCCCTGGACTGGGCCCATGGACCTGTGAGTAGAGTCTAATCCCTATGCCACAGTCTATTCATGGCCCTCAGCTGTGGATGTGTGGACTATTCCAGTTTGTCTACCTTTGCTACAAAAAATACCCTTATGGTCCCTAGCTGTAAGGATTTGGAAATATCAAATCTTCTTATTTATGCTACTGATTTACCTTGTGGCCCCCAGCTGTAAGGACTCGGGCTGTTTCAGTCTGTCATTGTCTCTGCTAAGCTTTGTTTCATGCTCTGAGTAAAAGACTGTGTTACTGCTGCTCTGAGAAGGATGTGCCCTCTGCAGAATTGTGCTCAAGCTTTTTGGATTATCCCATTCTCTATTGTCTTCTTCCTGTTACAAGTTATTTTTTCAGCAATAAATCCTAAATGACATCCCCTAGACCAGTAATGGCGAACCTTGGCACCCCAGATGTTCTGGAACTACATTTCCCATGACGCTCATGTACTCTGCAGTGTAGCTGAGCATCATGAGAAATATAGTTCCAAAACATCTGGGGTGCCAAGGTTCACCATCACTGCACTAGACTGTTTACTGAGCAAGAGTAAATAGACTGTTGCCGTGTGCCTGGCTGCCTCTGCACTGTTTTGGGAAATAACCTGTTAAATCTACAGCGGCCCCTTTGGGGGTAGCGTTACGCCTGGAATGGTACATTTACAGTACATATGTGGTTAAAATTAAACTACCGTATATACTCGAGTATAAGCTGTGTTTTTCAGCACATTTTTTTGTGCTGAAAATGCCCCCTTCGGCTTATACTCGAGTCTGTGTCCATCTTCAACTTTGTGCGCCTGATCCCGGCCAGCCGTAGGTCCCCTGGACCCCAAACTTGGCACACATATATCCCCACTCTTCCTCTACAAGTGTGCAAAGTTTGTTGTCCAGACCAGAGAACCTACGGCCGAGGAGCACTGATTTTTTCAAAGCTGGGCACCCCTTCCATAGACTTCCATGTTAAACGTTCATTTCTCCGGTGATTTTGGGGACCTGGTACCGGCCTGCCCTAGGTCCCCTGGACCACAAACCTGGCAAAAATGTAGCCCCACTCTTCATCTACAAGTGTGCAAAGTTTGTTGTCCAGGGAACCTACGGCCGGGGAGCACCGATTTTTCAAAGCCGGGCACCCCTTCCATAGACTCTCATGTTAAACGTTAGTCTAGTCACACAGCACCGGAGATCAGGTAGGGAGATTGGGCACAGTGAGGCATGGGCACAGTGAGGCATGGGCACAGTGACAGTGAGGCATGGGCACAGTGAGGCATGGCCACAGTAAGGCACAGTGAGGCATGCACATGGACACAGTGAGGCACAGTGAGGCATGCAGATGGACACAGTAAGGCAAAGTGAGGCACAGTGAGGCATGGGCACAGTGAGGCATGGGCATAGTAAGGCACAGTGAGGCATGCACATGGACACAGTAAGGCACAGTAAGGCACAGTGAGGCATGCAGATGGACACCCTAGGCTTATACTCGAGTCAATAAGTTTTCCCATTTTTGTGGTAAAATTAGGTGCCTCGGCTTATATTCGGGTCGGCCTATACTCGAGTATATACGGTATGCAGGGCAAAGCAACAGTTTTACTTTCTTTGCATCACAAACCTTTTTTTTGCTTTTCCTCTGTTCAGCCACTGGGAGTATAAAAAAAACTAATACCTCCAGGTATGGAGCAGCATGTGATTCACTCAATGAGAAAGTGTTAGGGAGGGCAGGGGAAAGTCCTTGTCCCTGGAGAGCTTACACATGCCTTTCTTTCTTTTGTTTCTGGCAGCTGAATAGAGTAGTGTAAATGAAGCTGGGGAGGGTGTAAAAACAAGGAAGCCAGTAAAGTTAAAGTGTACATACCTACCTTTCTAGAGATCCGTATGTTGAAAACCTGTTCCCCCTCCACATGCTGTGGTTTCTACTGCTGGCTCAAATTTCATTACAGGACATACAAACCAGAAGAAGGAACCATTGTGTGTGGTGGGGGTGGCAGGTAGTCAATCCACCCGAAGCGTCAAATATCCTCAGTGACTGAGCAGCAGCTTTGTGAATGTAGATTCACTCTTCTTTTTACAGACTGCCTTGTGTTTAGAAGTGATCCCTGGTGACAGTGTCACTCTAAACTATACCTGTTGCTTGTCCTTGGTGGACAAAGCACAAGTTCACCTTAGCATGAAAAAATATTGCAGATGCTTAGTCCACTTTAAAGTGAGTAACATGAGCAAATCTGGGGTCAGGAACAAGGATAACATTTTATTGTAAACCTGTAGTGTAAAATATATGGATAGATTTGGCACTGGAGATTCAACAGGGTCAACATAAGGCTTTAGGGAAAATCAGTGCAATTTGTGAAGAAAATATAAAGCCTTCCTCTATCTTGATTTACTGCAATCTTCCTTGTTGTATAATAGTATGTAACCTTGTAGGAATAGGATTAGATGACAGTTGAATAATATTCCCCAGATGCTGAAGATGTAACACTCCTCTTATCTAACATATTTAATCTTCGGTCCTATGTATCTAAGATAGACTCAAAATCACTGATGAAGAGACTCAACATAGAGAAGGACTGGGACTATACCAGCTGCTGAGAAGTAACCAGCTAGTGGAGCTATGGGAGTAGGTCCCTGGCACACCCAGAAAGTGTTGGAGGAATTCTATTTCCCATGCTGTTTTAAAACATCACCTAATCCCCCTGAAAGCTTGAGTTGTTGTTGCTGTGCAAATTGAATTTGTGGATATCCTGCTGCTCCCGGTAACATTACAGACAGCCTGTGCTTCTCACCTTGACAGCTTGACTTCATTTCTGACATGCTCCTCTCAGATACCACAACGCAATTAGCAATAGTGAACACAGAAGGCTCAAATGATAGAATACTGTGAAGTACATTTCATGTTTTCATTTAAAGCTCTTTTACGTATATATACATACTAAAAATTCACTATACAAGGTTCTACCATCTAACATTATAAAAACCAAAAGCATAGTCCAAAAGTTCTATACAGAACAGTCTATGCAAGGGAATTATACAATACCCTGCCTGATCCTTAGCGGACCACAAGCCAAAGCAAAATAGTGATGGCTTATTAGCAACCTGCAAACTAAATGTTATTAAGCTATATATAGCACCCCTCTGACACCCAAAAGGCAGGAGAGCACCTCCAAAGGCAGGGGCGGGCTAGCAGTTCACTCCAGGGCTGAGTCTATGGCTAAAATTGGGGAACCGAGAAAGGATATTGGGAGACAGTCACTATTGACTTTTTAAAGTGTTATTGCAGAGCGGTTAAGGAGGTGAGGGTTTTAGGCATCCCAAATACCATAGCAAATCACTAACAGTCTCTCCAAATCAAGATGAATGTCCAGCTTTTCAGTGTCAGAACCTTTAAGCATTACTGTAAGCATGTTTGCAAATTTCAGTGGTTCTTCCAATTGAGTCACCAGACCCTTCTGAGAGACAAATCTTCTTCCTGGCTCTCTCTAGCAAGGGACCTCCCCTGGATCTTCTCCTTGGCACAGCTTCCTCCAGAGCAGACAGGACAGCTTCAGGATCAGTTCAGTATACGTTAGGCCCAAAAACAGGCTATTGGGCCTTACAGCAGAGCTCCATCCAGCAGCACTTATCTAGGCAACAGAGCAAGGACATGGCCTGTCCCAAATATTTATATCCCCCCCCCAGCATACACCAGTGGAATAAACTGGATTGGCTGAAGGAAATATAAATACTTAGTTTTGTTTGTGAAATCTCATACTTTGACCAGTGATACCAGTGACATCTACTGGCGCCAGTGAGAAATCACAAGCTAACTTAAAGGGACACTAAAGGTTCCCGTTTTTTTGAAAAAAACAAAACAAACATGTTATACTTACCTCCACAGTGCAGCTCGTTTTGCACACAGTGGCCCCGATCCTGGTCTTCTGGGGTCCCTTGGTGGCTGTCTCGGCTCCTCCCTGTAAGGACTCCACACCTTCATGCAAGCGAGCTCGCATGGTGTGGAGTTATTGTGGGCGTGCTCCCGTGATACAGCGGCGGCCAAAGCCGCTGACTGTATCACTCGGCCCCTCCCCCAGGCGCGTTGCATCATTGGATGTGATTGACAGCAGTGCCAGCCAATGGCTGCGCTGCTTTCAATCCATCCACTGTAGCCAATCAACAGCCAGGCTCAGGAACGAGGAGGATGACCGGGGCTAGCGCGGGACTTTCGAGGGGTCAGGTAAGTAAAATGGGGGCTCGGGGGGGGGGCGGTATTGTCGGATGTTTTTTTACCTTAATGCATAGGATGCATTAAGGTGAAAAAACATTTACCTTTACAACCCCTTTACCTTTACAAGCTTAAGTAAAAACAGGTGAAAAACGATAAAGTCTGTGCTAATTGCAGCCTAGCCAAAAACTAAATTGACATAGTAGCCCCTGTTTAGGACAAGGGGGGCTACATACACATGTCTAAATTATTTTGAAGGTAATTATGGAAAGACCCTGTTGTCAATCTATTAATTTCAACAACAATCTTCCCATAGGATTGCATGTAAATTTACCAGATTATATTCATGTTATTTTCCTGTAAATGCCTCCATGGTGCAGAACTCCAAAAGCCCATAGACTGCTGATGGGCACAGTAGTGTATTTAGGTTTTGTGCTGCCCTAGGCCTGACTAAACTCGTGCACCCCCTAATTTAAATATGACCCACCCCCTTCCTGTCAAGACCTTTCTGTTTAAGACCCACCCTGAAATTTTTGAGTGGGGACACTAGTTCTTAGGGCCTGGGCGCAATGGATTCCCTTAATTTGCATAGATTTCCTCTCACTTCCTGTTTGGCTATGGGGCAGGAAGTGAAGGGAAATCTCTGCAATGGGACAGGGATGGTAAAAAATAAACTGACAGGGGCTATAACCCTCCTTTACTCTATCCAAAATGAAAAAAAAAAAGTGTTGCCTATAGTTCTACTTTAAGCACAAATTTCGGATCATTTTATGGAGAGGACTAAGAAGATATAACCATGCCAATGGTGCAGCAGAAAACATATAGCACACAGTGAGGAAGGTTTGTGGTCAAGGATGATAGGACAATCAAAATTAGAAGCAGCTTGCGTTACACTAACAGTGTAGCGCAAGCCGGCGTGGACTCTTTCCGTGCTGCCCCCCTGCAAACTGCTGCCCTAGGCCCGGGCCTTGTTGGCCTAGGCCAGGATACAGCGTTGGCTGGACACCACCATCTTTAGTGTCAGCAGCCCCTGCAGTGACGCTCTATAGTATTATTCTTCACTTATCTTTTGACAGCTAAATGTTTATGTGAGAATTTGGGGGGGAGGCAGAAGAGCTGGGCCAGCATAGCCAGTGATTAGACGCTCATAGAAATGTAGAGGGCTATGAAGGGTCAGGAGGAAGGAGGAACTGTGGCTGGCCCAGGGAACCAACTCTTCCTGGAGTGGTTAAACTCACTAGCAAGTTCAGAGGAATGCTTGTGAATTTAAAAAAAAAGCATTTGTGGAATGGAAAAACGCTGCAAGTAAGCCTTTAAAATATTGAATTTTTCTGTGCTTTTACTTGCAATTTTGAAGTTGGTGACAGGTTCTCTTTAAAAAAACGAAAACCAATTCTGGGATATCTCTTTACCAAGAACAATTTGCAAATGCAAACAAAACCAATTTCCTTGTTTGCATTATGCTTTGACTCTCTAGGAAGGCAGAAATGATTATATATTATCTATTCTATTATTCCAGAATGGATGAGCCAAACACTGCAGCATAATAGTGTCCTGTCTCAGTGGGACTTTGTTTAATAGGCTCTAGAGACACAAGATGAAGTGAGAATCTGTTAAGTAGATAAGCCCTTTTTTAATGATCTTGATCAGTTTATTTTAGGAATTATCAGGAACAATAGCCACAAATAGTGGCACTTGAATCTCATCAGGGAAAACAAGCTGCTTTGAAAGTAATCCGTTCATAAAGCTGAAAATCCGTAATGATGTTACAAACCCATATGTCGGGTTGCATACGAGAAATCTGGAGCGAAGATTACACATGAAGTACTATGGAATCTTTAACTTTTGCTGCACTCATGAAAAAACATTTGTCTGTGCCTCCAAATATGGTCTGGGTGACTTCTACCTAGGTGACCTCCCTTCCGCCCGTATTCCTTTATCTCAGTTCCTCGCTTTGACAAAACTTTACTGGAGTCAGCTACTTTTTGCGCTTTGTACTAAAGTGTTAGATGCCATTCAGCATACAAATATGCTGTATGAACATCAGTTTAAAATAAGGAGGATAAAAAATTAGGAATTAATTTGCATTAATCATACAGAGGATCCTCATTGTGTTCCTTTGTCCTCGCTTATGCAACCAAAAGGGTCAATCCACCGCAAATGAGATGTATGAGAGATTGGATATGGTTTGCTAAATAAACTGTGTGTACACTGCCGCATTGAAGCTCTTGTTTTTGGCATTCCCATTTTTGTGTTAAGCCAACAAAGGAGCATAAACATTTTATATTTAGGAGTAATTTAGCACTGGTTCACACTGACGTGGGGCGGGAAAGAGCATTCCCTTTTCAAATCACATGCGATATTTTCCAGTGCGATTTAAGCCTAATCATTTTGTATGGCTCAGATTGCACCGCACCCACTCGAAAAAGGTGCATGCTCCTTTTTTTTTTTGCCGCACTGGAATCGAATCGCATGGGTATTCCTACCTAGTACAGTTCATTTTGCACTCCTGTGACCCATTTTCAGCAGAGAGTGGGCTGAAGTCTGCTCTCTGCTAATGGCACAGAGCCGGTCCAGGCTCCGTGTCATCATGACCATGGATAATGCAAAGTGAAGGAAGAATTTCTGGACAGCCGCACTCCAAACAACTTGTTTCTTTTATTGTAGATAAAAAACCACAGGATACATGCCACAGCAAACAGGGTACAAACTGACTCGTTTCGCACCAAAGCTTAGTGCTTAATCATAGCTATGACGACGTCAGTGGTTGACGAAACGTGCGTCGGGACGTGGATGTATTGACGCCATCACGCTACCCTCGCTGTGGATGGGTGTATGCCTGTGTGCCGGCCAGCTTTTTATTTCATGCTTCTTGAATCTGTAACCATGTAAGTGCAACCTTTTTAATTAAATCTCGTTTTAAAACTAGTTCACACTATGTGAGTTTTTCCTTTTGGTTTTTGGATTGCTGATGTACCAGGGCTTCCAGCCGGATTATCTGCCCAAGGAGAGTTGTGGTTGACATAGTGCCTGCTACTTCCTGGTTTAGGACCCGGGCTGGGTTATAGCCGCAAGATTGTCTAAAGCTTGCTTCTGGTAGGCCTGCAATTCTTATGGTGGTGGTGCACAGAGATTTTGGTGGATATCTATCATCTTGATTTATTTCAATTTGCGGACCTCAATTTTCCTGGGCCTTTTTGGATTTTCATTAATCACATATGGACTTTTTTTTATCTGATTCACTATTATTAAGGATTTAAAAAAAATAAAAATCTTCACATTCTTATGTCATTTTTACATATGGTAATATGTGCTAATCTTTAGGGGTTCACTCATTGAACTATTGATTGTCACCTATTCACTAATATTTATCACTTTAATTGTTATGGTTGATTTATTTTATGTATAGGGAGCGCAGCTTTATATTTTTTCTTATTCTTGTTTGGTGTATCTCACTTTTTAGTTGCTGCTTTTTAGGTAACAATAGCGCGGTGTCCTAATTTTTTGTATCCTATGTATTGCCAGCACCCGTGGCTTCAGATCTGGTGGAGAGGTCTTTGCAATCAATATCCTTGACCGGTGACTCCCTTTCCCTATCATGACCATGGAGTCTGGAGCCGCCTAGATCCCTGGACCGAGCCGATGAAAACCTGAGCCGGGCCCCCCCCATTCACAGCTCAGCGCTCCAGCGAGGGGGAGGCGGCAGATCCGAGAGCTGTGACTGACAGTCTCTGCCATTCCTATAGGGAATGTAAAATATCCTAAAGTAGCATTGAGCTGCACTATCTTTTTGTGACATTTGGCATACTCAGCATTCACAGGATCGTGTTGGTAGGATGAAGACTTTCGCCATGCATTATGACATTTGGAAGAAGGATGAATATAAAAACTAGTACAGAACAGACACCATGGTAAATAACAATATTGCTTGAAGTTTTATTGTAAAGCAGTGTAAAGAACACAGAAAGTCAATGCGTTTCAACTTAAAACAGCCCTAAAGTGGTTGTAAAGATAGTTACACCACTTTTACCTACAGGTAAGCCTATGTAGCGGGGTCTCCTTTAAGGCCCTATGGACTACGTTACCCAGAACCCTGTTTGGCACCCAGGGTGCATTTGGCCACCGCAGAGACTCATGGGTGGGGCTATAAAAGAAGAGGGGAGGCTAAGCTCGGCCTCTTTGGACACGCACTGCAATCAATAGGACTCCCTGTGTGGATCTGTTGCAGTGCAAGGCCTGCGAGGCTTGGGCCTTGCATACCTTCCGAAGAGCCTTCCACCCCACTGCTGAGCCTGGGTGGTACCTGATTTTCAGTTGAGTTTCTGACATCAGTAGGACCGGAGACCCTGCCTTTGCGGACACTGTGGGTGGAAACACAGTGGTGGAAGCCTCGGACTGGGATCGTGTCCGGAGGGGTGAGCGAGCATCTGCTCACTTATTTAACCTGTACTTTGATTAGGCCTAGTGACTGCCTTGGCCCATCATGCTGTTATTATTATCCCGCCGGAGACTAGTGGCGGAAATGAGTTGTGTAGTCTCTGGTGAAGTGTTCCTCTTTTATTAACCGTTAATGGATTACAAATAATGTTCCTGAATGTGCACCACCGTTCATCTGCATGCGAAGAGTTGTTTTCACAGAGACTGAGCTTTATCTGAGTCAGGCCTGACCAGGGATTTAAAACTTTGTTGGTGCGCCACATTGCGCATAGAGAAGATAGCTGCACGTGGCGTGTGATCACTCTGCACTATCACTGATTAGTAGGTTTATTGCTGCAGGGCTCTGCATGTATGCTATGTGTTATGTTTAACCTATACCTTTATACCTAAGTAAATCAGATATAGTTTACCACTCCTAAATCAGTGTTTATTATTGCATATTGTCTGCATATCCTGTTGTGAGATTGTGTATAACCAAGTATAGAATTATATGAAGGAAACATTCCCTAGACTAACTGTGCCATAGAGGGTTGAGTAGATTGCCCGGGGGTTGGCGGTGCTGTATACAGGGCCAGAACTAACTATAAACCAGCGGCTCTCTTAATTGGGGGTATCGCTACACCTATAATAAGGTTTACCAGTAGGTACTGGAAATATCTGCCATGCAATATTTGTCATATACTCTTTGGCACATGCATACTGAAGAAAGGGCACGATCGTGATGTTTCTAAGGAGGCCGCGCCATGACCGGCGGCTCGCGTGCAATGCGCGGGAGTGACGTCACAAGACTTTGGCCAGTCACAGAGCCGGACTCCATGGCCCCAGAAGGAAGAGGGGTGAAGATGGATGCAGCCATCACCAGGGACATAAGGACATTGAGGGCTTCGTCTGCAGGTAAGTGGCACATAATGGGCTAGTATGTGATGCATACTAGCCCATTATGCTTTTACTTTGTAGGGAACAAAAGAGGAAGTAAAATTCATCAGGGTGTACTTCCTCTTTAATCATCAATATAAAATCTAACTTTTTCCCCCTACAAGCATTTTTTGTAAACCTAAGCATTTTAGCAAAGGAGAGGGGGGACACATTTGAAAAGTGCCCCGCTGTCTGTTCTACCCCCCCCCCACCTATCCCTAAACACTTACCTGGCTCCTCTCACCAATTCAGTGCTGTTCCGGATGTAGCACTGCTCTCCTCTCTTCCTGGTCTCACAGGAGACACTGGCAGCAGCCATAGTCCCCCACTGCTGTCAGTCAAACTCCTGTGAGGGGTGGGTGGGGGTGGGGCTTACCAGTGTAGTGTGTCTATGGATGCACACAGCCCAGAATGAGAGCGAGCCCGCACATGGCTTGCTATGGGGGCACCAAGAGGAGGAGGGAGCCAATAGCATCCTTATTGGGACTGCCAAAAGAGGAGGTAGTGGACCGCTCTGTGCAAAATTAGTGCACAGAGCAGGTAAGTATAACATATTTTTTTATTTGAAGTCATTAGATGTACTTTAAAGTATTTGCTTATACATTTTGACAAGATCTTCACATGTTAATATGCCCGCTGCTCTATATTTTGATTACACTATTTATTAGGCAAATTTGTAAATCCTCCTTCTAACGTTCTATATGTCAGGGAATGCGCCTACTCTCGTCTTAAACTTTGCTTTACTGATGACTTGTGGCTGTCTTTTCATCCGATACTTTCAGGGTTCCCTTGACACGCGCTGGGTTCTTCCTGCCTGTATGTTTCTACTGTGTCTTGTGTACTAGCAGCTGACGGCAGGTAGCACAGGGATGGGCAAGACAAGCAACTGACATACTCAGAAGTGTCAGATACCAGCATCAAACAGAGATCATGAATACAGAAAAGTTTTAGAACACTGGAAAGGTAATTATTATCATCTTCTTTTACAGGCATATTTTACTTAAAGCGGTAGTAAACCGCTGGGTGATTTTTTTTTTGTTGACCTGAAAGGTAAATCCATAATGTGCTAGTGTGCATTGCATACTAGCACATTATGTGAAACTTATCTGGAAATGAAGCATTCCAGTGATGCGTTGTCACCGCTTGAGGCCGTTTCCATCTTCACCCATCTTCCTTGCGGGTCTGCGAACTCCAGCTGTGTGACAGGCCGGAGCCCTGATGACGTTACTCAGTGGCGGCTGGTGCTCAAAATTTCTGGGGGGCGCAAACAGACTGAAAAAAAACACAAAAAAAACCCATCAATTGCAGCCACTGTGCCATCAAACGCAGCCACTGTGCCATAAAACGCAGCCACTGTGCCCATCAATTGCAGCCACTGTGCCCAATTGCAGCCACTGTGCCCATCAAATGATGCCACTGTGCCCATCAATGGCAGCCATCGTGCCCATCAAACGCAGCCACTGTGCCCATCAAATGCTGCCGCTGTGCCCATCAAATGCAGCCACTGTGCTTATCAAATGCAGCCACTGTGCCCATCAAATACTGCCACTGTGCCATAAAACGCAGCCACTGTGCCCATCAAATGCTGCCACTGTGCCCATCAATGGCAGCCATCGTGCCCATCAAACGCAGCCACTGTGCCTATCAAATGCTGCCACTGTGCCCATCAAATGCAGCCACTGTGCTTATCAAATGCAGCCACTGGGCCCATCAAATACTGCCACTGTGCCATCAAATGCATCCACTGTGCCCATCAAATGCTGCCATTGTGCCCATCAAATGCTGCCACTGTGCCATCAAATGCAGCCACCGTGCCCTCAATTGCTGCCACTGTGCCATCAAATGCTGCCACTGTGCCCATCAAAAGCTGCCACTGTGCCCATCAAACGCAGCCACTGTGCCCATCAAATGCAGCCACTGTGCCCATAAAATGCTGCCACTGTGTCATCATATGCCGCCACTGTGCCATCAAATGCTGCCACTATGACCCCCCTGCCCACTCGCCATCCTACTATTACCTACCCTGTCTCGGTGGGGCAGCGAGTAACGGTGGCGAGCGGTGTCTCCATGCGTCTCCTCCGGTCCTCTCCTGTTCTCTCTTCTTGATAGGCATCCAATCACAGCGCCTGTCATTTCAGCCAATTAGGTGACGGGTAACAGACCCAAGCACCTGATTGGCGGAGAGGTGGTTCAGTGTGGACTGCCAAGCATGGCGCTCACAGTTCACCTATTTTGAAGCCTATTGGAGCCTATGGCTCTAATCAGGTGCTTCAAAAACACCCCCGCCGCTGTAACTCAGGCACCTGGCGCCTGAAAAGGGGCCGGGCGCCTGAATAGGGGTTGTCAGCGGAGGCCATGGATAGATTCATGCTATGAATCTATGAATCCATTGGTCATAGAGGGGGTGGCTGGAGAGAGGGGGCGGCGCCCGTGTTCCCTTATTGACGCACCGCCACTGACATCACTCCCACGCATGCATGAGGAGCCGTCATTTATGGTACAGGACTCTGAAGGATCGGTCCGGGCGGCCGTTCCTTCAACGCGCATGCGCTGATGACATCATCAGCTTCATATACAGTAAATATCCCCTAAACGGTGCATATTTAGGAGATATTTACAGTACCTATAGGTAAGCCTTATTATAGGCTTACCTATAGGTACAAGTCAGAGACAGGAGTTTACTCCCACTTTAATCATGTGTAGCAACAGGGTTACTTTAAAATGTTAGTTGCCCCATTGTCTATTGCTTCAATACTTCAAGTCACTGGGATAGAACAAGCAAGCAGCCAATGAAATCAGTCAATTCAGGACTCGTGGAATTCATACTTGTTCCTGCTCAGAGACAATAAGCAAATAAATCAGAGGATCCGCATGACAGGCAGTCTATCAGAATTTTCACAAAGAGGTCAGACAGGGTGACCATTTCTCTTAGTTCAGGTTAAATGTAATATGCGTTTGTAGAATCTTTTTTGATTTCCCTCAGTGATCGGAATTTATGCGGCAGCACTTCAAACTTTCAAACTATGCCCTTGAACAGGTCTACTGTATGTGTGCATTGATGTGTCTCTGAACTTAAACAAAAAATGCTGCAAGTGCAATGAAAAATGTATGGCATATGCACACAGAAATGAAGAAACAGTGTTTGCAGAAATACAGACCCGGAGGTTACAACGTTGTGAAAAGGTATTGCAAATTTCATGATAAACGAGTCACAGTTGGCTGACACTAGATATCACCGATCCACGTATTGCTAAATTCTCTCTTTGGGTCAATGATCCTCGCAGTCTTTTTTGGATAGTTTTCAATGGAGTTCTACTTTTATTGTTTTTCCAGACTATGACCTAATCTTACCTTTGTCATTCTCTTCATCTTCTACATATCACAAAGTCACTATTGTTCACAGCATGCATTTACTTGTAATTACTGCAATTTCCAGGCTTCCAGCATGGAAACATCCAACATAACATGTCATTATCTGTGTCACCTAACTCATACATTTTCATTTTCAGCTGTTTTTCACTCATTATTTTTGCCTTATCCCAAGACATGATTATTTTTGCCTTTTTTTGTCAAATGATTAAGCTCAGATAGCCTGAATAATACAAAAATACACATACACTTGTTTTTGATGTTAAAACAGTATTAAACCCAAAAACAGCCAATTCTTATGCCGCGTACACACGACCATTTTTCATGACGAGAAACATGCCATTTTTTAAATTGGTCGTGAAAAACGGTCGTGAGTAGTCTCCAGAGCATTTTTCTCGACGGGCATTAAAAATTTAGAACCTGCTCTATTTTTTCTCGTCATTTTTCACGTCGTCATTTTTCTCATCGTGAAAAAAGGTTGTGTGTACGCTTTAACGACGGGGAAAAAAAATGCGCATGCTCAGAAGCAAGTTATGAGACGGGAGCGCTCGTTCTGGTAAAACTAGCGTTCGTAATGGAGATAGCACATTCGTCACGCTGTAACGGACTGAATAGCACAGCGACTGAAAAGCGCAAATCGGCTACCACCAAACTTTTACTAACACGCGGTAACACGAAATCAGCAAAAGCAGCCCAAAGGGTGGCGCCATCCGAATGGAACTTCCCCTTTATAGTGCCGTCGTACGTTTCGTACGTCACTGCGCTTTGCTCGAGCATTTTTTTTAACGATAGTGTGTATGCAAGGCAGGCTTGAGAAGAATCACGTCGAGAAAAACATTGTTTTTTTCAATGACATTAAAAACGGCCGTGTGTACGTGGCATTAAATGTGGTGGCTGTATTTGTTTTATTTTTTAGGCTTTCTTTCTTATATATTCATCTCTAGATCCAGTCAGTAAGTCTAATGTTTTAAAAAAATAACATTCTCTTTTGCAGATGTGTCAGTTACACGGATGGGATAAACAGGGCCGTTTGAAGCGCGGGGGCGGGGGGGTGCTACCGCAGGACATTGTCATTTTTTTTCAGGGGTTTGGACATTGACGCCTCCTCGAGTCCTCTGGCTCCTCTTACTGCTGTGCTGCCCTCTGCTGGGGCCCCAGGACAAGTCGGGGCCCCAAGCATCTGCAGGTTTGCGCCTGTCCTGTCCGACACCCCTGGGGATAAACCACTTAGCTCTGGCAGGGGTGCTTGCAAAGATCAGCTTTATTTATTTATGTAAAACCTTTATCACAAAAGGAAAAAACGGTTTGCTGTAACTGCTTATAAAATGTTAGCTGGAGTTTGTTAGTGTAATTGAAATCTGCAAGTATAGTGGAACCTTGGATTACGAGCATAATCTGTTCCAGGAGAATGCTTGTAATCCAAAGCACTCGCATATCAAAGCGAGTTTCCCCATAGAAGTCAATGGAAACAAAGATAATTTGTTCCGCACTGGCTTCTATGGCATGCAAAACCACATGTGGCCAGAGGTGGGGGGGGGGGGGCGCCGGAGAGCCTCGGAAATACTCGGGGACTGTTCGGCTGATCTCAGAAACCCTCGGGAACGTAGTATTTTCGAGCGTTTCTGAGTATTTTTGAGAGATTCCGAGTATTTCCGAACGTCTCCGAACCGTTTCAAGTGTCACCGGCGCCCCCGCACCTCTGGCCAAATCCGGTACTGCACACCCCATTAGCTTAAATTCTGCTCGTTTTGCGAGACAACACCCGCAAACCGAGTCAGGATTAAAAAAAAAAGTTGGTCTTCTTTCAAAACGCTCGTTAACCGCGTTCCTTGTTATACATGGATCGAAATTTGGGTGGTTCGATTGACTTGGGTACAACCAGCATACCCAATTATTGGCATGCGATTACTGCTGGTGGCCATATGTGCTGGTAATCATTGTGCTCTGGCGCCCGTAAAGGCTTCCCAAAGAACACAATAGCCCTGAATTCCCCCATCAACACTGACAGACGTGTGGTGGAAGGAAAGAAGATCAAATCATCTATGGGCTGCCTAACACTACCCCGCCCCATCTCCAGATTAACAATGCTGCTGTCCCAAAGCATCCACCCCCCCATGTTGAGGGCATGCGGCCTGGTACGGCTCAGGAGGGGGGGGGCCCTCGCTCGTTCCCACCCCCTTTCCTGACCGGCTGGGCTGGTGCTCGGATAAGGGTGCCAATATGAATGGTAGGCATTCAAAATCATGGAGAATGACTTGTCATACGATTTTGCCGTCCAAAATCGTGGTACAAGTTGTATAAGTGTGAAAGGGGCCTTACAGGTCTTGACCCTTCCCAAGCCTTTGATTGTGTAATGGTTGGACCAAAAGACTGATGCACTACACTAAAATGCTGAAATCCGAAAAGGAGGTTTTATTCCAAACGTGGTGAACGTAACAGCCTTTCTATGGAATAAAAACTCCTTTTGGGGTTTTAACATTTCGGCGTGGCACTCAGTGTGGCACTCCAGTCTTGATTCAACCATTATATTTTCATCCCAAGATTTTCCATAAGAAGCAGCCCATATATCATCCAGATGCCCCAGTTGGATAGTACTAGCATGATTTTGATAATACCAATCACATGTACCATGTAATACCCATCTAGGGTTCCAGTGCCATTAGCTCCATTATTTTAAGCAGTCTGTGATTGGATAGAAAAATAAAGCATCAGACTGATGAGCTTATCTCTTTCCTCCACTCTGGTTTCACCTACTATCTGCATGTTCCTTGTTGCAAATAAGCATTTTTAGAACTGTTTAGCTCTGTGTACTGCTTTTCCCTTTCCCAGCCTGTACTTTGCAGTTCAGGCACCATAAGAAGGTGATACCAAGTCATATTAACCACTTAACGACCGCTTACGGCATATACCTGTATACGTCAGCAGAATGGCTCGTACAGGCACAATTATGTACCTGTATGTATCCCTTTAACTGCCTGCCGTGTGGTCGCGCACGCGCCGCCGCGCTAGCGACCCTGCAGTCATCCCCGTGAGTCGGACCGCGGATCCCGCGGACTCAATTGCCGCAGGGATCCCCGCGATCGTCTCACGGAGGGATGGAGTGGGGAGATGTTAGTGTAAACACAACATCTCCCCGCTTGCCTACTGACACTGTCACCGATCTCCGCTCTGTGTAATCAAAACGGAGATCGGTGACGTGTCACTCGTAGCCATGCCCCCCCCTCAATTAGAATGACGCCCTTAGGCACATTTACCCCCTTCAGCACCCCTAGTGGTTAACCCCTTCACTGCCAGTGTAATTTTTACAGTAACCAGTGCATTTTTATTGCACTGATCGCTGTAAAAATGACAATGGCCCCAAAAATGTGTCAAAAGTGTCCCATGTGTCCGCCATAATGTCGCAGTCACGAAAAAAATCGCTGATCGCCGCCATTACTAGTAAAAGAAAAATAACTAATAAAAATGCCATAAAACTACCCCCTATTTTGTAAACGCTATAACTTTTGCGCAAACCAATCAATAAACGCCAATTGCGATTTTTTTACCAAAAATATGTAGAAGAATACGTATCGGCCTAAACTGAGGAAAAAAAACTTTTTTTTATATATTTTTTGGGGATATTTATTATAGCAAAAAGTTAAAAATATTGAATTTTTTTCAAAATTGACGCTCTATTTTTGTTTATAGCGCAAAAATAAAAACCGCAGAGGTGATCAAATACCACTAAGGAAAGCTCTATTTGTGGGAAAAAAATGACGTCAATTTTGTTTGGGAGCCACGTCGCACGATCCCGCAATTGTCAGTTAAAGCGATGCAGTGCGAATCGCAAAAAAGGGATTTTTATAACAGCTTACCTGTAAAATCCTTTTCTTGGAGTACATCACGGGACACAGAGCGACTTAGTCATTACTAATGGGTTATATAGTTTACCTTCAGGTGTTGGCACTGGCCAATTCCAAACCGGAAGTACCCTCCCCTATATAAGCCCCTCCCACCCGGGAGCACCTCAGTTTTGTAGCCAAGCAATAAGTGTCCCAAAAAGAGGGGTGGGAGCTCTGTGTCCCGTGATGTACTCCAAGAAAAGGATTTTACAGGTAAGCTGTTATAAAAATCCCTTTTTCTTTTTCGTACATCACGGGACACAGAGCGACTTAGTCATTACTAATGGGACGTCCCAAAGCAATGCCAAATGAGGGGGGGGTACATAAGCTGGGCGCCATCAGGCATGAGGATCTTTTGCGGCCTGCAACACACTGCGCCCAAAGGCGACATCCTCCTGACTTCTAACGTCTACCTGATAGAATCTAGTAAACGTGTGTACCGAAGACCATGTTGCGGCCTTACATACTTGAGCCAGGGAGGCCTGGTGATGCACTGCCCATGAAGTTCCAACCGCTCTTGTGGAGTGCGCCCTAACTTTGAACGGAGGCGGTCTCTTTCTCAAGCCATAGGCTTGTATTATGACCTGTCGAATCCACTTGGCTAAAGTAGATTTTGATGCTGCCTGACCCCTTCTGGGGCCTTCCGGCAGAACAAACAAAGAATCCGTTCTGCGAATCTGAGCAGTGGCTTTTAGATAAGCTTTAACTGCTCTTACCACATCCAAAGAATGTAATAACTTTTCCTCTACTGAGCTAGGTTTGGGGAAAAAAGAAGGAAGAACCACATCTTGGTTCAAATGAAACCTCGATACCACCTTAGGAAGAAAGGCTGGATGAGGACGTAATACTACTCTGTCCTTATGGACAACCAGATATGGCTCCTTACAGGACATAGCTGCTAATTCCGACACTCTTTTAGCCGAACAAATGGCTACTAAGAAAACCAATTTCCTGGTGAGAAGAACCAAGGAAATGTGTTGTAATGGTTCAAACGGTTGTTTCTGTAGAACCGACAGAACCAGGTTTAAGTCCCAAGGACATATGGGAATACTAACCGGAGGGCTAATACGCATCACTCCTTGTATAAAGGCTTTGACTAGTGAATGCGAAGCCAAGGGCCTTTGAAAAAATATTGACAAGGCCGAAATCTGACCCTTGATAGTACTCAAGGCCAGTTTCCTATCTACAGCCCACTGTAGGAAGTCCAGAATCCTCCCTATCATGTACTTACGTGGATGCCATTTCTTGGTCTCACACCACGTAATGTACGCTTTCCAGATCCTATAATAGATCTGCCTGGATACCGGTTTCCTGGCATTGATCATGGTAGATACCACAGAATTAGAGAGCCCTCTCTTTTTCAGAATGTGGGCTTCAATAGCCAGGCCGTCAAACCTAGGGCTGGTAAGGAAGGGTGGTATATCGGTCCCTGCGAAAGCAGGTCCGGACGAAGTGGGAGGGTCCAAGGACTCCTCACTGACATTTTTACCATCTCCGCGTACCATGCCCTTCGGGGCCACGCTGGAGCCACCAGAATCACTGGTTTCTTTTCTACCCTGATTCTGCGGAGTAATCGCGGTAACAATTGTGGCGGTGGGAATGCATATATCAGCTTGAACCGATCCCAAGGGAACACTAGGGCATCCGAGCCGCAAGCTAGGGGATCCCTTGTGCGAGACACAAACCTGTCCACCTTTGCGTTGAATCTGGATGCTAGCAGATCTACATCCGGTGTTCCCCACCGCTGGCATATTGCCTGGAAAACCTCGGGGTGAAGAGACCATTCCCCCGGGCATAATTGTTGGCGACTTAGAAAGTCCGCTCTCCAATTTTCCACTCCTGGGATGAAAACCGCAGATATGGCTGGGACATATCTTTCTGCCCACCCCAGGATGCAATTTGCTTCCTTCTGGGCTGCACGACTTTTGGTGCCACCCTGATGATTGATATATGCCACTGCCGTGGCATTGTCTGATTGAATTCTGACAGGGGACCCCTGGAGTTTGGATGTCCATGCTACTAGGGCATACCGGGCTGCTCGTATCTCTAAGAGATTGATGGGCAGGGCCTTTTCTGCTTCTGACCACCTGCCCTGGAGAGACCATTGCTCCAGCACTGCCCCCCAGCCGATGAGGCTGGCATCTGTAGTGACCACCTTCCAAGAAACCGGACTGAAGGGTTTCCCTCTTTCCAGATTCTGGGGCACCAACCACCAATGGAGGCTCTTGCGAACGGAAGGGGACAGGGACATTGGTAAGTCTAAAGCCTGAACTTTTTTGTTCCAGGCTGACAGTATGGCCCTTTGCAAATTCCTTGAATGGAATTGACCGTAGGGTACCGCTTCGAATGAAGCCACCATCTTTCCCAGCAGCCTCATGCAGAGACGTATGGATGGTTTTCTTTTTGTACCCACTAAGTGGGTCAAATTTCTTAAAGACGACACCTTCTCTGGAGGTAAGAAAATCTTTCTCTGATTTGAATCTAGCCTTAGCCCTAAGTATTCCAGACTTTTGACTGGTCTTAGAGCTGACTTGTCCCGGTTGATAATCCAACCGTGATATTCCAGATACTCGATTGTCTTGTGAATAGCTACTTCCAGCTTTTCCACTGAGTGGTCTATTAGTAGCAGGTCGTCTAGATATGCCATTATCGTTACACCCTGTGTTCTTAGATTGGCCAATAATGGGGCCAGAATTTTTGTGAACACTCGTGGTGCTGTGGCCAGACCGAAAGGTAAGGCTCTGAACTGAAAATGGCGCCCTTCTACTGCAAAGCGTAGAAATTTCTGATGGGCCGGAAAGATGGGAATATGCAGATAAGCATCCCTTATGTCGATCGAGGCTAGCCATTCCTGCCCTTGTAGGGCGGTGGCCACTGATCGGATCGACTCCATCCGAAAGGTCCTGATATTTAGGAACTTGTTTAGCCCTTTTAGATTTAATATGGGCCTCACGTCCCCATTTGGTTTGGGGACTGTGAAAAGGTTCGAGTAAAACCCGAATCCGCTTTCTTCCAGGGGAACCTTCATGATTACCCCTTGGAGCAATAGTTGTTCTAGTGCCAGAAGGAGGGATCCTCTCTTTTGGGGATCTCTTGGCACGTTTGACCTCATAAATTGGGCAGGAGGAGTGCCTTTTAACTCCAGCTTGTATCCCAGACTTACTGCGGAGAGCACCCATCTGTCTCTGATGGTGTCCCGCCAGGTCTCTGTGAACAACTGAAGTCTTCCCCCCACCCGATTGAGCGGGGGCAATACTTCATGCCTTAGGGGGAGGTTTTGTACCTCTCTTGATCCAGGGCTTCTTGTTACCCTGTGATTGTCCCTGATTTCTGCCCCCTGAATTTGACCGCGGAGGCCGTCGGAACTGCTTCACAGCCGATGTGCCCGGGACTGGAGAGGTAGGCCTCTTAAAAGAAGGACTTCTACCCTTGTTCTTAACCGGTAAGAGTGAACTTTTACCGGCAGAAATTTTCTGGATATATTTGTCCAGATCTTCTCCAAATAAGCGTTCTCCATGAAATGGGAAGCTAACCAGCAGTCTTTTACAGGGAGCTTCAGCAGACCAGTTTTTGAGCCACAAAAGCCTACGCATATGTACTATAGACAGCGTAAAGCGGGAGGCCTGTTGGATTGTATCCTTTATGGCGTCCACCGCAAAACACAAGGCTCTAGGCAGGTCAGCTAGGGCATGAGCCTGCTGATCTGGTAAGTCCCTTAAGACTTGTTTCAACTGATCTTTCACTGCTTGGCAGACTCCAATCGCTGCTACCGCAGGTTGTGTCACCATACTTGCTGTAGAGAAAGCAGATTTTAGTAAAGACTCCAATTTTTTATCTATTGGGTCTTTGAACATTGGAACATTATCTACTGGACATGTCAGTGATTTGTTAACAGAAGAGATGGCTGCGTCCACTATAGGGACCCTCCATTTTCTTATGAACTTATCCTCCATGGGATAGATCACCGGAAATCTCTTGGGGGGAGCAAATATTTTATCAGGATGCTCCCAATCCTGGTAAATAAGCCCTTCTAATAAAGGGTGGATTGGGAAGGAACAGACCGCCTGGGGAGCTTTTAGCGACCCCAGCGAGGAAACCGTAGTGGATGGTGGTTCCGCCAGAGGCATTTTAAATGCTGATCGGACCATGTTAGTCAGAGACTGAACCCATAATCTTTCAGCCTGAGAAGCTGAGAAAGGTTCTTCCACTGTTGATTCCTCTATAAGTGAATCAACCTCATCCTGATCCCCTTCAGGTAGGTCGATCTCTGTGTGGGGCTGTTCCTCCACTAACAGGCACTCTGAAGGAGGAGACGGAGATCGGACGCGCTTTTCCTGTGACAGGGAAGCAGCGATCAATGCTGTTAATCTCTCTTCCAATCCTCCCAGAGTTGAGGATAAAACCTCCTCTGTTATATATACAGGAGCAGGTGGACTGGGGACAGCCGCAGCACCAGACATTCCTGCGGGGTTTCTACGGCTACTGACCTCTGCATTCTCAGGGGAGATTGGTGCAGTGCAAGCATGCCCAATATCCTCAGAGCCCGATGGAGACCCCTTTGGCTTCCTGGAAGATTTATTTCCGGAGCGTCTGGACGACATATCCTTTAAGCACAAAGCTGAGGTATTCCCGTCGTCATACACCAATTTTTGCTGGTAATAGTCTAACACAGGTGCTGCTATATACCAGCTGGTGTCCACTAAAGTGCCTTTCTATGGGGATGCCTGCATCAACCGCCTCTGTGTGCCACTGTTTGTTGCTAGCTCTGTTTGCATGCAGCTGACACTTGTACTGTGTCTTTTAACCATGCTGGGACGCCCGCACATGCGCAGAAGCGCCGCGGCGCGCATCGAGCGTCATCCACCCGCCCCGCCCCTTTTTTTTCATAGGAGGCGCGTGCACGCGCCCGCGCGCGCGCCCGTGCGCCAATGGCGCCCTTTTCGAAAACCAACAGAGGACTAGGAGCCAGGGCCCTTTTTGCCGGAGGGCCTGTGCGGTGGATGAACGCAGCAACAGGGCAGAGGAAGTGGATTCCCTCAGAGAAACTTACCAGCTGCCTGGATCTTTTGAGTTGAGAAAACCAAAGATCCACATTTACAAGAAAAATGGACTACAGCGGCCTCTAGTGGTTTAACACAGGTACCGCGGTCCCTGTTTTTTTTTTTTTTTCTTGACTACTATTAAAATTTTACATTTTCAGTAGTTATAGGCAAACACAGATACTTAGCGGGAATACCGTTAGGTAACAGACAGAAAGACAAATTAGGCTTGGGGGTCCCCCAATAGAACCAAGTTCCTGAGGGCCCCCACTTACCTGATCCCCGCCGCAGGACTTTGTTTGGTCCACAAAAGTCCAAACTTCACCTATCACGGCAGGCATTGTAATTAAACCTTCAGGGACCGGGTTCCCAAGAATTCCACTCCCCTGGACCTGTATAGCACCCTGCACAGACAGCGTCTTGGTCGTGGGTATGACCAGAGCTCTGGATCCCAGGGTCCAGCCCTCCTAAGAGAAGCATTACAGGCAAAACCTTGCTCTTCTGCTGCAAGGCCCGGGTACCGACCGTTTAGCTATGAAGCTTTTTTTGGTGGGATCCGGAACAGCTTACTAAGGCCCAAAAGAACCTGTACGCAAGCCCAGTGAAAACACATGTTACTCTTTGGCCAACACCTTAGACACTGGCAAAAAACTGAGGTGCTCCCGGGTGGGAGGGGCTTATATAGGGGAGGGTACTTCCGGTTTGGAATTGGCCAGTGCCAACACCTGAAGGTAAACTATATAACCCATTAGTAATGACTAAGTCGCTCTGTGTCCCGTGATGTACGAAAAAGAAAAGGGGCCTGGTCTTTATGCTGCGTATTGGTCCGGGGCTTAAGTGGTTAAGGCACTTGCATTTAAAAAAATATATTTAAGGACAACTATAAAAGTCACAGGTTCTAATCTTTACCTAAACAATGGAAGGAAGTATAGCGGAATGTTTGTATCTCATATTGGAACCTTAATGCTCACTAGTTACTAAAGGAAGCCTGTACTGAGAGGAATGCTTAGGGTACTATTTTTTTTGTAAGGGGCCCAGAGGTCCCCAGGGCCCTGGATGGCAACCCCCCCCCCTTTTTTTTAAATAAAAATATTTATTTTTTTATAAAAAAAAAATTTTTTTAAGGGGCCCAGAGGTCCCCAAAGGCCCAGGGGTCCCCAGGGCCCCGGAAGGTACCCTCTTTTTTATGTATTTTTTATATAAAAATATATATATATATATTTTATTTTATTTATTTTTTATTTATTTTTATTTATTTTTGTAAGGGGCCCAGAGGTCCCCAGAGGCCCGGAGGTCCCCAGATCCCCGGATGGCAACCCCCTTTTTTTATTTTGTTCTTTCTTTGTTCGCCAGCACCCAAAGCCCCCCCCCAACCTCAACAATTTGCGGTGGCAGCACCCCCCCGCTTCTCAATTCTACTACTTTACCAATTTTAACCTGTCACAAATCTAAGCATATCATCAAAAAAACTAAAAAATGAATAACACTCATAAAACTGAAGGTCAAACTGATCTGTAGTTTTAGAGATATAGAGAGCTGAAGTTATATGCAAATCCTAATATTTTCAGCAGAAGATAAGTTTGGGACTGTTCTTACAGGCCTACCAAGTATAATTATTAGTTATTAAGCCAAGCTATCACTTTAAAGGAGCAATAGAGAGGCTTTGTAGATGGGTGGGATGGGATCAAGGTAAACATGTACGGCAAAAGCCAAGATTTTCAGGCAATTCCCGTTGCTTAAATGGATCCATTGAAAATTCTGACATGCAGTTTTCACTGTATGTAATCTGTGCATATTTATTTTGGCATAATTTGAATTTGAATTTCTTCTAATTATATGTATAATCATTCCATTTGTTATTCACTCTCTTTTGCCTGCTAAGATTTGTTGGGTTTTACATGCACCAACACCAAATGAGACAGGATGAAGGTCTTTTCAAGTAACAAAATAACACTTTGTTAAGAGCCAAATACGGGTCTATTTTGAACCTGCTGTAAACTTTTCTTTTTTTTCTTGTTTCCCTAAGCAGACCATCTTGTCTAGCAGATTATTAAATGTAGATTTTTATACCAGCTTCACAATTTTACACATATTAGATTTTGGTTTTCGCCCACGCGATCTAATTTTTAGTTGTGTGATTTTTTTTCTCATAAATATTGGATACTTTGGGGTTGATCTACTAAAGGCAAATAGACTGTTCGCTATACAAGTTCAGTTGCTCACTGTAAGAGAATATGCTCCAGAGCTTTTTTTGTTAAGCGTTGCGCAAACTGTTGGCGCTATATAAAACCTGTATAATAATAATGAGGGGAAGCTCTGCTGACTTAATGAGGCAAAGCTTCACTTTGCAAAGTATTAACAATCACGTGCAAAGAAATAAAAAAAAAACAGCATTTTTGCGTGCACATTTTTGGATGGTGGAAGTCAGCAGAGCTTTCCCTCATTTACTAGGCTCTGGAGGAAAGTGCTTGCCTCTGAAAATCACATGATAGATGCAAACACTAAAATCTCTAAAAAACCAACAGAAACAAACTATACTCCAGATCCCTGTATATCCCTAGCCTACAGTAAATGACATGTAGCGAACAAAGCAGAAATAGTTGTGTAAATGTGGTTATTTTGGCAATGCAAGTTGAGCGCTCAACAAGGCAAGTATAGTCCTTTAGACGGCAACTGCAACATTTGTACATGTATAATAAATATTGTACATATACAGTATGTTACAAATATACATAACAATACACGGTGTAAAGCAATGGAGTGGATTTACTAAAGGCAACTAGTTTGCGCACTTTGCAAGTGCAGTTGCACTCATTTTACCCAGAGCTTAGTAAATGTGGTAAATCTCTGCTGATTTCCATCATCCAATTATATTCAAGCAAAAATGTTTTTTAGTTTTATTTTCCCTGCACCTGATTAGGTATTCTTTATAAAGTGACGTGTTGCCATACTACATTTACTAAGGAAAATTAGTGCAAATGCACTCGCAAAGTGCATAGTCTATTAGAAAATTTACCCATGGGTGTAGTTTCTACAAAAAAAAAAGAATAATCTGAGCTATTATTATATTTTGCAGTTCACCAGTAGTACTTAAGATAAAAGTACATGATTATATGTTACCTAAGCTGTCTTATGCGTTCTCCATATAGAATCCCACACCCCACTGCATTTGCCTAAAGTATCCGGTAACAGTCATACAAATATCCAAATAAAATGTCTGTATTTTTTATACTGAGTTGGTTCCTCTGCAGTGCTGTAACTACAAACCACAAAGCCCCATTGAAAAATTATAATGGAGTCTATTTTTCCAGTACCTGCCATTTTGAACTGGTGGTCCATGGCCTATACTGCAGACCTAATAATATTCTTCTTTATTATATTGCTGCTAATATGAGGCCCAGTAAACATGAGTTTCCAGTGGCTAATATATTACCCCAATAATACCCATTAACATTGGTGGACAGTGGCCTATAATGCCCCCTTTTAGCACCAGTATTTATCACCACAGCTCCCGTTACTGCCTGTGTTATGTGTCAGTACTTATTATCAGTGGTATCCTCAGTGGATCATTGTGCATAAAGTAAACCAACTGCACAGGATGAGGGGCAAATAATAAAGCAGGATCATTTTAGAAACCTTTTGCAGTCTCCAAAGAACCTTTTTTGTTCCCAAGCACCATAGCTGCAGCATGAAAAAAATACCCGTATTTTTCAGACCATAAGACGCACCTAGGTTTTAGAGGAGGAAAATGAGAAAAAACATATTCTGACCAAAATGGTGTACTTGCACCTGGTCAGTGTTATCATAATATCCAGTATTCACTTATAAGTAATAATTAGCCTTTTTTCATTTATAGTACAAGTGTACTGTATGTACTTCAGAACGCAGGGCGGGCACTGCTTGCAATTGCTATGAAGGGACTTGTGAGAAGCGACCAATGAGGGCTCACTATATGGGGCAGCTGACTCAGCAACAGGAGAATAGGCCGAGTGCGCAGAGCAATACGTAATGACGTTGTGTGGACGTGCCTCCGTGCACTGGACCTGCTGCAAAGCTTCCTGGGGCTTCTTCTTCATAGGCCGCCCCCTTCCCTTGCTGTGTGATACATGCCGCTGTGAAAAAGATGCTGCCGCGGACCAGTCTGACCCCCCGTGAACCCGCTGATGGCGCCGGCTGCCTGCCATCTGCGGACGTGTTCTGTGACCACCGCTGGCCTGGTATGTTAAATGGCGGAGACGGGGGGGGGGGGCTTTCCATTCACTATTCGGACCATAAGACACAGAGACTTTTCCCCCCATATATTTGGGGGGAAAAAGTGCGTCTTATGGTCCGAAAAATACGGTAAATAAAAAATTGTCCATGAACTGTGATCCGGTGCTCTAGCCGGGGCGTTCAGGTCCCATAGGTAAAATTCTTGACTCGGGAAGGCTGGCAACTTGGAATCTCTTAAATAAAAGTACTTTATATTTTTACATGGGTACACAGGTACAGACTATATATACTGCTTACGCGTTTCGGCTATGGAGCCTTCATCAAAGCTGCAGCATGGACTGCTATAGATATTCCCTTGCCCCTCCTCCACTATACCCTGTTTCTCTGTGAACATCCCACCAAACCACTTCAGTAAAGATAGCCAAATTAACTATAACCTGATGCATTACATATTAACATATGTAATGCATCAGATTATAGTTAATTTGGCTATCTTTACTGACATTACCACATGAAGCGATCAGCATAGTAAGGTTTCCATTTCATTAACATTACCAATAGGCATTGTTTATATTCTACCTTATTATTTAATACGCCATTTCCTATTTATGCATTTAACCCATATTCATTTCACTGCTCTTTTATATATTGCTAAGTATTTCCCTTATTTTTCCAGAGTGTACTTCATCTGTCTGGCACTGCAAGGGCTAATTTTGATAGCTCATATAGTTTAATGGGCTGTTGGCGGCCTGCGGTATCATAGCAGCTAATCCTTGTTATCTGTCCAGTCCCCGTTGCAAAAAAGGCTCTCCAGAACTTAATCCCACACTGATGGGAAAGACAGCATTTTTAGTGTTCGGTATGAAACATTTTGTTCAGGTCCTGAAACCATTCACAGAACATACTTAGATAAGCTGTTAATCCTAGCTTGGCAGGAACATACACTCTGGAGACATAAGGATTCACTTCTTGGTTTTATACACTTACCTGTCCAGGAGGTTTTAAGGAAAAAAGAAAAAATCCAAACAAACAAAATGTCTTCTGGATAAAAAGTAAAAATTACTATAAAGGGATATTATTTGTATTGCTAAAAATGAAGACAAATTTTGTGAGTGCTGAGAACATGCAGCAAGATTTGTCCTCCTATTGTGTGTGGATATTTCACTTAGATTTTTTCTAAACAATATACCAGTGAAATACACTACGCTCAATGCTGCGGTGTGGTTAGGGGCTCATTATTGAACCGTTAAATACCGGTGACTGCAAACCCAAGGTTTCCAATTCCAGACTGCATTTATTTTGAATCCCAGAGAAAGAGTCTTAAACAGTAAAGGCCCATTTAATGTGGTCATTACCTTAATGCATGCCAACTCTTATTATATGTGTTAGTATGCTGCAGTGCCATTCATTCTGAATGCCACCCCAGTGCACCAGAGTGAAAGATAACCTACTACCGCGCACTGTGGAATGCTACGTTGTTCAAAATAGTATGTGCACCTTTTCTGGGGTGTTTTAATACGTTGGGCAGCTTATTTTAACAAATAAGCTGAGTTATTGCAATGCACGATATTTTGTAACCTAATGTGCAATAATACACATTTCGGCGTGCACGGTAATTGCACTTCAAAGATGTAAATGGGCCCGTAAAGTGGTTCTAAAAGCTGGATTTATTTACCTTAACGCATTCCCTGCATTTAGGCAAAAAATGGCCCAGTATTTGTATCGCCGCCCCCCCTCCCCCCTCTACTTACGATCCAGCGCTGTGCCCGAGTGGAGCAGCATTGCTCTCTCTTCCCCTCCTCACAGGACTAAGCGAGACCTGTGGAAGCTATTGGCTCCCGCTGCTATCAGTCCTGTTGTGTGTATCTATAGACGCACACAGCCTGACTCAGGAGTGAGCCCGCAGTTGTGCCTCCATAGAAAGTAGCTTCTATGAGTTGATGTAGACACTAGATCAGGGATCTTCAAACTACGGCTCTCCAGCTGTTGCGGAACTACAAATCCCATGAGGCATTGTGAAACTCTGACATTCACAGATATGACTAGGCATGATGGGAATTGTAGTTCCTGAACAACTGGAGGGCCATAGTTTGAGGATCCCTGCTCTAGATGAATGACATTTAGTTTGCTCAATGTATCATTAACGATCACTTTTTTAATAAAATACTTGTTTTTACCATCTTTTCATCCATGATTGCATCTCAGTGCTGCGGGTCACGTGCAACCTCCTGGGGGGGGGGGGGAGGTGGGGGTACTCAGATGGCAGTAGGAGCCAGGAGGGCCAGCGGGAGACCCCAGAAGAGGAAGATCGGGGCTGCTCTGTGCAAAATCACAGTAGTAAGTAAAAGTGACATGCTTTTAAAAAAAAAAAATATATATATAAAGGTTTAAAATCACTTTGACGTGTTAAAGTTAATATACACTAAGATTTGACTGATTAAGACCCCTTTCACACTGGGGCTGCGACCATGTTTGCAGTAAAGTGCCGCTCATTTTAGCTGCTGCACTGCTTTTTCGGCTGCTAACGGGGTGCTTTTAACCCCAAAAAAGGGGTTTAAAGCTCCCGTTTTGCCGCGCTTTCAAAATGCTTTTAAGGTGCTTTGAAAGCGTTGCCCATTCATTACAATGGGCAGGGGCATTTTGGGAGCGCTGTATACATCGCTTACAACCCGCCCCAAAGATGCTGCTTGCAGGACTTTTTTTCCCTTCCCGCAAGTGCACCGAAGCAGTGTGAAAAGGCACACTGGAATGAATGAGAGGCGGTTTTCAGGCACTTAGCAGAGGCTATTTCTAGCGCTAAAGTGCCTGAAAACCGCCCCAGTGTGAGAGGGGTCTTAGTTGACATCAATTTTAGGTCTTGTAGTTAAAAACAACTTTCCACTACATTTCACTGAACACTTATGCCCTCTAAACACGGTCGGTTTTTCCGATGAAAAAAGTCCGATGGACTTTTTTCATCGGAAAAACTGATCGTGTGTGGGCCCCATCTGACTTTTTTCCATCGGTGTTAAAAAATAGAACATGTTTTAAATTTTTCCGATGGAAAAAAAAAACGATAGGAAATTCTGATCGTCTGTGTGGAACTCCAACGGAGAAAAAACCCACACATTCTCAGAATCAAGTCGACGCATGCTCAGACGCATTGAACTTCATTTTTCTCGGCTCGTCTGAGCGTTTTACGTCACTGCGTTTTGAACAGTCTGTATTTTGTCTGATGGTGTGTAGGCAAGACTGATGAAAGTCGGCTTTATCGGAATTCCGACGGAAAATTCCATCTGATTTTATTCCATCGGAAATCCGATCGTGTGTACAGGGCATTAGAGACGCTAGCAGATCCTATTTGTTCTCCTTTTGCTTTCTTAAAATCTTGTTCATCAGAGGAAAGAACTCAAGAGGCTGATCATTTTTGTGGAGGAATCGATCTTCAGTTGCTTACCTTCCCACCGGATGAGCAGCTGATTGATGGTCCAAGGGGAATAAAGACTAGAGTGGTGCAGTAGCGGCGTAACAAGTAACTTTTATTAAAACACCAACCTATTTTGAGAAGTTCAAATTCTCTTCCTTAGTGTGAAACATTACATAAAGACAGATAATCCATATCTATCTATTTATAACTAAAGTAATCTGCACAGTGTTTGCACATATCTTTTTTTTCCCTTAAAATTCATCTCCTATAATACCATGTAATACACACCTATTGTGACAACATTAAAGTAGATAAAAGCCCTAACTTGATTACATTTATTTTGCTAAAGCACTGTGTACCATAAATAACTGTTTTATTTATTTATTTATGTATGTTTTTATTTATTTATTATATAAAAAAAAAAACATAAATAAATATATTTTTCCCTTTTTGTATTTTGGTGTGGCTAATGTCTGTTCTTTATGTCAATTACAGTCCACATGTTCTTACTCCAGCTTCCTGATTTTGACAGCAATGGACAATGCCTGAGCAATGTGTGTTGGTATAGCCAATATAAGAGCACAGTTGTGAGACAGTTGTCAGTCATAGCAAGATGTGCATGAACAAAGACCTTTATGGCAGGATTTTCAGCTGAAAATTTAAAAAGATTAAAAACATCCACTGAAGTTCCATTACCATGTTATAGCTTTCAATCGATTTTAGTGCTTCGGTTTTAAGAGAAAGTTAACGTATAACTATAGGCAAAACTTTTTTTAAGCGTTAAATAGAGTGGGGAGGGATTAGAACACCTATTAGGTTTTTATTGCTGTCTTTGTCCCCGTTGGGGAGATTTACCCTCTCTACTTGTCCTGGTTACCATTATTATTGAAAGTGAAAGTAAAATAAAATCCCACATTTTGGGTTGTCCCCAGAAAAGTAAGAGAGGAGAAATCTTCTAATGGGGACACTAGTTCTGGTGACAAGGGGGGCCCCAAGGGGATTCCAGTTTTATTTGCAGGTATTTTCTCTTACTTCCTGTTTTGTCTAATAGAAAGGAAGTGAATTTAAATCTCGCCAATGGGGCAATGGGACACAAATGGGACACAATGGGACACAAATTGCAAAAAAAAAAACCTGAATGGGATTATAACCCTCCCTTACACTATCGAAATAAAGAAAGTTTTGCCTATAGTTCTACTGCCTTTATCCGGCTGTTGGGGCACTATTCCTCACACTAATACAAGACACTATTCTGCCACCTGACACCAACAATGGGGTACCATTTTTTTAATTCCTTCCTATGATACCAATGATGGGACACCCCTAATACCAAATGTGGAGATGTTTATTCCCACTGCTGCCAGGAAAATGTCCACTCCCACTGGCTACAGTCTGGCCTCCCTAAAACCTGAAGGACAGTAACTTGGCCCTATGTTTAGTAAGTTTGGTGACCCCTGGGATATTGTAATACATTTTGTCGCCATGAGGAACAGAATGTGAATTCTTGCAATGCGATCCCTCACTGCACCCAGGAGGTCAAAACTTAAAGTGTTGGTTTCCCAGTGGACCAGGGAATGGGAACTCATAACTTTTGGCTCTGAGGAAGAAGGTTTGCCTTCGCAACGCGTCAGCCGTAGCTGTACTACATGTCGTCTAACTCTCTGGTTGTCTGGTTGCAGTAGGAAGCCCGCTGAAGACGACTATCCGTTTGATGGAACAGTGTTTGTGCCTAATTTTGTACTTGCTTTGTGAGTATTTATGATCTTTTAGTCAATTTTAATAAACCTAGCCATTGGTAATGCACTAGGTCGGTGCGCCCTTCTCTTTCTTTTTTACAACTCATAAAAAGGAACAGTGTTCAGCAATATGAGCACTGGAAAAGATTATCATTCACTGCTTTATTTTACAGGTAATTAGGGGTTTAAAGGATTAGTTCACCGTTTCACAAAACAAACTTACCACACCCCTGGTCCCGCTGTACTTATTTACTTTGATGATTTTTTTCTGGTGCCCATGCCAGCAGGTGTAACAGTCTGGGGCCTGGTATCTGAAAAATGCAGTATCATAATGATTGCAATGGTGAGCAGGCCTTGGCGGCTGGCAAAAGATCACACTGGCAATTGAGCCCTCTTTGTACTAGGCCAGTATCCTTGAAGAAAGAAATACACAGAAGAGCGGACCACTACATCTACTAGTGTGAGCAGTGAAAAATAACAATCCAAGGAGGGGCTGGGGGTGTCGGGAGGATGTTGTGAGTCAATCCATCTTGTTTTGTGAAAAGGTGAACTAATCTTTCAATTATTATGTAATTTTGTTGGTCTGGGAATACATTGTTTCCCTCAATAGAAAAATGATATCAGGTGAGTAGTTTGAATTCTGCTAAGCCTTCGACTTGTTGAGGACACTGGTGCAGGATAGTTTTGAGTGGATAGTCCTTTCCCTGTGATGCATTCCTAAAAACGCTGCATATAGCTGCTTGGGAGTGGACTATTACCCAGAGGCGTATCTAGTGAAAATGGCGCCTATGGCAAGCACTGAAACTGCGCCCCTGTCAAAACATTTTAAGTGTACAGGGCCATGTTTTCACTGCATGAAAAGCACACAGATGTGCAGTACATGCACGGGCAGGCAGACCAATTCAAATCAATTGGGATGCAGCAGCTTCATGAACACAGCCCCTGCTTTCACCTTGATATCTGTTTGAGTGCAGGAATATGCCCCTGAGCACAGATAGTGTGCATTCAAAGACACGCACCAGCACCCAAATGGATGTCAAATTGGTAACAATAACCCTCCCTTACTCCATCCAACAACTCTAGTTCTACTTGAAGTATGAAGGAGACCTGTCCCTGCCCCTGCCCCAGGAAAGGTGCCCTCCATGACAGGTACCTGAGCAGAGTTTGGAGGTTTCAAAGAGCACAGTGTCAGTCTCCAGGTCCTGGATCTTGAAGCAAGTGAAGTCAATCCTGAACACATTCTCCTTAGGTCTGCACAGATAATCTGATGACAGAAGACAAGTGACGTTAATGGCGCACAGGGGTTGATTTACTAAAGGAAAATCCACTTTGCACTTGGAAGTGCACATGGAAGTGCAGTCGCTGTAGATCGCTGTAAATCTGAGGGGAAGCTCTGAAATTAGGGGAAGCTCTGCTGATTTTATCATCCAATCATGTGCAAGCTAAAATGCTGTTTATTTTCCTTGCATGTCCCCTTCAGATCTACAGCATCTGCACTTCCATGTGCACTTTTAAGTGCAAAGTGGATTTTCCTCTAATAAATCAACCCCACAGCGTCTAGCACAGGCCGGTAACAGGTCTCCTGACAGTAAGACCCCTTTCACACTGGGGCATTTTTTAAGGTGCTCTTGGGCTAAAAATAGCACCTGTAAAGCGCCTGAAATATGGCTCCCCTGCAGTGTCAGTGTGATGCGCTGGCAGGACGTTAAAAAATGTCCTGCAAGCAGCATCTTCGGAGCGGTGTGTACACCTCTTCCACCGCTCTTGCCCACTGAAATGAATGGGCAGCGCGGCCGACCTGCTGGCAAAGCGCCGCTGCAGCAGTGCTTTGCGGGTGGTTTTAACCCTTTTTCGGCCGCTAGCGGGGGTTAAAATCACCCCACCAGCGGCGTAATACCTCTGCAAAAATGACGGCCCGTGCCCCAGTGTGAAAGCAGCGTAACTCACTCTCTGTGACCCGGCTCAGGCCTAGGACATGCTTCCGGTCTCAGCTCCTTCAGGCCTAACAACTCCTGTTTGGTGACCTCAGCCACTCCCCGGAGCTCCCCATCACCATCCTCCCTCTAATGCATGCGCCTTTATCCCAGTCAAAATGAACGGCCATCTGCAGGGTAGCAACAAGGCTGCCAGTTGGTCCCTCTGGAATCACTCCCATCCCTAGTGATCAACATTCTGTAGTATTCTGAGAGGAAGCAATTCCATAGAGGTAGGTGGGAGGTTCTCTGCCACTGAAGCGTTGTCACTAGCAACAGAGTCTCCCACCTGACATCAGCCTGAGAGGAAGGGGCTTCTCTGAAAAATGATATTGTGACAAAACAGAAATGCATTCATTCAGACTGGGAGGTAGAATGTGAGCTCTGATCCTATCTGCATACATGACTCTCTATCCCTCTCTGTCCTCCTCACTTCAGGACCTCCAGGATCCTGCTAGCTTCTTCCACCTGTAGGAAGCTGAGTTCCAGCTGGTCTATGCCCATGGGTCAGTCATATCTGTGGGGGGATCTTTCTATGTAAACACTTTGATGCTCACCGATGCACAGAGCAGCCTCAGCCATGGAGTGGGAGCGATAAGCAGGCACATCTACAGGGATCCCGGGGATGCCAAGCTCCATATAAGCTGGGCAGTGTTATTGTGATTTGTCCCGTCCTGCTGCTCTGTGTGCTGGGATGCCAGACCCCGGATTTATTACCTCCCCTCCTCCGATCTCAGCCTTCCTGCAGTGCACACACAGCGCCTTCTATAACTTTTCTCCAGCAGCCCAGGACACACTGCAGACTGACAGTCTCCACAGCCAATCTGTGTGGAGCTCGGCACATGCAGCCACGCCCCCCTCTGGCTGTTACTTGTCAGAAGCACAGCACTCGCATCTCAGCACCTGAGGACGGGAGCAGGGCAGAGAATCACTCCGCCAATGAGCCGGGACTATTTGAGTAGCGGGGCGGCATGATGTACATGCGCCCCGAAAATGAAGAAAAAGTCCCTCCTTTACGCTCACTTCCTGGGCCCCTATTTTGACCTGATGGGACCCAGGAAACTGTAATTGCTTCTCCCCATAAGCAAGTAGGAAGGGGAGAAGTTTAAAAAGCTCTAGTTTTAACTTCAGTGAAGAACTTTTATGCTGGATTCCCTGCTCACTAGCGCCCCCTTCATGTGTAGCGCCCATGGCACTTGCTATGGCTTGCCATACCCTAGATACGCCACTGCTATTACCCTCCACTCACATGTCACAGGCAATCAGGATGCTCATTCAATTCTAACCACTTCAGCAGTGGCACTCATACTTAATGTTACACACTACATATCTAATTGCTTATGCGATACAAGTCTTAAACTAACTTAATTAAAGTGCAGAGTCAGCTGTTAATTTTAACCAGGCGTGATTTGGGCCATTTCTGTTCAGTATAATTCTTCAGATACTTAAACTGTTAACAGCACGGGAAGGAGGTAAATAGCTTTCCACAGCATTGTACATATAACATCTACCACAGAGTACATAATTGCCAATTTTCTTAAGCACTTAGGTCATGTATTCCATTAATTTTAATTGCCTTTAAAATTAAGAAACGCATTACAGGAGAACCTGGTAGTTCCTGTTGCTGGGTAAAAAAAAGTTGGCAAACACACTACCTACAGATGGTAAGTCAAATGTTTCTTAGTCTTGCTGGAAATAAAATTATAAAAGATAATATTTTACTCAGCAGTTTAGAAGTTGCTTGATATAATAACTTTACAGAACCTAGGTTTTTATACGAGTAACTATTATCATAAAGAAAACACAAATGTTCAATATTTATTTTAAAGTATATGTTCCTACCTCCCATGGATCTTGATATCAGATATCGCATAGAAATATCTCTCCAGATTTCTTTCATCAACAAAAGTGGCTCCTGTAGCAGGTTTAAGAAGCCTAATCCTTAAGTCCGTCACCGTGAAGAAATCTCGCAGGTTTTTGGTGGTGTCCAGTTGGCTGTAGAGTGATGCCATGTTATGCAACCGTGGTCCAGCAAATATTGCAAAACGATCTTTAATCTCAAAAGATATGGTTTTGGTATGTGCTGCATAACCAGTGGAATATTCCTCTGTACATATTATGTCTAGGACGGTACTTGAAGTCAAGTCTTTCACGGATTTGGGCTCCATCCTAAATGCATCCAGACAATCAGCAGCATAAAATTGATAGGGCTGCCACGTTAAGCCATAGTCCAAAGATTTTTCCAAGATCATTTTCTCAGGTCGGCCAGACTCAAAGGTAATGGCAATGTTTTGGGTGAGTTCTATGGTCTTGCCCCAGGACAATGTAACATTGATCTGTAGAGGAGCAGGGTAGTTCTTCCAAGTCACAGATTGCCAAAAGGTGCTGGGGTTTCTTCCCTCAGAATCAAACATAAGTTCAGGAGGGTGTGCTAGTTCTTTTGTGCTGGCATCACATTCATTGTTGCACATGTATGGATTACCCTGAAAATACCAAAACCAAAAAGTGTTAGCCTCTAACAAGATGCAGGACTGTAACAGAGGATTTTTAAATGGCAAATAGATAAATACAATTATCATAAAGACTAATATTACCATATTAAATGCTTATTGATATTAAACTTGTAAAACACTTTTTATTTGTATATATCATTACTTTCATTGCTAAGTATAAAGAACATTTTGAACATTTTAATGAGTGTAATGTCAAAGGTCATTCAAGTATTTCTCCTAGCAGAAGAGGATGGTGCACTTTGCAGAAGCAGTGTTTAGTCTGGTTTATGCTTTATTATCCCCATGTTAGGTAGTAATGGTCGGTTCAATAACAAAGCTGAAAATCAGATAAAGAAAATATATTTATTTTTATAATAATTAGAAAAGATTACTCAGATTTTTTACCCAGCCAGATAATTTCTGGAAAATGAATGAAAAAAAAAATGTAGTGGTATAACTACTTTAGTAAATAGTGGCCTACAGTATTGAACCAAAGAGGCAGGTTTGGGCCCTCAGAGTGATGCAAAAGCTATTCTGGGGCTACTATTTAGTATCCCCCTGCTCGACATGGATTTAAATGACCCCAGCTGTAAGTGGAAACCACATAAAGCTTCTCTTTCCCATGCACAGGAATACATATAGAGTCTTCAAGTATGTTAAGCCAAAACTTTTTTTTTCTAGTCATAGGTAGCGTAAAGAAGAAATAAAACTATCTATGTTTTATTGCTATCCTGGATCTAAGAAATTTACCCTCGTTGCCTGTCCTGATGAAAATAGTTTCACCATATAGAGAGTGGGGGAAATTTATAACAGGGTCACAACACAGGCATAATTAAATTCTTTTGAAGAAAGAACAGTGCTCAACCAATGAACCTCAAGATTATAGTGAGGTCATATTGCAACAACAATGTACAATTATGCAGAGTAAACAATAGCACACCAATGGTTCGGGACCAAGGCGGACCCCTTTCTCAAGGTGGCAGAGAGCAAGAAGTGATATAAACCACAAGCATATATACACTAGCTAGTACAAGGAATCCATCTAACCTTTGCAGACACAATCTCCAGAGCCATAAATCCTACAGCATAGCTAGCCAGATCATGAAAAACCATAATACAGTCATATACATTCCATAATAAAGAGCATACTGTGCTAACAGAACCCTGTGAGCTGGATCAAACAGGTAAAGGGTAGATAAGACATCATTGATCAGTGGATAAATCCAATAGGACTCTTTTGGTGCTGTGAACAAGGCTTATTGCCAAAACTAGTCTGCTGCTGACTGTACTCACTGTGAAGGTTTCACAATAAATACGCTTGATGTTATGGAGCTGCCAGCTGCTTCTTTTACTCGATGGCCACCATTTGTCTATTGGTGTGTGGGAGGACACCTCAGCTTGGACACCCTGACTGCAAACTTCCAAAGTAAGACTTTGTTTCCCACTGTTCTGAGTCATACAATCTTTGATCAAAGGACTCTTTTAGTAACTAACTTGATTTGGTCACCTCCATGGACCAAATGCGGCACATGATCTACCACCATACTCCTAAAGCCTCGTACACACGGCCGAGAATCCTGTGGTAAAAAAAAATCATTGGTTTTCTCGACGAGATTCTTGTCAAGCTTGACGGGATTCTTGTCAAGCTTTCCTTGCATACACACTGTCAATTAAAAATCTCGTTGTTGTAAAGCGCGGTGACGTACAACACGTACAACGGCAGTATAAAGGGGAAGTTCGATTCCAATGGTGTCACCCCTTGGGCTGCTTTTTCTGATCTCGTGTTATCGCGTGTTAGTAAAAAGTTTGGTGAGAGACGATTCGCTCTTTTCAGTCCGTTACAGCATGACGAATGTGCTATCTCCATTACGAAACGCTAGTTTTACCAGAAGGAGCGCTCCTGTCTCATACTTGATTCTGAGCATGCACGGTTTTTTAAGACTCGGAAAAGCATACACACGACCGATTTTCGTCGGGAAACAGGCCTACGAGAATCCCGACGAGAAAAACGAGAATCCTGATGAGAAAATAGAGAGCAGGTTCTCTATTTTTTTCGTCGAGATTCCTGGCAGTTTTCTCGACGAGAAACCATACACACAAACGGTTTTCTCGGCAAGAAACGACAAGAAAACTGCTGGGAGAGCTTTCTTGCCGAGAAAACCGGTCGTGTGTACGAGGCTTAAAACTGTAGGTTTGGCACTGTACCTGTACAAAATGTACAGGTACAGGCTTGTCAGGTTTTATTGGCTTCTGCAGATGATGGCTCTCGAGGACCACACTGATCACACTGCAATGACTCTGAAAGCTACATTTAAATCGACCAATAGTTTTTCCACATATACAAGAGAACAGGGACATAATAAAATGTAAATGCAATAAACTGCATTACAGTTATTTTTCCTGTATAGCATATCTGTGTCCAGAGTGTGGGTGAAAAAAGAAAGAACCACATATAAGAGCACTACAGGTGTTACATTTTCAACAACTGTAGCAGCCCTTTTTCTCAGAAATTTTACATGCACTTTTTTTTATTTATCAACACGATCAGCACGCACCAATATATCCCTTAAATTGCTGCTTCTTCAGTAGGTGTGCAAAGTTTCACCTCATTACATACATCCTGATCATGCTTCAAACTTTAAGATTGTCTATTTACAATTTTTCCAACACTGTCAGAAAGAAATTGATGAAACTGTGTAAATGGAATTCTATTACAATTTTGATCCCCAGGAAACCGTGTATTCATTTTCTGAACTGCAATCGAGTTTCCTCATTGAAAAAATTGTTGTTACTTTTTATCAGTCTGAGTATCATGATTATTCTATTCACTGTAGATATGAAAAACTCTTATAAACGGTGATACTGAAGGATTTGTGATCATATGCCTGGGATGGGCATTTGTAAATTGCATAAAGGTGTTCCTATCTAGAAAAGTGAACTGTTGAACAGTGATAGATATATCAAGGAACACAATGGAAGGAAAAGTAGAGTTCAGACACTGGAGAAAGTCTTCAAATTCTTGTATCTGCCCCTTCAAGATAAGAAATCTGACAGGGGTTCCAGCTAACCCCTACTCTACAGCCTTGTACACACGGCCGGTTTTCTCGGCAAGAAAGCTGCTGGGAGAGCTTTTTGCCGAGAAAACCGGCCGTGTGTATGGTTTCTCGGCGAGAAAACTGCCGGGAATCCCGACGAGAAAAATAGAGAACCTGCTCTCTATTTTCTCATCGGGATTCTCGGCAGAGTGTTTTCTGCCCTGAAAACCGTAAGTGTGTATGCTTACCTGTCCCAGGTAAGCCCACGCATGCTCGATGAGACTTTGACGCATGCGCAGTAGCTAACAAGGGTAGTGTAGGGTGTAGCAAGATGGCGGCGATTGCATCGAATGTGACGAGTGCATGCTCGTCGTAGTCGATGACGTCACCGCGTTCTTGCCATTCAAAAGAACGGCGGTTCTTTTGAATGGCCGTGTGTACACTCGGCGAGCAAGGAAAGCTTGCCAGGAATCCCGTCAGGAAAACCGATGTTTTTTTCCTGACGGGATTCCCGGCCGTGTGTACGAGGCTTACCAAGGAAAAGCATATTATTTCTTTGTTCCTATGAAGAGTATCCCTTACTTCCTGTCTGCTAAAACATTAGTAGGACATCAGGAAGTAAGGGTAAAACTCACCTAATGGAACCACTAATAGCATTATAAAGTAAATGAAAAAAGTTTGGCTGGACGTACACTTTAAGCAATGAAGCTTATACAAATGCAGTGTGATGAGATCCTTTCCAAACAGCATCTTCTGTACTGTACATCTGGGCCCAGCACTTAAAGTGGAACTTCACTCTCCCAATCAACATTAACCATTTTTAATCCTTATACTGCTAGCATTAGTAAATAGACAGGAACCTATATCATATTTACTTGTTTTGAACTTTTTTTTTACATTTCTACTGTTACTTCCCGTTTGTTTGCCTAAGCAAATTATGTCATACATCCCATCTAGATTGTAAGCTCTAATGAGCAGGGCCCTTAAACAGCTCCCAACTGTCCTTGATTTGGAGCAATGTCCCTCTGTCCCTCATTCCTCCTTATTTGGCCCTCATTTTGATCTAATCTATATAGATGTATATAAAATGCACTTTTTATCAATCAAAAAGTGTTTTCCAGTGCTAAACCTTTCATCCAAATTCTAAATTGCTGCATTTGTAAATCCCAAAATCCAAAAAAAAGAAATAGTAGTGGTAAAAAAAGCACTTGTTGGTTTAACCAATCTTGTTTTTTTTTTTTTATTCTCCGTTAAGGAGGCATGGCAAGGGGTGTGTCCTATGCCTGCATGCTTTTGCTGATAGGTGTCCCTCATTCCCATCTCAAAAGGTTGGGAGGTATGCTCAGATCCCTCCTGTATTGATTTGTATTGTAAATGTACCGTCTGCCTCCATGTTGTAAAGCTCTGCGCAAACTGTTGGCGCTATATAAATCCTGTATAATAAAAATAATACATCCTAGGAGCCTTCAGGAGGGGAGGAGGGGTTTTCTTATCTAAGAACGCCCTCTCCTGCCTGCATGCCTAAGCTAAGGGCAGGTTCATTCCAGGAAGTATATGCTACATGAATCCTCTGCCCTTACTCAAGATGGCCATGGGCAGAAATTCTAGGGGTGGGGGTGGGGTTTAGGGTGATTTCTCAGCAAAATAAAGAATGGAAACAGCGATGGATTAAGGAGTTTGCTTTGAATAATACAATTTTATTAAATAGCGTTTTGGTTCGTAGTGCCGAGATGCAGTGTAGTTCCACTTTAAGTACGTGTTTTTTTTTCTTGTATGGGAGACTCTGAATAGTGACAGTAGCTTGACTCCACACTAGCCCATTTCTTCTACTTTTGTTAATCTTCATCCCAGTTATGTAATCTGTGCTCAGATCTTAAACAGGCCGGCCCATATTTAATGAGGAATTCCTTTTTCTAGAATATATAAGACGATGACCCAGCAATCCATAACCCTTTCTCTTTGAACTCTGCTCTAAAGCAAGGATGATAACTTTGTAAAAGACTGAACAGAAGAATAAAATCTATAAAAAAAAGTCTTATATCTATATAAGAAAAAATATAAATATTTTATTCCTAACAATCCACAGAAGAAAGCCTGTCCTATATGCTTTAAAGTCAATGCAAATGTATCAGTATAACGAACCCTAGCCAAAGCATCCTCCTCCTGAAACCAAATTGAAGTTTCAGCATTGCATGGCTGCCTTAAAAAGATCAGTGGCAATTAGCTCTCTCAAGAGGAGCCAGAACAAGCAGATTCTGTTCCTGATGCTTTATTTACAAGATGCAGTTATAAATAAATTGTGTTAAAAAGAACAGAGACAGCATATTGATCCTTACGTGAATCTTCCATTATATTTTTTTATTAAACAATGGCATTTTATTTTTCCCGTACATATACACCAACAGGGAGGTAGTATTACTCAAACAATACTGATTTTTAAAAGCAAAACAAACAAAATAATTTAACCCCCATATGCCAAGGAGATCTCACAAAACTTTGCATAATTATAGCAAGATTGCTGTACTAACTTCAAAATGTGTTAGTACTGACAGCTCAGGTCGGCATCGCTGTACTAACAATCCAAAGTTAGTACAGCAATCCCCCACTGCTGTGCTATTGTGATCTGACAGGGGAGGAGCCCCCCCCCCCCTGCCAGAACACCCTATTGGCTGAGAGCACTCTGAATAGGAGTCGGTCGGCAGACCTTTTTTGGTCATGACCCTTTGACAGAAGCTGGTCTAATGGCCGGCTTCCGTTGGACTGGTTGCTGGATGCTGTGCATGGCTGAATGTTAGCTGGTTTCTATTGAATCGACCAATGCCGACCAACATTCGGCTCGTGTACTAGGCTTTAGATTGCATATTACATTGTCAAGCTTAACCACTTCCATACCGGGTCATTGTAAAATGACGCCGGCAGGAACCCTCTCTCCCTCCGGGTGGACGTCATATGACGTCCTGGGTTTGAGGGGGGATATCTGAATGATGCCTGCAGCTAGAGGCATCATTCAGATATCCTTGTCTTCAGCCGGCGATTCTGCGCACCATAAGAACGATCATAGCGGCGGTTCCACCAGCGGTTCCACCAGTTGATCGTCCTTATAGGCGGCGGGAGGGGACAACCCCCCCTCCCGCCGCCATCTGGTGCTTCTCAGGTCTCTCCCGTGCCATCGGGGGCCCGGAGAAAGAATCGTCCGGCGCCAGTGGTCACATGACGAGGAGCATAGAGATGACTGGTGACCAGATGGTCACCAGTCATCTCTATGACCGTCGGAGGCCCGGGCGCGATGTGATGATGGAAAAGTGTACCGCTCGAATTTCGATTGTTTTTGGATGGATTGTTTATTTATTTCTTTTTTGGATTTTTTTGGCATTTTCATTTTCTTCATTAAATAATACGTTTAACCAGAGTGCGGCAGTCCAGATCACTTCTTCTCCTCGCGATGTGATGATGTCACGCCCGGGTCTTCAGAAGTAAACAAAGACGCCATTGCGGCTAGTAAGCATGAGATCGGTGACATTTTTTTCACGATCTCATGCTTTCCAGCCTGGAGGAGAGATGTGGGGTCTTATTGACCCCGCATCTCTCCATAAAGCGGACGTGTCACACACATTCCTATTACAAGGGATGTTTACATTCCTTGTAATAGGAATAAAAGTGATCAAAAAAAAAAAAGTGTGAAAAAAAAGTGTAAAAATAAAAAAAAATAAGTAAAATAAAAACGCCCCTGTCCCCAATAGCTCGCGCTCAGAAGCAAACGCACGCGTAAGTTAAGCGCTGTGCAAACTGTTGGCGCTATATAAATTCTGTATAAAAATAATATATATAATTTTGGGCAGATTAAAGAATGGTTAAAACCCTTATCAATTTTATTTTTGCTCTCTGTGGCCATTGGGAAGATTTCCCTTCACTTCCTCTCCCATGGACATAACAGGAAGTGAAAAGAAATCTCTCTAAAGTTAAAGTGGTTCTAAAGCCATAAGGTTTTTCACCTTAATGCATTCTATGCATTAAGGTGAAAAACCTTCTGTGCTGCAGCTCCCTCCAGACCCCCCCTTATTCTTGAATAATAGAAAACCAAAACTCCTGCGCACAACTGGAATACCAGACAGTCTGTAAGTGGAATGATAAATGTCACTTGGCCTTGCTGCCTTCACGGACAGGGGTATCCTAGCGGTAAATGACAAAGAGAAAAAAGAAAGGCGCACCAGCCTCGTGCATTATCCTTGGGTGGATTTATTAAAAAAAATGATAAAAGAAACCTACTTACAAACATACGTGAAAGACACACGTTAAAAGAGTCCATAAAAATGCAGCAATGCGTCCGAACCGAACCAACTCCAAAAAGTCACAGAGGGATTGACAGGGGTCACTGCCGGCTTACGCGTTTCAAAGACAAGTCTTCTTCCTCAGAGCTCAGCAGTGTTTTCTCTCTCAGCTCACCCAATATATACACATATGCATGCAACCCCTAGCAAATGAATAGGAAAGGACCTCCCACTGATGTGGGCGGTCCACAATCAATGTGACCGCCCACAGGTGGTATGTGAAGAGGGGTGGGGGGGCCCGCTATTGAGGTGGAAATGGCATTAATAAGTGGACGAATCACACATAGACCATAGGCACAGATGTATCCTAAATCAGGAACCTAAGCAAACCAACAATAGTGCTGGCAAATGGAGTGGAGGTGGCGACCTACCTCTAGGTTGTTGAAAAAGCCAGATTCCTTGTGATGTAATAGGCGCACCTGACAGCGATCATCCTGATGCATGGCGCAAGCTCATTCACTTGCATTAGTGCGCCTAGCACTTGTCAGCCAGTCTCTGTCATCCTGATGTATGACGCCGGGCTCAGGCTTGTTTGACTGCGTTGATGGGGACCATCCAGACCTGATTTGCGTCTGGAACGCACGCTGCCCTTATTCTTACCTGAGCCTGATCCGATCCAGCTATGTGTACGAGCACGGCGGCTCCAGCCGCTGTCTATCTCCTCATTGGACAGATTGATAGCAGCAGGAACCATTGGCTCCTGCTGCTGTCAATCAAAAACTGTGACACTGGAGCGGGGCCAAGTCACGATTTCTGTGTCAATGTATGCAGCAGCGGGACTCAGGAGCGAGCCTGCATGGTTGCCCCCAGGGAAAGCGGCTTTCTTTGCGGGCACCCGATAAAGAGCAGGGGCCTGGAGCGCTGGCGGGGGGACCCCAAAATAGGAGGATCGGGCTGCTAAGTATAGGCATGCTTGTTATTTTTATTTATTTTTTTAAAAAGAAAAGTTTACAAACACTTTAAGGGAATTCCCTTTTAGGCAGTTGTCACCAGAACAGATGTCCCTATTGGAAGATTTCCTCTCTATTCTTGCTCCAGTAATAACCATAATATTTTGGATTTCCCATAATTTCTTGCACCACTGACAATGGTCACCAGGACAAAAAAAAAAAGACAAATCTCCCCAGCAGGGCTACAGATAGTAATAAAAACACGATAAGGAGGTTGAACACTGCTATCAGTTAGTATTCCAGTCTAGTATAATACTTTTTTTAGGCACCCTGTAAGTGTACAGGCTCTGACTGGGCCATCCGAATGACATCTCAAGGTTTGTATTGTAGATATTCCAATTGCAGTTTATATTACAGTAATTGTAAAAAAACAAGCAACTTCGGAGGTTTGTCAGGGTTGGACTTGAAAGGAAGAATAGAGTGAATCTCCCAAGTGAGAACATAACAGAAAAACCTAACAGGACTTCTTCTCCTTCCCCACTCTATCCAAAATAATATAAAAAGATTTTGGGCTCTAAATACATTTTAATTATGAAAAAATTTATAATTGTTGGGTATTTGCCATAGACACCTTCAAAAACTCATACTAAGAACAATCTCTTCTTAAAATTCAGGATACATATATACATATAGTCTATGTGCTTACAGTGGCTTTAACCACTTCAATACAGGGCACTTTCACCCCCTTCCTTCCCAGGCCATTTTTCAGCTTTCAGCGCTGTCACACTTTGAATTACAATTGCGCGGTCATGCAACGCTGTACCCAAATGAAATTATTATCCTTTTTTCCCCACAAATAGAGCTTTCTTTTGGTGGTATTTGATCACCTTTGCGGTTTTTATTTCTTGCGCTATAAACAAAAGAAGAGGGACAAGTTTGAAAAAAACACAATATTTTTTACTTTTTTCTATAATAAATATCCATTTTTTTTTTAAACAAATTGTTTTCCTCAGTGTAAGCCGATATGTATTCTTCTACATATTTTTGGTAAAAAAAAATCGTAATAATTATATATTGATTGGTTTGCGCAAAATTTATATCGGCTACAAAATAGGGGATAGATTTATAGCATTTTTTACTAGTAATGGCGGCGATCAGCAATTTTTATCGTGACTGCGATATTGCGACGGACACATCGGACACTTTTGACACATTTTTGGGACCATTCACATTTATACAGCGATCCATGCTATAAAAATGCATTGATTACTGTATAAATATGACTGGCAGGGAAGGGGTTAACACTAGGGGGCGATCAAGGGGTTAATGTGTTCCCTAGGGAGTGATTCTTACTGTGGGGAGAGGGGACTCACTGGGGGAGGTGATCGATCGGTGTCCCTATGTACAAGGGACACACCATCGGTCTCCTCTCCCTGACAGGATGTGGATCTGTGTGTTTACACACACAGATCCACGGTCCTGCTCAGTTACTGGGCAATCGCGGGTGCCCGGTGGCCGTTGCGGCCTCCGGGCACGCGCATCGGATCCCCAGTGACGGGGCGGGCACACGCGTGCCCCCTAGTGGCTCGGGAAGGCGCAACGTCATATTACGTCCGCCCAGAACGAGAGGGTCTTCGTCCCGCCGTCATTTGACGGCGAGCGGTAGACAAGTGGTTACAGTGGTTGTAAACCCGAAGAAAAAAAAACCCCTGTAAGACAAAGGCATAATGTATGAAATACTTACCTTAGATCAACGCTGTTGCAGCAGTCCCCGGAAACCACTATGACATGTGACATGTCTCCTGGGAGTCACTGGGAGTGTGCGGGAGCCACCGGTCATGGCACGGCTGCTGAACACGAGCGAGCCGTTTCTTCAGTGCGCATACACCTATGATGTCGGCACAATCGTATATGGTAAAAATCTCCTTAACTGTGCAGGTTTAGGAAATATTTTCAGTACCTACAGGTAAGCCTTATTATAGGCTTACCTGTAGGTACAAGTAACTAGGTTTACAACCACTTTAAAGAGAAGGAAAAATAAGGTGGTTGTATGCTTCACACTGACCTGTGCTTTGTCAAGAACAGAAAGTATGAGCACCTAGTAAATCCCAACAGCTCTTGAATCCTGACCCTGCCTTACTATTGAACTTTTCCATACTCAATACTGTAAGTCACCCCCACCTCTTTTAGATTGTGAGCTCTCACGAGCAGTGCCCTTCTAACCCTCTTGTGTTGAATTGTATTGTTAACTATACTGTCTACCAGTGGCGGCTGGTGCTCCATCAGTCGGGGGGTTTGGCAGACAGACCTGACTACCCACTCCTCCTCTCGTCGCTCCAGACCGCACTGCGCACCATACCCACACCCCCCCAGTCACCGGCTCACTCACCCTGTGCTGCCCCCGGACTGACATATGGAGGCGGTGGCGTCTTCCCCCCCTCAGTCTCCTTCATGTCCCCCCTCCGTCGGTCGGGCTTCCCCTGCATCTCCTCGGCATCATGGCGGCCATTTATCTCCTTCCTCCTCCTCCTTCCTCCTCCTAGGCCAATAGGATTGCTTCTCCTTTCGGCCAATCGAGAAACGGGTCTCAGGACCTGCTTCCTGATTGGCCGGGAGGAGAATCAGTGTGACAATAGTGAATATTCATTTTCTGTTGTCACACAACTGAGTGGGCTCAGGGCGCAGTGCTCTGCGCCCCAAGCCCACCCTTTTTTGAAGCCTGTTAGAGGCTCTGGCTTTAATCACGTGCTTAAAAAAAAAAACCCTCATTGAAATCCATGCGTCCAGTGCCCCTCATGTAGATTAGGGGGCCGGACGCATGGATAGGGGGTGGTGCGCCTGCGCCCCTAATGGACCGGCCGCCACTGCTGTCTACCTTTATTGCAAAGTGCTAGGCAAACTAAAAAAGGTTACAAATGTCACCCCAGTATGACTGCATACCCCCTCACCAACCAAATATGTGTCTAGGTAATTTTTCTCATCTATCAAACATATTAAATGGTGCATTGGTTAGCTGTAAACTTTTTCGCTCGCTTTTTGGGTCAGTTGTAGCTTTTTTTTATTTTTTTATTATTGCATAATTAATCACTTCTTAACATATTAACTCATTATCCACTTGTTATAAGGGGAAATTAACTTTATGCTTGCCAAGGATTTATGTAGCATCCCCTATGAAAGAATGTGCATAATAAGCCTAGGGTTTCATGTACACAGTCTTGGAATTTTAAAGTAGCTCAAATGAATCCAATGCAAAGCAACACAGCACATATGCATGCATTTGCTCCAGCTTTGAAGTGCTTTGAGATCCACTGGGACTGTTTTGTATTTATACATTTATACTTCCCTATACACATACACTGCAAATATTTCAGCCCTGTTATAATTGTTTATCATTGCTAGACTTTACAGCTTCAGTTTAAAGCTGAATATACACTAAATTGTCAAAAGTATTGGGACACCTGCCTTTACACACACATGAACTTTAATGGCATCCCAGTCTTAGTCCGTAGGGTTCAGTATTGAGTTGGCCCCGCCCTTTGCAGCTATAACAGCTTCAACTCTTCTGGGAAGGCTGTCCACAAGGTTTAGGAATGTGTCTGTGGGAATGTTTGACCATTCTTCCAGGAGCGCATTTGTGATGTCAGGCACTAATATTGGACAAGAAGGCCTGGCTTGTAGTCTCCGCTCTAATTCATCCCAAAGGTGTTCTATCAGGTTGACGCCAGGACTGTGTGCAGGCCAGTCAAGTTCCTCCAGCCCAAACTCGCTCATCCATGTCTTTATGGTCCTTGCTTTGTGCACTGGCGCAAAATCATGTTGGAACAGGAAGAAGCCTTTCCCAAACTTTTTCCACAAAGTCGGGAGCATGAAATTGTCCAAAATGTCTTGGTATGCTGACACCTTAGGAGTTCCCTTGACTGGAACTAAGGGACCAAGCCCAACTCCTGAAAAACAACCCCACACCGTAATCCCTCCTCCACTAAATTATTTGGACCAGTGCACAAAGCAAGGTCCATAAAGATGTGGATGAGCGACTTTGGTGTGGTGGAACATGACTGGCCTGCACAGAGACCTGACCTTAATCAGATAGAACACCATTGGAATGAATTTGAGCGGAGAATGCAAGCCAGGCCTTCTCATCCACATCAGTGGAAATGCGCTTCTGGAAGAGTGGTCAAACGTTAAACTTCATGTGAGTGTAAAGGTAGAAGTCCCAATACTTTTGACAATATAGTGTAGGTTCATTTAAAGGGAATCTGTCTATTTTAAACAAAGAAAGCTACTACTTGGTATAAAGTGCACTAAAGACAAATTAACTTGACTAGTGGATGTTCGAATGCAAAGCTACACCTCTTTGTAGTGACAGAGCTTACCCAAATCCCCCTTCCACTTCACCTCACACACATATCTACAGGCTAAAAAGAGAGTCCATAATAGTGATGGATCAAAAGTAGTTGAGGACAAGCTTTGACACTACATATTTTTCAGTTCTTATCACATTGTGACAGGAGTAAAATGGGGTCGGTGTTTGTGCGGCTCAGCTTGCCCTGGAGAGATCTGGAGGCTCCTTGTCCAGCTTCCCGACCCCTCTTATGTGTAAATCACCCTGTGTCTCTAATAGGGGTGCAGGGTGAATGAGAACCCCACTATGATCTGTGCTAGTCAGACTCAATGCTGTATATATGTATATATAATGTGTGCTGTCTCATGCTGTTGGACTATTTGCTGTGATGGTTTGGGGTGTGACTGTATTCTATTGTCTATTGTGGCTGTCTGCCTCAACTATTATGGGATGTGTAAGTGTCTTCCTTTGAGGAAAGAGGGAGGGGGGATTCCTCCAGCAGCCACCTGCTGATAAGACTGTTTACTGATGAGAAGTTTGAACACACCTGACCTGTGTGTCCATTGTCATTGGACAGTTTAACCCGCCCTGTTTTCCAAGGGTGGGAGGGAAGTGTTTTGAAGTGAAATACCTGTGTGTCCATGTGTGATAATAAAGTCAGTTTGTTGTTTGCCATTCTACACTGGTGTTGTCTGGTGACTGGGTGGGTTAAAAGATCTTGGATCTTGTGGTACCGGACAGGGACAGCATTTACAGCGGACAGAGTCCTGTGGAGGACAAGGGTTCGTCACACACATAATCACAGATAAATTATTAGTATAGTTCTTCTAAAACAATACTAATGAATACGTCTCTCCAATTACCAGAAAGTTAGGAAAACGGCATAGTTGAGAAACACTGCTTTGTTTAGGAACCATGGCATTAATCTACAGCCTATGTTGAGATAACATCAAGAGTTTGATCCAGAGATTTTTCTATTCTGTTTTCAAGAAGAACTCTGGCTAAATAGATAAATATATGACTGATGTACAGTAAATATATTTTTACTGTTTAACCCAGGGCTTTTTTTCTCAAACAATAGGTGCTGGAACTTAACCACGCCCCCACAAAACCCCTCCCCTACACACACCCTCCAAATCACATCAAATAGTGGGTGTGTTCAGCCAAATATCACGAAAACCATAGGAGGGTCCTAAAGGGGCATTAAATATCAGTATTGCATTACATACAGAGTGCAGAGCTGTCACTTGTAAACACAGAAACCGGACTTCTGTGTTTACAAATGACTGTGGTGAGCAAGGCACCAAAGGGTCTGAGCCAGAGGTGGTGGAACTGAGTTCCACCTAATTCCCTCTGAAAAAAAGCCCTGGTTTAACCTGTCAAAATTGTAGTATTTTTTACAGTTACCTCTGCCACATTGCGCAGACAGGAAGGTGACACATGGTTCCAATTTACTTTGTCAACTCTACAACTCCAGCTTGAAACTGAATAAGAAGCTTGATCATTTCTGTTCAGTTAGAAGGTTATCTAGGACACAGCAAAGCTAAACGAGGATGTAGTAAAGATGGACCAGGAGACAGTAAGTCATGTGCACTGCCGAAAAATTTGTTTTTTTCGTTTTCGTTTTTTTGCATTTTTCGGAAATTCTGGAAATTCGAAAAATTTGTTTTTTTTCGTTTTCGTTTTTTTGCTTTTTTTCAGAAATTCGGGAAATTCGAAAAAAACATTTTTTTCGTTTTCGTTTTTTTTTGTTTTTTTGCTTTTTTTGGAAATTCGGAATTCGGAAATTCGGAATTATGAATTTACGAATTACGAATTTTCGAATTTCCGAATTTCCAAAAAAACGAAAAATTTTTTTTTTTAGAATTTCCAAAAAAAGCAAAAAATTCGGAAATTCAACTTTCCAAATTTCTCATTTTAGAATTATAGATTTTCGAATTTTAGATTTTCGAATTTTACAATTTCGAATTTTCGAATCTCGAATTTTCGAAATTTCCAATTTTCGAATTTTCTAAAATTCCGAATTTCGGAAATTCGGAATTTCGGAAATTCGAAATTCCGAATTTCCGAAATTCGGAAATTCGGAGTTTCGAAAATCCGAATTTCCGAAATTCCGAATTTCCAAAATTTGTAAATTCGGAAATTCGAAATTTCGGAAATCCGAAAATCCAAAAATTCAAAAATTCGGAAATGTAAAAATTTGGAAATTCGAAAATCCGGAAATTCGGAAATGTAAAAATTCGGAAATTTCGAAATTAACTAATTTTTCTAAATTCGTGAAAAACAAATTAGAAACTAAATGAATTGCACATGTCTAGGAGACAGTATGGTGGTCTGATGCCGGGTTCACACTGGGGCGACAAACGCTCCGACATTGGGAGCTCATGTCGCATGACGTGTGAAAATCAATGTTTCCCTATGGGAGCCGTCTTAACTGGTCCGGCACATGTCGGTCCGACTTTGAAAATGCTCCCTGTACTACTTCGGTCCGACTTTGATCCGACTTCAGCCCATTGACTATCATTGAAGTCGGATCAAAGTCGGACCGCAGTCTTGCATGATCCGACTTTGGCATGCGACTTGCGTTGTGCTGCTCTTGAGTGGGAACTCCAGGCCAAATTTTAAATAAAAAACCGGCATGGGTTCCCCCTGCAGGAGCATACCAGGCCCTTGGGTCTGGTCTGGATTTGAAGGTGAACCCCTACACCGAAAAAACAGCATGGGGGTCCCCCCAAAATCCAAACCAGACTCTTATGCGAGCACGCAACCTGGCCCCGCTAGCAAAAGAGCTGGAAGAAGATAGCGGAGGCCCGGCAGAAGAAAGAACCGGAGAGCGCAGAGACCCCCGAAGTCGGAAGAAGACCCCGGAGCTGTGCAATAAATTAATTTAAAAAGCTGTGTTGTGTTTTTTCTTGACATTTTTTTTCCACCAGGTGAATGGGTAGGGGTACGATGTACCCCATACTCATTCACATAGGGTGGGGGGCCGGGATCTGGGGGCCCCCTTATCAAGGGGGGTGCTCCCGGATTCCGATAAGCCCCCCGCCCGCAGACCCTGACAACCAATGGCCAGGGTTGTCGGGAAGAGGCCCTGTCCTCATCAACATGGGGACAGGGTGCTTTGGGGTGGGGGGCCGCAGGTTGCCCCCCTGCCCCAGAGCACCAAACCCCCCATGTTGAGGGCATGCGGCCTGGTACGGTTCAGGAGGGAGGGGGGCACTCTCTCGTCCCCCCCTCTTCCCCTGCAGCCTGCCAGGTTGCGTGCTCGGATAAGGGTCTGGTTTGGATTTTTGGGGGGGACCCCCACGCCGTTTTTTCGGCGTAGGGGTTCCCCTTCAAATCCAGACCAGACCCAAGGGCCTGGTATGCCCCTGGAGGGGGAACCCATGACGTTTTTTTATTTAAAATTTGGCCTGGAGTTCCCCCTCAAGATTCATACCAAACACAGTGCCTGCTATTGGCAGGGATCCAAGTCGGATCCCCGTTCATTAAAAGTCGGACATATGTCAGCTTCATGTCGCGGGGGGAAAGTCGGATCCAAAGAAGGACGGCTGTCGTGTCGCACTAGTGTGAACCCAGCCTCACTTGCTGTGCAACCTAGGTATAAATCTCAAGACTGGCTGTACAGACTTCAGTTCCTTCCACAGGTAAACTAGTAAACATATACTGTATGTATTTCTCTGTGTAGTTAGCTGTTTTCCTGGAGTCAGACTTTACAGTTTCCTAGCTGTGAGTTATTTGGTCTCAGTATCTCCTTAAAAAGGTGGTACAAGAGTCCTTCAGTGGCTTTATCATTCTTATGAAATGCTAAAAGCAAGTGAAGTAGAATTCATGGAAGAGCAAAATAACAGAGAAAAATCTGAATTGATGTCGGAATAAGATGATTTCAGTGTGCGCAGCATAGGAGGTAAAATGTATTTTTCACTAAGGGGCTGATATTTCCTGAATTCAAAGTCTGCCGGTGAGCTAGGAACTCAAGAGATGTTGGGATTTACTGTATTCAGACTTGAAAACTCAACCTTATATAAAACATCTGATTTGTCAGTAAAGTTTACACGAAAACCCAGCAAAAGAACAGTTTACAGCACAATTTGCAATGCAACTATTTTAACAGGTTTTCCAGGACAACAGCTGTTTCTGATCATTTCATATATAGAAGATAATAATAACTGATACCAACCTCCAACACGCAACCTCTGGATGGTTATCTTTCTTACAAACCAAGTCACAGCACGAGCAATGTCTTGCAGTTGGGAAATTTAGAGAGCAAGCAAGCTACCTACAGAAGTAAGTACATATTTAGTGTAAATAAGGTCACTACTTAAGCCGTGTACACACGATCGGTTTTACCGATGAAAACAGTCCGATGGATATTTTTCATCGGACAAACCGATCGTGTATGGGCCCCATCGGTCTTTTTTCTATCGGTGAGAATAAATAGAACATGTTTTAAATTTATCCGATGGAAAAAAAAAAACGATAGCAAATTCAGATCGTCTGTGTGGAACTCCATCGGACAAAAAACCCACGCATGCTCAGAATCAAGTCAACACATGCTCAGAAGCATTGAACTTAATTTTTCTCGGCTTGTTGGAGTGTTTTACGTCACAGCGTTTTGGACAGTCGGATTTTTGACTGATGGTGTGTAGGCAAGACTGATGGAAGTCAGCTTCATCGGATTTCCGATGGAAAATTCCATCGGATTTGATTCCATCCAAAATCCGATCGTGTGTACAGGGCTTTAGGCTGTCAGATGATCAGCCCTATAGCTAGCCACAATTCACCAGCCACAGGATCACTAAGAGACCACACCTTTTTCTATATAGTTTCTCCCTCACTGGTTGGACCATTAAGATGTCCCTCCCCTGCAGGTTCCCTCACTAACAAGTGACATAGTGACATAGCCTTTTAGAACAGCAAGGAAATATTTCCATTATTGTAAGTGGTTGCCTCCCTTTGGTAATTCTTTTTCTGACTTGGCCCTTATTTAGTAGAGGATTTGCAACTGTTTTGCAAGTTTGCAATTGTATACAGCTGACTGCAACAGTTTTTCAGCCACTTGTGACAGAGTTACCATTGTCGTCGTACAAGGATGTGTTCCCTGATGGCATTGCTGAGTAATGTTTGTTTCTGCGTGCCTGTGGTGAGGCCTAGTGCTAGATCCCAAGCTTAGAGGGTATCATAACTCTGATTGCAGGATGCATACCTGGAGGCTATGTGGGCCTAAACAGTCCTGCTAAAGTCAAACAGCTGGAATGGGGAAACATTCAAACCTCCTGTCTTGTGTCTGTCACGTTCCAGTTGTTGCTGTGTGATGCTCCCAGTGGCTGATATGTGAATTGCAGTAGGAAATTCTAGAATAGCCTGTCCTACCATTAAAGTGTCACTAAAGTCACATCATAAAAAACTTTCAATAAATGGCGTATTACATGCTGTTTGTACTCACTTTGTCACTATGAGATTTGTTTTCTGTATTCTGCAAAAAAACCTGGTTAATCCTGCTGCTCTCTATCTCCCCCTTCTGTTCATGACGCATCTCAGCTAGGGATCTTGCAACTGTGGTGGCAACCCTGCACATGATCAGTTTTCAGTCAGTTTCTATGATGGGCATTTCCTCCCTATCACACCTGAGCAGCCCATGTGGCTATAGAGCCACACATGTGGGCATAAACAGCGGTAAATGAAAGCCCACTCCCTCCCATCGTCCATGCCCACTAGTCAGCTAAGCACAGGATATTACCTGTAGATTAATGGTGGCTTCACCTCTCTCTTAATCTAGGGGGCGTGACACAGCCTGTGACTGGCAGAAATCCCCCCATACCATGTTATTTCCACAAAATAATAAAGATTTGATTTCAAATATATATATTTGTATGCTAATTTAAAACTGTTTATTGATATTATTTATTTATTTTTACTCTGTATTTCAAAGGCTGTTTTTTTATTTGAACATGTGGCCAGCAGCAGAGGACTGGAAGCTCCTCCTGCTACTGCTTTCCTGCAATATAATTACAGCACCATCACCCACATACAGAAATAGAGGGGACAATGTAAATTAAAAAGTGTGCACTTAGTATCACTTTAAGTTGATTTAAAGAGTATAGAACTGCAACTAGTCTGGACCTGCATCCCTTCCTTCCCATTGCTTTAATTACTAAAAATGTATGAACATCAGGAAAGAAAGCTGTAACTCAAACTTAGCCGAGGCTCAGGATCCCTGGATTACCCTGGTGCTACAACATTAGTAAATGTAAGTGTTGCCAGGAAATGGTCATCTCCCATGCTCCCCCCAAAACATCCTCACACAGCAGATTTCCTTTAAAGTACTCATAGAGTTTCTTGTGTAAAATGTAAGACTTGTCACACATCTACTACCAGCACTGATCTGCAGCCTGCTAGCGTTAGTTGTTGGCCCATTGAAGTCTCTGGGGATTTTGCAACCGCCTACTTGCAGAGCAGTGCAGTGAGAGGACCTTGCCGACTGCTGACCTTTACACATAAAGATCTATGAATCAGGGCATGGATGTAAATGTAATGTATTTAACAATACTTACCTTATTCCAGTCTGCAAACTTGCTCCTTGATAGTTTTCCTTTAACAGCCTTAGTGCACCAGGAAAAAGGGGAAGGGGGTGGTAAATCCGAATCCCCAGACACTTGCAGGGGATCAGATTTTTACAGTGCTGCAGATGTTTTTTTTACACGCTTCCACCCTCTATAGCGGCCTGGAGTGTGTGTACTTTAATAAAGCCGACTGTCGGCTTTCATGTGGAACTGATACAAGTGGCTGTGAAGCAGACTATCACTTCCACCACCGCCACAATGTGCTGCCTTCCTGCCCGCGAAACCCCCTGCTATGTTCATCAGGCTATGCTGTCCCACCTGTGGACCCAGTGTGGTAATGGTGGGTGTCGCTGGGAAGGGTGGTGGGAGCTCAGTGGAACTCCGTTTGTACAGCCTCCCTTCTGTACACAGACCAGGAAGTGACGTGTATGTATGACGTCACTTCCTGTGCCAAAGCTGACAATCTCTGGGATCAGTGCTGGGGGAAGCAGCTGATGGAGCATGGTCTTTGTTCCATCAGCTGCAGTGAATTTGAGACCTGGGGGTCTATTAGAACCTCCTGGGTTCTAAAAGACCCCCAGTGTCTCTATAGAGAGAACATGCCACCTATATGCTATCACATAGGGGGCTATTGGTCTCCCACATGCAACAGCATTATGTAAAAATAAATACATAAATAAAATGCACATTTGCCTAAGTAGGCAAAAATCCTTGCACTGGCCCGGTTCTAAAGCGCACACAGGAAAGGTATGTTTTCCATTGGCACAGCAGAAGAGGAAATTTATGAATCAAGATTGGACACCTACGCTTTCTAAATTGCGTCTTTTTTGCGCTGCCTTGCAAAGTTGATAAATTACTTCCACCATGGTCAGAAATAGAGGCATGGGGTTGACCTGCCCTGTAAAAGGCTGGATGCTCTCTATTTGTTTATTAGAATGTAACATCAAATGGTTGCATTGACCGATATGATAAACGGTATGTTTAAAAACCCATTTCCCTTGTTTTGATTTCAGCTCAATGTATCGCTGATCTATCATAGACATCTGGGAAACTCAGCAACACACAAAGTGGTGCTATGAGGCTTTCTTGTAAAGTAGCTGGAGATGAGTTTTGACATGTCTTGGAAAGAGATTAAAAAACTGTCAGGGTGAAGATGCCAGTGAGGTGACAAGAAAGACGAGCTCGTCCTTCAGGAACAAAGAAAAAAAAAAAAAGGGAAAAAAAGAAGGCCCTCTCGCTCCTAATTTCATCAGCAAAATGCTTTTATTGAAATCGATACGAAGCAAATTAGAATCTCCCAGCAAATGTGCAGAAAATCAATGAAAGGCAGGTGTTATAGTGAGGAGGGCAAGTTCTGTGGGTGGATTGATGTGCTGAGAGATGTTGAAAGAAGGAATTAAACGGATGTACACCATTGGCTTGGCAGGTCACTCAGGGCTCATTTGCAATATTTGCATTACAAGTAATGGGACAGTCTTCCTTAATATTGGAAGTACCCTTTCATTATTTGTAGCTTAGATGAAGCAGGCTTCATCATTGCGTTGCTTGCTGTAGTGTGGCAAAGAATTAACAGAAGTGCAATAAGTTAGCCCATACAGTTTACAGTCACAGGAGGCATGTAATGATAAATCTGTGTATTGGCAAGCCATCAGCATTTTTACACATATGTGATTTTTCATTTATGTTTGTTCTGTATTATATATATTATTATAAAGTCATGTACCATCACTGCTGCTGTATTCGTTTATAATACATGTCAATACCTGATTGATTCTTTTTTTTTTGTGATATGCTTACATCGACCTTGGCTAATTGCCTTGAAGCAAGTAAAGAAACTTCAATTGAAAGCGTTTTTTTTTTTCTGCATTCACTGTGGTATAACAATATTAAGGTACACTCACTTCTTTGGTAGCTGTATATATCCGCTTTCCGTTTTCTCGTCAAAGAAGGAGTTATAAAATCCATGTGAAGGAGTTTCCATTTTGCTTGTGGGCATTGTGAAGCCCACAAGCAATCTCTTCCTGGAAGCGGTGAATGCTGATCTCCCAGCATTCACCGCACATTCTCTCGATAATGGCAATTTACCTGCATGCCATTTTTTAAAATGGCGCTATTAGAGACGCCCTCGTCACGTGACCGCCGTCACGTGTCACGTGATATGTATAATCTCTCGAGATTTCGCCGCACGAGTCCCACTATGTATCTTGGGAAGCACGACACAGTGCTCCCAGAAAACACTGCGGCGACGGGGAAAGGCTTAGAAACGCCTACTCCAGCGGGAGGAGAATCCCGGAAGTCGCTTTAGAAAGGCAATACTAAGGTATTTACATATGATAAAAAAAAATATTGTGCCTTAGGATCATGTACATATTGCAGTGGTTGTGCTAAGCCCGGTTCACATAGGGGCGACTCGTCAGGCGACTCGGTCGCCTGACGAGTCGCGTCCCGCTCTGTACTATGGAACCGTTCCAATAGGAGCGACTCAGGTCGCTCCGACTTAGAAAAAGGTTCCTGTACTTCTTTTGGGGGTGACTCAGGGCGACTTGCATTGACTTCTATACAGAAGTCATTATGCAAATCGCCTCAGGTGGGCGTCTCAAGTCGTCTTGAGATCGAGCCGCCGAGTCGCCCCCAAAGTCGTGCCGCCCCTGTGTGAACCGGGCCTTACACTGTAGTTGTGATTTTGGGTGAACCTCCGCTTTAACTCACAGAAACTGTAAGATCTGGATGAGGTTATCATAAACAGTAATACTTAAAGACTAATATATTGGGGTACTCTTGGTCAAATCAAAAAGCACCACATCCCATTGTAATTTAATATGAGAAAAAGGGGGGGACAGCGGGTATACTCAGTACCCAGGGATTTTTTGAAAACACGGTGCTTGATAGAGATAAACACAATTGTCAAAATCAATAAAAGATTAAATTTTATTACATGAAGCATAAAAACAATACACAAAATTATTAACCATCCTTCAAGATATGTAGGTCAGTTTTCAAAAAGATGCAATTCACTGCTTGATTTCCACTCAACTAGTTTCGCTCCCAGCGGAGCTTCTTCAGGAGTGTAATAGAGTAATAGCAGGTTTAAACTGTGAATACAGGATGTACAACAATTAGCAACATAGAATGGTTAAAAGTATGTAAGACTTTAATGTTGAACATTTCAGAAAAATTGATAAATTGACGTGCCCAAAGCACGCTAATGGTTAAGTAGTTCATAAGGGTAGATCATTAACACAATAGATCCGTTCACACTGAAATGGTGATGGCCCATGCTGAGCATCATACAAACACATATGTATACACTCACCGACTAACATGTGTAGCTACAAACTGGAAGAACAAATGGCATTTCCACTGGTATTAGTTGACCGGTTTGCCCAATCCACTGAAACAACCCATAGGGTTAGCAACCACAAGGGTAAAGAAAATCTATTGAAGACTGGAAATAGAAAGCATACAAAAGGTATATAGTGAATAGATGTTAAATCTAGCAAATTCAACATAATTCATCCTGAAATGGATGGAAAGACAACCTCTTACCTTGAGAGGTTGTTAGTATGGGTCACTAGATCCAAAGTCAGCAGTATGCCAATAGGGAGTTGTAAAAATCCTTATAGAGCACAAAGTGTCTATTTGTGCTAAGAAAGACAAACCCTCGGGCTGAATGATTGGAAACACATAGTGAAAAAATAACTTCACTGGTTACATTGCACTCAAGATGGTTGGGTGGGATGGATGAGCTGGTCACCAGCTGTAAATAAAAAAATATAGCAGACAAAGTGATGAGCAACCTCGGCCACTGCGAGGAGAAAGTTATCAACACAGCGGACAAGCGATTGTCCATAACAGCAGCCTACCTTTGGAATAGATGGTACTTTCTTAAATATATAGAGGACAATGTTGTCCCTTGGGGTCTTCGAGTTCAAATTTTTCCTACCTTGAACCAAATTGATCCTGCATTCAAAGCAGAATGGGAAACTAACCTCCAAACCTGTTCCATCCACATGATGGAACTATTGAATAAACAATACGCTTCTGATTTGATTGCTATTGATAGAGAAATTGAAGACCTCTATAAAGCCAATGAAACCATCGTCTCTGATGAATCGTTTATAGTCAGAGAAACTTCCTTAAAAGCTGATTTGGAGGTGTTTGTCTCCAATATTCTTAAAACCAAAGAAAAAAAGTTTGTCAGGGACAAATTGGCATACGATAATATTCAGGCCTACAATTGGGGCACGAGTTTCAAAAGCCGCAGACGTTTTCAAAATACTAAACGTCAATCAAATGAATCATACCATGATCCTAGTGAATCTGACTCTTCTGCTTCCTCTTTTTCTTCCTCACAGGCACCAGAGGCACTCCCTATGCCTAAAACTCACGGCTTTTTTCAGGCCCGTAATGGTAAGACATCCACTAAATCTTTCCCTTCTCAGCGCACTGCCTCGTCTCGGGCACCCATCACGACCAGGGCAACCTCGGCCAAAATCTCCTCAACTTCCGGCACTGCGATGACACATTCTATCCAACCACTCATCACTCCCATCTCCACCTCAGCCCTCACTTCCTCACTTGCGGCACAGGTAAGCAATTCTGCGCACCCTTGTCTTTCCAATCAGGCGGATTTTCGGCTGGCTCAGCCAGCTCCGTCGTTGGCACTAGACCCAAGGAAGCAGGTAAATTCAGATCCACAGAATCAAAAATTCTCGAAAACGAACTTGAGGTAATCAATTTGTCCTCATATGCATTGACCCCTGATCAGATCTCAGTTTTAAAACTGGGACTTACTTTTTGCCCTACTCACCAAATTGATAAGTTCGAACTCATCAAAGATTTAAATCTATTTTCCAGGAAATTACTATTCCGAGTTCTTTATGACAAACCTGAAGATCAGTCTCAGACTACCACTCTGGCCAATCCTTTATGGCAGGAAATGAACATTGAGGACTTAAAGGCTCTTGAGGAACTCATGGAGCTATGGGAGGAGGGCAACGTTGACCTCACGGACCTTGATGAGGCACGGGCTCTAGAGGAACAGTGTATGTCAACGTTGCCCTCCCCTCCCCCCCAGGCCCCATCCTCCTCTAATCCTTTGGTAATAAAATCTGTTCAACGGGAATACAAACCCAAATCCAATTTATTCCCATTACTACAGGGAAATCCTAATATTTGGGCTTTCACAAAACAGGTGACGTTGGAGATAAACCAGTCAAACTGGAAATCACAGGCCGATTCCAATCTCAGTGATTCTCAACGTGAGGCATTGCGATCTCTACAGCTCAACAAAGAGATTATCATCAAGCCCTCCGACAAGGGGGGCAACTTGGTGGTTATGAACTGTTGTGACTATGAGCAAATGGTCATGAACCTACTGACCAACAAAAGTTGGTACCGGAAAGTATCTAGTGCTCATTTGCATCTGGTTACTGAACGGTACAGACATTTGATCGGCAGTGCATATCATGATGGTTTAATCACCAAAAAAACTTGGGAATTTCTCAGTGTCGCCAATCCTAGAACCCCCACTCTCTATGCATTACCTAAAGTTCACAAGAACTTGTCCTCTCCCCCGGGACGTCCTATTGTCTCGGGCAATGGTTCCCTGACAGAGACGGCTAGTCAACTGATCGATGACTTTCTCAGACCTCATGTTGAAGGGCTGGTATCGTATCTACAGGATACAACTGACCTTTTAAGAACCTTAGATGGCATTTCTGTGCCTGAGGGATCTTGGTTGGTGGCACTTGATGTTGAGGCCCTCTACAACTCCATACCACACCAACTTGGTGTGGAGGTTGTGGAGGGCTTCATCACCGAGGATGGGGGCATCCCTCGGGCCTATATCTCGTTCATTTTGAACCTTCTCGAATTCATTTTATCTAACAATATTTTTTTGTTTGGAGACTCCCACTACCTCCAGATACAGGGGGTGGCAATGGGGACCAAGTGTGCCCCCTCCTACGCGAACCTGTATCTGGGGGGGTGGGAGAGAAACCTCTTTTTTAGAGAGGATTTACAGAGCCATTTGGATTTTATCCCAATATGGCGACGATTCATTGACGATATTTTCTTTATTTGGACCGGCCCCAGAGATGCCCTTACCACTTTCCTTGATTCCTTAAAGATCAATAACTTTAATCTCAAATTCACTTTTGAAATTAGCCAAAGGGAGTTGACCTTTCTGGATCTCAAAATCAACATCAAAACTGATGGTACCATCAGCACCTCCCTTTATCGTAAATCTTCGGCTGGAAACTCCCTGCTGCATGCAGGGAGTGCCCATCCCAAACCTCTGATCTCAAGTGTGCCCTATGGGCAATATTTGAGATTGCGGCGGAACTGTAGCAGTTCAAAGGACTTTGAACATGAGGCTAAACTATTGAGGGCCCGTTTTTTAGAACGAGGTTACAGCAACAAGTGCCTTAAAAAGGCTTATGCTAGAACCAAAAAACAAAATAGAAGTGCTCTTCTGCATGGTCCCAAGAAAACAAAATCTGACCCGGGTGTTAGGTTGATAACTACATTTTCAAACCAACACCAACAGGTGCGCCTCATCCTACAAAAATACTGGTACCTACTAACCAGCGATGATCAAATTTCTAAATTTATCAAACCGTATCCACAGATCACCTACAAGAGAGCGCGATCTCTACGAGACACTCTGGTCCATAGCCACTTTTCTTCATCGCCGTCTAATCCCATCCCGTTTAGGGGCACTAGGCCTTGTCATAAATGTAAATTCTGCAGATATTTACATTCCTCCTCCACGGTTACTCTTCCGGACGGACAAGTACACAGACCTATGTTTTCAGTCACGTGCCAATCCATTGGTATAGTATACTTAATGCAATGCCAATGTGATGCATTCTATGTCGGCAAGACCAAAAGGCCCTTCTTTCACCGTGTCAGAGACCATGTTTCTCTGATAAGGAAAAAGAAAATGGAAACCCCAATTAGCCGGCATGTAGGTCTGTTTCATCAATTTGATAGTGCAGTAATGCATTTTTCCGCCTTAGAACACATTCCCCCAGGGGAGAGAGGAGGGAATTTTGATAAAATTCTACTGCAGAAAGAGGCCAGATGGATCCATAGGTTATCAGCTCTTAGGCACCCTGGTTTAAACGATGCCTTTAGCTTTAAGCCGTTTTTATAGAGTTCTGCCGTGAATTACTATAGCATTGTTCGTCCAACATTTACTCCATTATCTAATATTCATCAATATATTTTTTTTAATTTTTTGCTATATTGTTATAAATTCAAATTGAGTCCAGTTATCATTTTTTCATTTCATATTATTTTATCTTCAATCTTTTTTCATTTCTTTATCTCACTTAGATTCATCCCTTGCAACACTTTGCATTCCTCATATATTAACACATGTTTCCTAAGTTGGAAAGTTTAACTTACAATGTATTTTTCATGATTCATGTAATCCGTCATACTGTATGTTCATGTTCCATCCTGAGCTTCACCAGTTCCGCCCATTTGCTTTACTTCAGACCCTTGCTACAAATTGGGTTTACTCTTTGTGAAAAATTGGCATTCTAGTTATTATCTAATTTCGATTATTTATCTACTTGGGTGACACAATGTGTCCCTGTATAATAATAAAACATTTTTCATACCAAATTTATTTTCTCTATATTGCATCTGGTATTTGCTGACTGGCTCAATTCATGATTCACCCCGGGCAACCATACGGACGCCCGGGGGCCCCCTGCTTTGATATACTCGTGATGCCAGTCGAGCTTTCAATGGGGTGCCCCAAATTGATGATCAATGTTGACAGTCATTCTGTGAGTTCCACCTGCGCTGCTTCAATATAGATTTTGATTATTAATGTCATTACACCATATATACTCTTGTTCCCACTCTCTCAATGACGCTGGGTTCATTTACTATTATCTATATATTCTGTTTTCCCTTATTTAAGATGGCGCGGCTGGCCTCAGCAGCGTCCAGCTGACTGACACACACCTCGCTTGGTGTGTGACACGCCACGTTGGCTGCTGTCTCAATGACGCTCACGCCAGTCCAACTCTTGGACGGCGGTGCGCGTCATCATTGATCCACCAATGTACGTCCGCATCGCGGCGATGACGTCAGACGCCGCCGCGATGGGGGTATTTTAAATGCGGCTCCGGTCCGCCGACAGTCTGCGAGGATCTTTCGCCGCCCTGGGGCTTGGAGATATACCTGCTCCAGCCGGACGGATTCTGACCCCTTTTCAACTTGCCCAGGTAGGCTGCTGTTATGGACAATCGCTTGTCCGCTGTGTTGATAACTTTCTCCTCGCAGTGGCCGAGGTTGCTCATCACTTTGTCTGCTATATTTTTTTATTTACAGCTGGTGACCAGCTCATCCATCCCACCCAACCATCTTGAGTGCAATGTAACCAGTGAAGTTATTTTTTAACTATGTGTTTCCAATCATTCAGCCCGAGGGTTTGTCTTTCTTAGCACAAATAGACACTTTGTGCTCTATAAGGATTTTTACAACTCCCTATTGGCATACTGCTGACTTTGGATCTAGTGACCCATACTAACAACCTCTCAAGGTAAGAGGTTGTCTTTCCATCCATTTCAGGATGAATTATGTTGAATTTGCTAGATTTAACATCTATTCACTATATACCTTTTGTATGCTTTCTATTTCCAGTCTTCAATAGATTTTCTTTACCCTTGTGGTTGCTAACCCTATGGGTTGTTTCAGTGGATTGGGCAAACCGGTCAACTAATACCAGTGGAAATGCCATTTGTTCTTCCAGTTTGTAGCTACACATGTTAGTCGGTGAGTGTATACATATGTGTTTGTATGATGCTCAGCATGGGCCATCACCATTTCAGTGTGAACGGATCTATTGTGTTAATGATCTACCCTTATGAACTACTTAACCATTAGCGTGCTTTGGGCACGTCAATTTATCAATTTTTCTGAAATGTTCAACATTAAAGTCTTACATACTTTTAACCATTCTATGTTGCTAATTGTTGTACATCCTGTATTCACAGTTTAAACCTGCTATTACTCTATTACACTCCTGAAGAAGCTCCGCTGGGAGCGAAACTAGTTGAGTGGAAATCAAGCAGTGAATTGCATCTTTTTGAAAACTGACCTACATATCTTGAAGGATGGTTAATAATTTTGTGTATTGTTTTTATGCTTCATGTAATAAAATTTAATCTTTTATTGATTTTGACAATTGTGTTTATCTCTATCAAGCACCGTGTTTTCAAAAAATCCCTGGGTACTGAGTATACCCGCTGTCCCCCCCTTTTTCTCATATTAAATTACAATGGGATGTGGTGCTTTTTGATTTGACCAAGAGTACCCCAATATATTAGTTTTCAAATACCCGGGTGTTACCCACCCTTCTCTCTCTGGGGTGCTCTTGTACTTAGTCAAATCATTTTTGTATAAATTTATGCAGTATCCCGCTTGATTCTCAAGTGCGATACCAATACTATTTAAGGACCATTCCAAATTTTTAATAACATTAGTATGGTGTTCATGCATCTATGTACTGTTGCAAAGTGCTGAATCTATTTGTTTATTTTTCTCTTTTTTTTTTTTTTTTTTTTTTTTTTTTTTTTTTTTTTTTTTTTTGTTTCTTTCTTATTATCCTACTCTTTATCCTTATTCATTGGTGCCTTTTCACTGTTATCTTGTTCATTTGTCCCCTTGTAGTACCAACATGGCAAGCTACTGCGGTAATGCTTTCGAAGGCTACATGGACAAAATCCACAAGGCTCAAAACACTGCCAGTGGAGGTCTGTCCATGGATCGCTTTATCATGAGACTCCAACGGATGTTGGAAAGAAAGTCCAGACTATTTTGGAATAGATGGTACTTTCTTAAATATATAGAGGACAATGTTGTCCCTTGGGGTCTTCGAGTTCAAATTTTTCCTACCTTGAACCAAATTGATCCTGCATTCAAAGCAGAATGGGAAACTAACCTCCAAACCTGTTCCATCCACATGATGGAACTATTGAATAAACAATACGCTTCTGATTTGATTGCTATTGATAGAGAAATTGAAGACCTCTATAAAGCCAATGAAACCATCGTCTCTGATGAATCGTTTATAGTCAGAGAAACTTCCTTAAAAGCTGATTTGGAGGTGTTTGTCTCCAATATTCTTAAAACCAAAGAAAAAAAGTTTGTCAGGGACAAATTGGCATACGATAATATTCAGGCCTACAATTGGGGCACGAGTTTCAAAAGCCGCAGACGTTTTCAAAATACTAAACGTCAATCAAATGAATCATACCATGATCCTAGTGAATCTGACTCTTCTGCTTCCTCTTTTTCTTCCTCACAGGCACCAGAGGCACTCCCTATGCCTAAAACTCACGGCTTTTTTCAGGCCCGTAATGGTAAGACATCCACTAAATCTTTCCCTTCTCAGCGCACTGCCTCGTCTCGGGCACCCATCACGACCAGGGCAACCTCGGCCAAAATCTCCTCAACTTCCGGCACTGCGATGACACATTCTATCCAACCACTCATCACTCCCATCTCCACCTCAGCCCTCACTTCCTCACTTGCGGCACAGGTAAGCAATTCTGCGCACCCTTGTCTTTCCAATCAGGCGGATTTTCGGCTGGCTCAGCCAGCTCCGTCGTTGGCACTAGACCCAAGGAAGCAGGTAAATTCAGATCCACAGAATCAAAAATTCTCGAAAACGAACTTGAGGTAATCAATTTGTCCTCATATGCATTGACCCCTGATCAGATCTCAGTTTTAAAACTGGGACTTACTTTTTGCCCTACTCACCAAATTGATAAGTTCGAACTCATCAAAGATTTAAATCTATTTTCCAGGAAATTACTATTCCGAGTTCTTTATGACAAACCTGAAGATCAGTCTCAGACTACCACTCTGGCCAATCCTTTATGGCAGGAAATGAACATTGAGGACTTAAAGGCTCTTGAGGAACTCATGGAGCTATGGGAGGAGGGCAACGTTGACCTCACGGACCTTGATGAGGCACGGGCTCTAGAGGAACAGTGTATGTCAACGTTGCCCTCCCCTCCCCCCCAGGCCCCATCCTCCTCTAATCCTTTGGTAATAAAATCTGTTCAACGGGAATACAAACCCAAATCCAATTTATTCCCATTACTACAGGGAAATCCTAATATTTGGGCTTTCACAAAACAGGTGACGTTGGAGATAAACCAGTCAAACTGGAAATCACAGGCCGATTCCAATCTCAGTGATTCTCAACGTGAGGCATTGCGATCTCTACAGCTCAACAAAGAGATTATCATCAAGCCCTCCGACAAGGGGGGCAACTTGGTGGTTATGAACTGTTGTGACTATGAGCAAATGGTCATGAACCTACTGACCAACAAAAGTTGGTACCGGAAAGTATCTAGTGCTCATTTGCATCTGGTTACTGAACGGTACAGACATTTGATCGGCAGTGCATATCATGATGGTTTAATCACCAAAAAAACTTGGGAATTTCTCAGTGTCGCCAATCCTAGAACCCCCACTCTCTATGCATTACCTAAAGTTCACAAGAACTTGTCCTCTCCCCCGGGACGTCCTATTGTCTCGGGCAATGGTTCCCTGACAGAGACGGCTAGTCAACTGATCGATGACTTTCTCAGACCTCATGTTGAAGGGCTGGTATCGTATCTACAGGATACAACTGACCTTTTAAGAACCTTAGATGGCATTTCTGTGCCTGAGGGATCTTGGTTGGTGGCACTTGATGTTGAGGCCCTCTACAACTCCATACCACACCAACTTGGTGTGGAGGTTGTGGAGGGCTTCATCACCGAGGATGGGGGCATCCCTCGGGCCTATATCTCGTTCATTTTGAACCTTCTCGAATTCATTTTATCTAACAATATTTTTTTGTTTGGAGACTCCCACTACCTCCAGATACAGGGGGTGGCAATGGGGACCAAGTGTGCCCCCTCCTACGCGAACCTGTATCTGGGGGGGTGGGAGAGAAACCTCTTTTTTAGAGAGGATTTACAGAGCCATTTGGATTTTATCCCAATATGGCGACGATTCATTGACGATATTTTCTTTATTTGGACCGGCCCCAGAGATGCCCTTACCACTTTCCTTGATTCCTTAAAGATCAATAACTTTAATCTCAAATTCACTTTTGAAATTAGCCAAAGGGAGTTGACCTTTCTGGATCTCAAAATCAACATCAAAACTGATGGTACCATCAGCACCTCCCTTTATCGTAAATCTTCGGCTGGAAACTCCCTGCTGCATGCAGGGAGTGCCCATCCCAAACCTCTGATCTCAAGTGTGCCCTATGGGCAATATTTGAGATTGCGGCGGAACTGTAGCAGTTCAAAGGACTTTGAACATGAGGCTAAACTATTGAGGGCCCGTTTTTTAGAACGAGGTTACAGCAACAAGTGCCTTAAAAAGGCTTATGCTAGAACCAAAAAACAAAATAGAAGTGCTCTTCTGCATGGTCCCAAGAAAACAAAATCTGACCCGGGTGTTAGGTTGATAACTACATTTTCAAACCAACACCAACAGGTGCGCCTCATCCTACAAAAATACTGGTACCTACTAACCAGCGATGATCAAATTTCTAAATTTATCAAACCGTATCCACAGATCACCTACAAGAGAGCGCGATCTCTACGAGACACTCTGGTCCATAGCCACTTTTCTTCATCGCCGTCTAATCCCATCCCGTTTAGGGGCACTAGGCCTTGTCATAAATGTAAATTCTGCAGATATTTACATTCCTCCTCCACGGTTACTCTTCCGGACGGACAAGTACACAGACCTATGTTTTCAGTCACGTGCCAATCCATTGGTATAGTATACTTAATGCAATGCCAATGTGATGCATTCTATGTCGGCAAGACCAAAAGGCCCTTCTTTCACCGTGTCAGAGACCATGTTTCTCTGATAAGGAAAAAGAAAATGGAAACCCCAATTAGCCGGCATGTAGGTCTGTTTCATCAATTTGATAGTGCAGTAATGCATTTTTCCGCCTTAGAACACATTCCCCCAGGGGAGAGAGGAGGGAATTTTGATAAAATTCTACTGCAGAAAGAGGCCAGATGGATCCATAGGTTATCAGCTCTTAGGCACCCTGGTTTAAACGATGCCTTTAGCTTTAAGCCGTTTTTATAGAGTTCTGCCGTGAATTACTATAGCATTGTTCGTCCAACATTTACTCCATTATCTAATATTCATCAATATATTTTTTTTAATTTTTTGCTATATTGTTATAAATTCAAATTGAGTCCAGTTATCATTTTTTCATTTCATATTATTTTATCTTCAATCTTTTTTCATTTCTTTATCTCACTTAGATTCATCCCTTGCAACACTTTGCATTCCTCATATATTAACACATGTTTCCTAAGTTGGAAAGTTTAACTTACAATGTATTTTTCATGATTCATGTAATCCGTCATACTGTATGTTCATGTTCCATCCTGAGCTTCACCAGTTCCGCCCATTTGCTTTACTTCAGACCCTTGCTACAAATTGGGTTTACTCTTTGTGAAAAATTGGCATTCTAGTTATTATCTAATTTCGATTATTTATCTACTTGGGTGACACAATGTGTCCCTGTATAATAATAAAACATTTTTCATACCAAATTTATTTTCTCTATATTGCATCTGGTATTTGCTGACTGGCTCAATTCATGATTCACCCCGGGCAACCATACGGACGCCCGGGGGCCCCCTGCTTTGATATACTCGTGATGCCAGTCGAGCTTTCAATGGGGTGCCCCAAATTGATGATCAATGTTGACAGTCATTCTGTGAGTTCCACCTGCGCTGCTTCAATATAGATTTTGATTATTAATGTCATTACACCATATATACTCTTGTTCCCACTCTCTCAATGACGCTGGGTTCATTTACTATTATCTATATATTCTGTTTTCCCTTATTTAAGATGGCGCGGCTGGCCTCAGCAGCGTCCAGCTGACTGACACACACCTCGCTTGGTGTGTGACACGCCACGTTGGCTGCTGTCTCAATGACGCTCACGCCAGTCCAACTCTTGGACGGCGGTGCGCGTCATCATTGATCCACCAATGTACGTCCGCATCGCGGCGATGACGTCAGACGCCGCCGCGATGGGGGTATTTTAAATGCGGCTCCGGTCCGCCGACAGTCTGCGAGGATCTTTCGCCGCCCTGGGGCTTGGAGATATACCTGCTCCAGCCGGACGGATTCTGACCCCTTTTCAACTTGCCCAGGTAGGCTGCTGTTATGGACAATCGCTTGTCCGCTGTGTTGATAACTTTCTCCTCGCAGTGGCCGAGGTTGCTCATCACTTTGTCTGCTATATTTTTTTATTTACAGCTGGTGACCAGCTCATCCATCCCACCCAACCATCTTGAGTGCAATGTAACCAGTGAAGTTATTTTTTCACTATGTGTTTCCAATCATTCAGCCCGAGGGTTTGTCTTTCTTAGCACAAATAGACACTTTGTGCTCTATAAGGATTTTTACAACTCCCTATTGGCATACTGCTGACTTTGGATCTAGTGACCCATACTAACAACCTCTCAAGGTAAGAGGTTGTCTTTCCATCCATTTCAGGATGAATTATGTTGAATTTGCTAGATTTAACATCTATTCACTATATACCTTTTGTATGCTTTCTATTTCCAGTCTTCAATAGATTTTCTTTACCCTTGTGGTTGCTAACCCTATGGGTTGTTTCAGTGGATTGGGCAAACCGGTCAACTAATACCAGTGGAAATGCCATTTGTTCTTCCAGTTTGTAGCTACACATGTTAGTCGGTGAGTGTATACATATGTGTTTGTATGATGCTCAGCATGGGCCATCACCATTTCAGTGTGAACGGATCTATTGTGTTAATGATCTACCCTTATGAACTACTTAACCATTAGCGTGCTTTGGGCACGTCAATTTATCAATTTTTCTGAAATGTTCAACATTAAAGTCTTACATACTTTTAACCATTCTATGTTGCTAATTGTTGTACATCCTGTATTCACAGTTTAAACCTGCTATTACTCTATTACACTCCTGAAGAAGCTCCGCTGGGAGCGAAACTAGTTGAGTGGAAATCAAGCAGTGAATTGCATCTTTTTGAAAACTGACCTACATATCTTGAAGGATGGTTAATAATTTTGTGTATTGTTTTTATGCTTCATGTAATAAAATTTAATCTTTTATTGATTTTGACAATTGTGTTTATCTCTATCAAGCACCGTGTTTTCAAAAAATCCCTGGGTACTGAGTATACCCGCTGTCCCCCCCTTTTTCTCATAGTAATACTTAAAGGACAACAGTACCATTGGTACAATTGTCCTTTATTGCAATTCCCCCCACCCCAATGAGTGAAGAGCACCAGTTTATATACTTGCCTTCCTCCTTGATCCAGCAGTTTTTGCTGTGCTACCCTGCCTGTTGCCTTTCCAAGAAAATGTCCTATCTGTAGTGCGCATGTGTGCACAGCCACATTCATTTCTATGGGTAAGCCATACTCTGCTGGACTACTGGAGGCCTCCATGAGTATGACTTATCCATAGAAATGAACAGGGTCACCGTAAAGACCCAGTGGGAACATCATTTCTGGAAAGGCTACTTCTCACTGGGCAAGATTGCACAATAAAGAATGCTCCATCAAGGAGGAAGGTAAGTATTTGAGCAGGTGGACTGCACTTAGGAGGATGGGGGAAAATTGATCAAGGAACAACTATACCAAACCTACAGCTGTCCTTTAACCAGTTGTCTACCACCCAACGTCAAATGACGGCGGGCGGAAGACTCTCTTGTTCTGACAGGACGTCATATGACGTCCTGCCTTCAAAAGCAGCTAGGGGGCGCACGTCGCTGGGGACCCGATGCGCGTGCCCGATGGCCGCCGGGCACCCGCGATTGCCTAGTAACAGAGCAGGACAGTGGATCTGTGTGTGTAAACACAGAGAGCCACGTCCTGTCAGGGAGAGGAGACCGATGGTGTGTCCCTTGTACATAGGGACAACCATCGGTCACCTCCCCCAGTCAGTCCCCTCCCCCCACAGTAAGAATCACTCCCAGGGAACACATTTAACCCCTTCCTCGCCCCCTAGTGTTAACCCCTTCCCTGCCAGTCACATTTATACAGTAATCAATGCATTTTTATAGCAGGGATCGCTGTATAAATGTGAATGGTCTCAAAAATGTGTCAAAGGTGTCCGATGTGTCCGCCGCAATATCGCAGTCACAATAAAAATCGCAGATCGCCGCCATTACAAGTAAAAAATAAAAAAAAAATGCTATAAATCTATCCCCTATTTTGTAGACGCTATAACTTTTGCGCAAACCAATCAATATACGCTTATCGCGATTTTTTTTACCAAAAATATGTAGAAGAATACGTATCGGCCTAAACTGAGGAAAATTTTAAAAATAAATTTAAATTTTTTTTTATTTATTATAGCAAAAAGTAAAAAAATATTGTGTTCTTTTTCAAACTTGAAGCTCTTCTTTTGTTTATAGCGCAAAAAATTAAAACCGCAGAGGTGAGATCAAATACTACCAAAAGAAAATAGGATTTTTATAACAGCTTACCTGTAAAATCCTTTTCTTGGAGTACATCACGGGACACAGAGCGACATAGTCATTACTAATGGGTTATATAGTTACCGTCAGGTGCTGGCACTGGCAACTTCCAAAACCGGAAGTACCCTCCCCTATATAAGCCCCTCCCATCCGGGAGCACCTCAGTTTTGTAGCAAAGCAATAAGTGTCCCCAAAGAGGGGCGGGAGCTCTGTGTCCCGTGATGTACTCCAAGAAAAGGATTTTACAGGTAAGCTGTTATAAAAATCCTATTTTCTTTCTCGTACATCACGGGACACAGAGCGACATAGTCATTACTAATGGGATGTCCTAAAGCAATGCCAAATGAGGGGGGGGATACACCATATATAAGCTGAGCGCTATCAGACATGAGGATCTTTTGCGGCCTGCAACACACTGCGCCCAAAGGCGACATCCTCCTGACTTCTAACGTCCACCTGGTAGGACCTAGTAAACGTGTGTACCGAAGACCATGTTGCGGCCTTACAGATTTGAGCCAGGGAGGCCTGGTGATGCACTGCCCATGAAGTTCCAACTGCTCTCGTGGAGTGCGCTCTAACTTTGAACGGAGGCGGTCTCCTTCTCAAGCCATAAGCTTGCATAATGACCTGTCGAATCCACTTGGCTAAAGTAGACTTTGACGCTGCCTGACCCTTTCTGGGGCCTTCCGGCAGAATAAACAAAGTATCCGTTCTGCGAATCTGAGCAGTGGCTTTTAGATAAGCTTTAACTGCTCTTACTACATCCAAAGAATGCAATAACTTTTCCTCTACCGAAGTAGGTTTGGGGAAAAAAGAAGGAAGAACCACATCTTGGTTCAAATGAAACCTCAATACCACCTTAGGAAGAAAGGCTGGATGAGGACGTAACACTACTCTGTCCTTATGGATAACCAGATATGGCTCCCTACAGGACATAGCTGCTAATTCCGATACTCTTTTAGCCGAACAAATGGCTACTAGAAAAATCAATTTCCTGGTGAGAAGAACCAGGGAAATATGCTGTAATGGTTCAAATGGTTGTTTCTGTAGAACCGACAGAACCAAGTTTAGATCCCATGGACATATGGGAATATTAACCGGAGGACTAATACGCATCACTCCTTGTATAAAGGCTTTGACTAGTGAATGCGAAGCCAAGGGCCTTTGAAAAACTATTGACAAGGCCGAAATCTGACCCCTGATAGTACTCAAGGCAAGCTTCCTATCTACAGCCCACTGTAGGAAGTCCAGAATCCTACCTATTACGTACTTATGTGGATGCCATTTCTTGGCCTCACACCACGCGATGTACGCCTTCCAGATTCTATAGTAGATCTGCCTGGATACCGGCTTCCTGGCATTGATCATGGTAGATACCACAGCATTAGAGAGCCCTCTCTTTTTTAGAATGTGGGCTTCAATAGCCAGGCCGTCAAACCTAGGGCTGGTAAGGAAGGGTGGTATATCGGTCCTTGCGAAAGCCGGACGACGTGGGAGAGTCCAAGGACTCCCCACTGAAATTTTACAATCTCCGCGTACCACGCTCTTCGGGGCCACGCTGGAGCCACCGGAATCACTGGTTTCTTTTCTACCCTGATTCTGCGGAGTAATCGAGGTAACCATTGTGGCGGTGTGAATGCATATATCAGCTTGAACTGATCCCAAGGGAACACTAGGGCATCCGAGCCGCAAGCTAGGGGATCCCTTGTCCGAGAGACAAACCTGTCCCCCTTTGCGTTGAATCTGGATGCTAGAAGATCTACATCCGATGTTCCCCACCGCTGACATATTGTCCAGAAAACCTCGGGGTGAAGGGACCCTTCCTCTGGGCCTAATTGCTGGCGACTTAGAAAGTCCGCCTTCCAATTCTCCACTCCTGGAATGAATACCGCAGATATGGCTGGGACATATTTTTCTGCCCATTTCAGGATGTAATTTACTTCCCTCTGGGCTGCACGACTCCTGGTGCCCCCCTGATGATTGATATATGCCACTGCTGTGGCATTGTCTGATTGAATTCTGACAGGGGACCCTTGGAGTTTGGATGTCCATGCTACTAGGGCATACCGGGCTGCTCGTATCTCTAAGAGATTGATGGGCAGGGCCTTTTCTGCATCCGACCATCTGCCCTGGAGAGACTATTGCTCCAGTACTGCTCCCCAGCCTATAAGGCTGGCATCTGTAGTGACCACCTTCCAAGAAATCGGACTGAAGGATTTCCTTTTTTCCAGATTCTGGGGAACCAACCACCAACGGAGGCTCTTGCGAACGGAAGGGGACAAGGACATTGTAAGTCTAGGGCCTGAACTTTTTTGTTCCAGGCTGACAGTATGGCCCCTTGCAAATTCCTTGAATGGAATTGACCGTAGGGTACTGCTTCGAATGATGCCACCATTTTTCCCAGCAGCCTCATATACAGGCGTATGGACGGCTGTCTTTTTTGTACCCACTAAGTGGATCAAATCTTTCAAAGACAACACCTTTCCTCGAGGCAAGAATATTTTTCTCTGGCCTGAATCCAACCTTAGCCCCAAGTATTCCAGACTTTTGACTGGTTTTTAGGGCTGACTTGTCTCGGTTGATAATCCAACCGTGAGATTCCAGATACTTGATCGTCTTGTGAACGACCACGTCTAGTTTTTTCACTGAGTGGTCTATCAGCAACAAGTCATCCAGATATGCCATTATCATTACACCTTGTGTTCTTAGATTGGCCAATAAAGGGCCAGAATTTTTGTGAACACTCTTGGTGCTGTGGCCAAACCGAAGGGTAAGGCTCTGAACTGAAAATGGCGCCCTTCTACTGCAAAGCGTAGAAATTTTTGGTGGACTGGAAAGATGGGAATGTGCAAATAAGCATCTTTGATGTCGATCGTGGCTAACCAATCCTCCCCTTGTAGGGCAGTGGCCACCGATCGGATCGACTCCATCGGAAAGTCCTGATATACAGGAATTTGTATAGCCCTTTTAGAATTAATATGGGCCTCCCGTCCGCGTTTGCTTCGGGACTGTAAAGAGGTTTGAGTAAAACCCGAACCCTCATTCTTCCAGGGGAACCTCCATAATTACTCCTTGGAGCAATAGTTGTTCTAGTGCCAACAGGAGGGACTCTCTCTTCCGGGGATCCCTTGGCACGTTTGACCTCAAAATGGGAAGGAGGAGAGTCTTTTAACTCCAAACTGTATCCCAAACCTACTGCGGAGAGCACCTATCTGTCTTGATCGTGTCCCGCCAGGTCTCTTTGCGAACAACTGGAGTCCTCCCCCCACCCGACTGAGTGGGGGCTTCAATGAATTTAACTTTGGGGGAGGTTTTGTACCTCCCCTGACCCAGGGTTTCTCATTACCCTGCTACTGTCCCTGTTTTTTACCCCCGGGATTTGACCGAGGAGGCCGTCGGAACTGTTACACAGCCGATGCCCCAGGGACTGGAGAAGCAGGCCTCTTAAAGAGGGACCTCTAACTCTGCTTTTAACCGGCAAGAGCGTATTTTTACCGCTGGAAATTTTCTGGATATATTTGTCTAGGTTTTCCCTGAATAAGCGTTCACCATGAAATGGGACGCTAACCAGCCATTCTTTACAGGGAGCTTCAGCAGACCAGTTTCTGAGCCATAGGAGCCTACGCATATGTACTATAGACAGCGTAAGGCGGGAGGCCTGATGGACTGAATCCTCTATGGCGTCAACCGCAAAGCCTAAGGCTCTAGGTAGATCAGCTAGGGCAAAGCCTGCCGATCTGTCAAGTCCCTCAAGACCTGTTTCAACTGATCCTTCACTGCTTAGCAGACCCCAATAGCTGCTACTGCTGGTTGTATCACCAAGCAGATTTTCATAAGGACTCCAATCTTTTATCTATTGGGTTCTTGAACATTTGGACATTATCCACTGGACATGTCAGTGATTTATACATACAAGAGATGGCTGCGTCCACTGTAGGGACCTTCCATTTTTTTTTTTTTTTTGATGAACTTATCCTCCATGGGATAGACCACCGGAAATCTCTTGGGGGAATAAATATTTTCTCAGGACGTTCCCAATCCTGGTAAATGAGCCCTTTCAGTAAAGGGTGAAGTGGAAAAGAACAAACAGTCTGGGGGCTTCTAGCGACCCCAACGAGGATACAGTAGTGGTTGATGGTTCCGCAAGGTGCATTTTTAAATGCTGATCGGACCATGTTAGTCAGAGACTGAACCCATAATCTTTCAGCTTGAGATGCTGAGAAAAGGTTCCCCCACTGTTGATTCCTCTATAACAGAATCAACCTTATCCTGATCCCCTTCAGGCAGGTCGATCCCTGTATGGGACTGTTGCTCTGCTAACAGGCACTCTGAAGGAGGAGACGGAGATCGGGCGTGCTTTCCCTGACAGGGAGGCAGCGATAAATTTTGACAATCTCTCTCTAATCCTCCCAGAGCTGAGGAAAAAACCTCCTCTGTTACATACACAGGAGCAGGTGACTGAGGACAGCCACAGTACCAAGTACCCCTGCGGGGTCTCTACGGTCACTTACCTCTGAACTTCAGGGGAGACTGGTGCAGCAGGAGTATGCCCAAGATCCTCAGAGCCCGATGAGACCCCCTTCGCTTCCTGGAAGATTCAGTTCCGGAGCTACTGGACGGCATATTCCTAAGCCTAAAGCTGAGGTATTCCAGCCGTAATACACCACTTTTACTGAGAATAGTCTAGCACAATTGCTGCTATATCACAGTTGGTGTCTACTAATGTGCCTTTCTAGGGGATGCCTGTATCAACCGCTTGCTGTATGCCTTTAAATGTTGCCAGCTCTGTCTCTGTACTTCATAGCCAGCTTACTGCAATAATGTGGCTTTTTAAAAACCTGCTGGGACGCCCGCACATGCGCAGAAGCGCTGCGGCGCGCACAGAGCGTCATCCCCCAGGCCCCGCCCCTTTTTCCGGCCACCTCTATATATAGAGGCGCGTGCACGCGCACGCGCGCGGCCACGTGCGCCTCGGCGCTAATTTTCAAACATGGAAACCAGGGACAGGAGCCAGGGCCCCCTTTGCCGCAGGCCGGGGGATAGACGAACACTGCAACATGGCAGAGGAAACAGTTTCCTGTAGGAGAACTCACCAGCTGCCTGGACTTTGTTCTCTGAGAAGAAACTAGTCCATATGACAAGAAAAACATTCCACAGCGGCCTCTAGTGGACAAACACAGGTACCGCAGTTTAATATACTAAACATATATAAAAAAACATTCTTTTTTTTTTTTTTTTTCTTGACCACCATTAAAAATTATTAAATTTTTTTTTTTTAGTAGTTACAGGCATGCACAGATATTAGCGGGAATACCGTTAGGTAACAGACAGAAAGACAAATTAGGCTTGGGGGTCCCCCAATAGAACCAAGTTCCTGGGGGCCCCCACTTACCTGTTCCCCGCCGCAGGACTTTGTTTGGTCCACAAAAGCCCAAACTTCACCTATCACGGCAGGCATTGTAATCAAACCTTCAGGGACCGGGTTCCCAAGGATTCCACTCCCCTGGACCTGTATAGCACCCTGCACAGAAAACATCTTGGTCGTGGGTATGACCAGAGCTCTGGATCCCAGGGTCCAGCTCTCCTAAGAGAAGCATTACAGGCAGAACCTTGCTCTTCTCTGCAAGGCCCGGGTACCGACCGTTTAGCTATGAAGCTTTTTTGGTCGGATCCGGAATAGCTTACTGAGGCCCAAAAGAACCTGTACGCAAGCTCAGTGAAAAACACATGTTTCTTCTTGCCCAACACCTTAGACACTGGCAAAAAACTGAGGTGCTCCCGGATGGGAGGGGCTTATATAGGGGAGGGTACTTCCGGTTTTGGAAGTTGCCAGTGCCAGCACCTGACGGTAACTATATAACCCATTAGTAATGACTATGTCGCGCTGTGTCCCGTGATGTGCGAGAAAGAAAGCTCTATTTGTGGGAAAAAAAGGACGCAATTTTTTTTGTGAGCCACGTTGCACGACCGCGCAATTGTCATTCAAAGTGTGACAGCGCTGAATGCTGGAAAATGGCCTGGGCAGGAAGGGGGTTTTCGTGCCCGGTAGGCAGGTGGTTAAAGCTTAACTCCAGCCGGTTTTTAGTTTTAAATACAGCGGGGAAGTTTAAATGTTGATCAGGTTTTTATTTATCTCTGTGACTTCTTTGGGGAGATTTTCCTTCACTTCCTGTCCATGTGATACCAGGACAGGAAACTAAGAAAACCTTTTCGCCATTTATAAGCCTTTTCTGATATAATGAAAAAAACACCTTACAAAAAAAACATATTTTTGCTCTATCCAAAGTAGAATAAAACATTTTGGCTACAATTGGGCTTTTGAATTAGGTACCTCAGTGCAAGGCAAAGCAGCAAAACAAGATGATCAGTAGATATAAAAAAGATAAAGACAACTGAAGTTGTATGGAAATACAGAATTTTTCTTGTAAAAGTCAAGCTTGATTGCCAACCTTCTGCTCTATAAGCTTTCCTGTTGGCCTTTTAATATGACGGAGTATCTCTATATTCAGTAATGTGGCTCTGGAGGCAGAAAGGGCAGATTTAAGCTCAACTTTTACAGGAAAATTCTAGTTTGAAAACTGTTGTTCTGTAGTTTTTACTGAAGCTATCCTTTTTTATGTGTTTTTTTTTCACCATAAGCTCAGTCCAGATTGGCCAGGTTTGTAACAGGTTTGCTTTGAAGCACATATTTAAGTTGTTGTAAATGCACAAGGTTTTTTACCTTCATGCATTCTATTGCATAAAGGTAAAAAATCTTCTCTGTGCAGCAGCCCCCTTAATACTTACCTGAGCCACTTCTCCATCCAGTGATGTCCACGAGAGCCTCACACTCCTGATTGGCTTTTGGCAGACAATACATGTAAAATGTATGCCAGCGCGTTATAACGCATTGCAAAAGATGCAACACGCTGCAACACGCATGCGTTAACCTATATGTTCTGGTGTGAATGAGCTCTAACTGTCTGCTTTTCCCTGCTTCAGAAACCAACAAAGGCATTGTTAATCTGATGTGCAATTTCAGCTGGTGTGCAGAGAATGATATGGTAATATGATATAACGTAGGATTGCAATCACAAACAGCCTAATTTAAAAATAGTGTATCATGGTGAAATGAATGAAGTGGGAGAAGGCTCAGCTTTCATGATGTAACTGGAACATTTCCTGAGCACTCTGAATAAGCTGCACTGTCATTCAGTACAGCGCAGTGAAGAGTTTGTCAGTTTTTGGTCTGCATATTAGCTGCTCTCGCTTTGCAAAGAACTAGGTAACATGTCAGTTGGATATATTTAATGATTTTAGCAGCTCCCTAAAGTGGTTCTATAAGGTTTTTACCTTAATGCATTCCCTAAGTAACTGTGGCCAGGCTGTAAATTTTTTTAACAAGCAGTAAATACATTTTAAAACAAACTCTCTCTGATCTCTGCACTCTTACACCGTGGTGCAATTCATCCTCACGAGAAGTAGTGAATTCATTGAGGTCAGGTCTCAGTGAAGTGCTCTCCCCCACTTCCTGAGGACCTGTTCTGTGTTGAAGCAGGCTGAGCTGAGCTGCAGATACAAAAGTGAATGTGCTTTCGACTGTAAATTCTGAGGATGAATTATTCCACAGTGCCTGGTTATCTACAGTGTGTTAGTAATATGTTAATGGTAATACCTATAACCTGGTCACAGCTCTGTTTTAAAGTGGTTGTAAACCCACTTTTTCAACTTGCACCTACAGGTAAGCCTAGATTAAGGCTTACCTGTAGGTGCAAGAAATATCTCCTAAACCTACACGGTTTAGGAGATATTTAGTAAAATGACAGGCGCCGCTGTCTACGGCGCATGCGCGCCGTAGACAACGGAGCATACATGGGGTTAATCACATTCACAAATTCGGCTAGTTCCCAGCAATCGCTGGGCCTAGCCGAATTTGACGGCTCCCGCGCGCATGCGCAGAGTGACGTCTCCGCCGCTCCGGCCAATCACAGCGCCGGAGCGGCGCTGTGATTGGCTGGAGCGGCGATACCCGGAAGTAACCTTCCGACTATCGCCGCAGCGATGGCTGTGGCTGAAGAGGGAGACGAGGATGGCTTCGGGGGCCCCGATCTAAGGTAAGTGATGCATAATGAGCTATTATGCTAGTCATATTAGCTCATTATGCCTTTCTCTTACAGGTTGATAGAAAAAAAAAAAATTTTTGGGGTTTACAACCACTTTAAAGGGCAAATGTATTTTCATGTACCTGTCACCAGAGGGCCTTCCTGAAGAAACCTGGTGTAGTAGAATGCTTATTTCATTTAAGTTGGGTTGTGGGGTCTGCAGGCAGAGGGCTTCTGGAATCTGGAATCTCCCTTTAACAATAAGGTGTCCCTCAGATCCAGTCCCGCCCCCCCCTCCATGTGAATCAGTACGGAGAACTCATACTTGTCAAAAACTGTACTTTTACACGTTTTTTGTACCCCATACTTATTTCCATGGGGTAGTCAGGATCCGGGGGCCCCTTATTGTTAAAGGGGGCTTCCAGATTTCAAAAAGCCCCACTCCCACAGACCCCCACAACCACCAAGCCAGGCTTGTGTGGATGAGGCTTTTGTCCTCATCAACATGGGGGACAAGGTGCAATACCAGGGGGGTCTTTGTTAAAGGCATGTAGTCTGATATAGGTTGGGGGGGGGGCACATGCTCTCTCCCCTTTCCTGGCCTGCCAGGCTGAATGCTCGGATAAGGGTCTGGTATGGAACGCCTTTTTGGTTTTTAGTGCAGGGTCCCCCTTAAGATCCATATCAGACACAATGGGCCTGCTGTAGATTTTAGGTTGGACCATATTTTTGTGACAACTTCTTTGTTTACATTCTGTTGTCTGCAGGGATTCTCTGACTGACAGCAGGGATGAGTCTAATGCCGCGTAAACACGATCGGACATTCCGACAACAAAACCGTGGATTTTTTTCCGTGGCATGTTCGCTCAAACTTGTCTTACATACACACGGTCACACAAATGCTGCTTGGAAATTCCGAACGTCAAGAACGCAGTGACGTACAACACTACAACGAGCCTAGAAAAATGAAGTTCAATGATTCCAAGCATGCGTAGGATTTTTGTGAGTCGGAATTGGCTACACATGATCGGAATTTCCGAGCAGCGCTTTTGTTGTCGGAAAAATTGAGAACCAGCTCTCAATCATTTGTTGTCGGAAATTCCGACAGCAAATGTCCGATGGAACCTACACACGGTCGGAATTTCCGACAACAAGCTCCCATCGAACATTTGTTGTCTGAAATTCCGATCGCGTGTACGCGGCATTATAGGATGCCAGTGGGTGGATGTAAAAACGGATGTAATAATGAATATAAACTGAACTGGACTGAAAGCTGATATAAGCTGAGTTCATTTTTCGTTTGAGAAAATGGGACTGACCGGACAAAGCCCATGTGAAAGAGGCAAATGAGGTAAATGTGCTTTAGGACTATATTAAGCTGCCCAGGGCCAGCGCCATGGAGATCTAAACTGCTTTGCTTTGTGTGAAAGCAGTGGTCCAAATCTCCACTGGTCCACCCCCTCTACTCAAGGAGAGTAAGCATTGTAAATTGGAGCCAATGACATAACTAGAACCTTCAGGGCCACAGTGCAGGAAATCATGAAGGGCCCCCTGACTCTTCCCTCCAAGTGCAGTGCCGGAAAGCCAGGGCTCAGTTGCAAGTGTGACTTTGTGACCCTGGTAGTTCCACCACTGGTGCCAGGAATTTTTTTTTTTTGTTATTTTTTTTTTTACCTTTTTTCATATTATTATTAAATTATTTTCTTGCCATTTTTTAGGAGCCCCATTGGGGGGCTTTGGTGAGATATTAGGGGTCTAAACAGACCTCTGATGTTCCACCTTTGAGACAGAGAAAAGAGAATGAAAACACAGGCCTCAATCTCCTTCTCTGCAGCCTCAGCTGCACAGAATGAATGGACAGGAATACTGTAGCTCTGTACAGAGCTTCCCGTTCATTTATAAACTGAAGCAGTTATGAATGGACAGAGCCAGTGATCAGTACAGATCAGTGACTCTCCATTCAGAAAAGGAAGGCACAGATAAATGACACATTTACTGGCCCCTCCCCTGCTCTACCCCCGCAGCAGCCGGCAGGAGAGGGGATGGGTGAACCTGGCAGAGCTGTGGGGGAGGAAGGAGGGGGGGTGGGAAAGAGCACAGGTGGGCTGGAGTGCACAAGGGAGGCAGCAGAAGGCAGCTGGATAGGAGGAGCGATAGGGACAGCTGCATGTAGAGAAATTGATCTCTCTATTTTTTTCCTGCAGCCACTGAATGCCCATTTCTCCTCCTCTTCCTCCCACAGGCATTCAGTGGAGAAAAATAGAGGGATTGATTCCTCTAATTGCAGCCGCCCCTGTCCCTCCTTCTATCTAGGCATACAGGGGGTCCACACAGGCTCCCTGCAGCTTGCAGTCGGGTCACAATTGTGACCCCTGTAGGTACGCCCCTGATCAGAGCACTGTGCCTGGATCGATGTGCGGATTATTACAATTTGTGTGAAAATAGCAGTCCAGATCTCCACCCTTTGGCTCAAATAACTCATCATAATAGGGATTTAGCGAAGGTGTCTTCTTGCTAAAGAAATATCCAAAGGAATTGTGATCACTCAAAGTTTAAGGCTGCTGTTAGAAATCACGGTCCCCCGTACATCCTACCTGACAGCTAGTGATGAGCCGAACACCCCCGGGTTCAGTTCGCACCAGAACCCGCGAACGGACCGAAAGTTCGTACGAACATTAGAACCCTATTAAATACAATGGATGCGAACGTTCGAATTCTAAAGTGCTAATTATAACAACTATTATGCATGTTATTGTCCTAAAAAGGGTTTGGGAACCCGGGTTGTGCACCAGGGGACATGTATCAATGCAAAAAGAAGTTTTAAAAACGGTCGTTTTTCGGGAGCAGTCATTTTAATGATGCATAAAGTGAACAAAAAAAAAGTCAAATATTCCTTTAAATATCGTACCTGGGGGGTGTCTAAAGTATGCCTGTGAAGTGCCACGTGTTTCCCGTGTTTAGAACTGTCCCTGCACAAAATGACACTTCTAAAGGAAAAAAAAGCCATTTAAAACTGCTTGCGGCTTTAATGTAATGTCTGGTCCCGGTAATATGGATGAAAATCTTTAAGAAAAATGGCATAGCTACCCCATGACCCCCCCCCCCACCCCAGCCCATTACCAGCCCCTTTGGGTCTTGTATGGATATTAAGGGGAACCCCGCACATAAAATAAAAAAGGCCCTATATACTCTGAACAGCCGTATACAGGCGGTGCATACAAGACAGGGACTGTAGGTTTGTTCTTATGTAGAATCTGTTTGTAATTTTGAACAGGTACATTGTTTAAGTGTAGCTCCAGCCCAAAAATCTATTTTTAAACTTTTTGGAAAACATAGGTAAGGGTTATCACCCCTGTAACATTTGTTTTGCTGTCTGTGCCCCTGTTCAGAACATTTCACCTCACTTTCCGTCCCAATGACAACTGTTTTTGAAATGTGGTGTTTTTCTTGAAACAAGGATTGGTGATAAAGCATCAGTACAGAGGAGACACCTTTCTCCCATATTAATTCTTACAGGAGAGAATTTTCCTTCCAAAGGGTAGATTTCCTCTCACTTCCTGTTGTCTTCTTGCGTTTGCAAGTAGGAGTCGTTTGTAAGTTGGATGTTTGAAAGTAGGGACCTGCCGTATATACTCTGCAGAAATAGGCCCCTTAGTTGTTGGTGTTGGCACAACACTGTAAGCACTCACAGTTACTCTTGGTTGGTGCTGGAACGCCCTGCTGTCAACTATTATATCAGGAATTTTAATTACATATAATTGTTGAACAGTGGTAGTAAAAATTGGGCCTTTGATGGTGGTGCTGGTGCCACAACACTGTAAGCCAGGACAGTTACTCTTGGTGGGTGCAGCAATGGGCCCTGCTGTGAATTATTAGATCAAGAATTGTAATTGCATGCCCCTTTTGAACAGGGGCTGAAAAATTGGGCCTTTCGTGGTGGTGGTGGTGGTGGCGTTGCCACAACACTGTAAGCCCTCAGAGTTACTCTTGGTGGGTGCAGGAATGGGCCCTGCTGTGAATTATTAGATCAAGAATTGTAATTACATGCCCCTTTTGAACAGGGGCTGAAAAATTGGGCCTTTCGTGGTGGTGGTGGTGGTGGCGTTGCCACAACACTGTAAGCCCTCAGAGTTATTCTTGGTGGGTGCAGGAATGGGCCCTGCTGTGAATTATTAGATCAAGAATTGTAATTACATGCCCCTTTTGAACAGGGGCTGAAAAATTGGGCCTTTCGTGGTGGTGGTGGTGGTGGCGTTGCCACAACACTGTAAGCCCTCAGAGTTACTCTTGGTGGGTGCAGCAATGGGCCCTGCTGTGAATTATTAGATCAAGAATTGTAATTGCATGCCCCTGTTGAACAGGGGCTGAAAAATTGGGCCTTAGGCACTGGTGGCACAACACTACAACCCCTCACAGATACTGTACTTGGAGCACAGCAATGAGCCCTGTTGCAAAGTATTGCTTCAAAAATTGTAATGACACGCCCCTGTTAAACAGGGGCTGAAAAATTGGGCCTTAGGCACTGGTGCCACAACACTCCAACCCCTCACAGATACTGTACTTGGAGCACAGCAATGAGCCCTATGGCAAATTATTGCTAAAAAAATTGTAATTACACGCCCCTGTAAAACAGGGGCTGAAAAATTGGGCCTTAGCCACTGGTGGCGGCACCCATAAACAAAAATGATCTTCCAAGCTATCATCATCAATCGTATCATTGAGGACTCGGAGGAGGAGGATAGCCAGTCAACATAACAGCACAGGCACTCAGCATCAGCATCAGTCTTGAAGGGATGTGACATGTTAAAATCAATTAGTCTGTTATATCAGCATCAGGTGTGTGGTAGCTGGTGGTGATCCAAGACTGGTTCATCTTGATGAAAGTCAGTCGATCAACCGAGTCGGTGGACAGGCGCACCCTGTGATCCGTGACAAATCCTCCAGCAGCACTGAATGTGCGTTCCGAAAGAACGCTGGATGCAGGACAGGCCAGTAGCTCAATTGCATACTGTGCAAGCTCTGGCCAGTGATCCATCCTCAAGACCCAGTAAGCCAGAGGATTTTCGGTGGGGAAGGTGTCCAAGTCTGACCTTGCCCCTAGATATTCCTGCACCATGTTTATCAGACGCTGGCGATGGTTGCTGGAACCGATCATACTTTGGGGCTGCGGAATAAAGAATTGTCTGAACGCATCGGTCAGACGGCCACCTTCCCCACCGCTCCTTCTTTGACTGGCCGAAGCCTCAGCAACTCGTTGTCCAGGACCAGGAGTTTGTAACCTCCCAGTCTCTGGGAACGCGTTGCACAGACCTTTCTGCAAGGCCTCCCGGAGTTGTCTCATCCTCTGCTCCCTCTGCGACGGTAACATAAGGTCCGCAACCTTACCCTTGTACCGTGGATCAAGGAGAGTGGCCAGCCAGTAATGGTCCCTCTCCTTGATCCGAAGAATACGAGGATCCTTCCGCAGACTTTGCAGGATCAGGGAGGCCATGCAGCGTAGGTTTGCTGAGGCATTCGCTCCGGAGTCCTCTGGGTCACTAAGGACGACATGATCCGCAGCCACCTCCTCCCAGCCACGTACAAGTCCACTGGTTTCTTGGGACTGTAAATCATCCCTAAAAGACTGCTGCTGATGATGCTGAGTGCCAGCCTCCACCTCCATGCTGACACAATCCTCCTCCTCCTCCTCCTCCTCCTCCTCTTCCTGTGCGATGGGTGGGACAGAAGGAACACTGTCTGGGTAAAGGGGGCCTTGAGAGGCAAGGAAGTCCTCCTCTTCCTGCCTCTGTTCTGCCTCAAGTGCCCTGTCCATTATTCCACGCAGCGTGTGCTCCAACAGGTGGACAAGAGGTACAGTGTCACTGATGCATGCACTGTCACTGCTCACCATCCTCGTGGCCTCCTCAAATGGTGCCAGGACAGTGCATGCATCCCTGATCATGCCCCACTGGCGTGGAGAAAAAAAACCAAGCTCCCCTGACCCTGTCCTGGTGCCGTAGTCGCACAGGTACTCATTGATGGCCCTCTGCTGCATGTGCAGCCGCTGCAGCATGGCCAACGTTGAGTTCCACCTGGTGGGCATGTCACATATAAGGCAGTTCTTGGGCAGGTTCAACTCCTTTTGCAGCTCAGCCAGGCGAGCACTGGCATTATAAGATCTGCGGAAATGCACACAGACTTTCCTGGCCTGCCTCAGGACATCCTGTAAGCCCGGGTACCTGCCCAAGAACCGCTGCACCACCAGGTTAAGGACGTGAGCCACACAGGGCACATGGGTCAGTTGTCCCTGTCGGAGGGCGGAGAGGAGGTTGGTGCCATTGTCGCAAACCACCATTCCTGGCTTAAGCTGGCGTGGCGTCAACCACCTCTCGGCCTGGCCCTGCAGAGCAGACAGGACCTCTGCCCCAGTGTGGCTTCTGTCCCCCAAACACACCAGCGCAAGCACGGCATGGCATCTTTTTGCCTGCGTACTTGCGTAGCCCCTTGAACGCCTACGGAGCACCGCTGGTTCCGAGGACAAACCACAGGAAGAGGCCATGGAGGAAGAAGAAGAGGAGGGGGTGGAGGAGAGAGGTGTGTCACAACCAGTAGTAGCATTTTGGAGGCGTGGCGGTGGAACAACCTCGAACACTACTGCACCTTGTCCTGCATCCTTCCCAGCTGCCAAAAGAGTGACCCAATGGGCCGTGAAAGAAAGGTAACGTCCCTGTCCATGCCTGCTGGACCATGAGTCAGCGGTAATATGCACCTTACCGCTGACCGCCCTGTCCAGCGAGGCCAAGACATTGCCTTCCACATGCCGGTAGAGAGCCGGAATAGCCTTCCGTGAGAAAAAGTGGCGTTTGGGAACCTGCCACTGAGGAACTGCACATTGCACAAACTCACGGAAGGGGGCCGAGTCTACCAACTGAAAAGGCAGCAGTTGAAGCGCTAGCAATTTAGCCAAGCTAGCATTCAACCGCTGGGCATGTGGATGGCTGGGAGTGAACTTCTTTCGACGGTCCAGCAGCTGGGGCAGGGAAATTTGCCTGCTAGAATCAGACGTCGGTGTACTGCTAGCAGAGTGGCCGCAAGTACTTGGCTGTGACACACCTAATTCTACACCTTCATTCCTCTCAGTGCATGTTTCAGAGAGGACTGAAGTTATAGTGGGGTTGGAGATCCCAGCTGATGCGGTGCAAGGAGAGGTCCGCTTTGTTCTTTGGTGTGGGTCTTTGAGGTAGGCTTGCCAACGAGCTGCATGGCAGGTCAACATATGTCTGGTCAGGCATGTGGTACCCAAGCGGCTGATGTTTTGGCCACGCGATATACGCTTGAGACATATGTTGCAAACAGCAGCTGTGCGATCTGATGCACTAGCCTCAAAAAAGGCCCACACCAAAGAACTTTTTGAATGACGGGCAGAGGCAGCGCCCTGCACAGGCGGAGCTCTGCGGTGTGATTCCGTCGGTGTACTGCCCTTACGCTGGCCACCAAAGGGCATCCTGCCTCGTTGGAGATGTGCCTCCTCCTCATCCTCCTCCTCCTCCTCTCTCCTATTAGGCACCCACGTGGAGTCATTGACCTCATCATCCCCTCCCTCCTCATCACTGGAGCCAATCTGGCAGTATGCTGCAGCTGCTGGAACATGACTGCCAGATTGGTGTCCTTCTTGAGCATCCCCTCTGTCTGCTCTCACGCTACTGCCTTCCTGTAGCTGGGTTTCATCATCAGACCCTTCGAAACGCTGGGCATCCTCCTGGAGCATGTACCCAACACTGTGCTCAAACAGTTCGGGGGACTCCTCAGGAGGAGGACATGGTGGGTCTAGGGAAGGAGTGACTGATGATGAGTCTGACATTGATACCAGGGAAGAGGACGCTTTGGCAGCTGCTTTTCCAGTACCCTGAGCCTGGGTGAGAGAGGATGAGGAGGAGGAGGAGGGCTTGGTCATCCACTCTACCAAGTCTTCGGCATGATGTGGCTCAACATGTCCAGCTGCCGAAAAGAAGGACAAGCGTGTCCCATGGCCATGTGCTGATGACAATGCACCGCGTCCACGATCAGCACTGTTGCCCCCAGACACAGAGCCTGCTTGCCCTCTTTTATTGCCTCCTGACTGTCTGCCTCTCCTTGTTTGCCTTCCAGACATTCTAATAGATGGCCTGCAGGGAGATGGGAAAAAAGCAATAAGGGCTACCTTCAGGTGTCCTTCTCTGTCCCTTTACTTAAGGATTTCTAAATATGGTTGAGGATGATTGCTTTTGCACAGAATAGCACAACGACAATTTCCCTGACTGTCCAAAAAACAAGGATTTCAAAGATGGTTGATGAGGAATGCTTTAGCACACTATAGCACAAGGAGAATTTCCCTCACTGTCCTTCCCTGTCCCTAGAAACAAGGATTATCACAGTGAAAGAAACTGACACTCTTCCTACTGTGAGGGGGTTAGCTCGGCAGCGGGTGTGTGTGACCCCCGGGATGGGCTCCCCACACAAAACAGGCCCAGCAAACGGAGGTTGTGGTTTTCAAAATCAAAAAGGTGCGGTTTATTTTCTATTTACAGTGACAAAACACAGCAAAGCAAAAGAAACATAACCAAAATAAATCCTGGTCAAGTTGACCTCTGACTAAACATACAGGTTTCCTAACTAACAACTGGGATCAGCCTAGTGCTGTCCTAGTCCCTAAGTCCCTGGTTTTAAATGTCCAAGCAAATAGCCACACAGGCTTTGTCTCACCGCACAGGGGTTCACTCTCCCTAGACAGTCCACACAGGTCTGGTTCCAGGCATCAGCTAACATCTAATGAAGCTGGGAGTTCTTATAGAGGCCTAAATGAGCTGACAAGCTTCAGCTGGTCTCATCAACTCCCTGTCTGCACGACGCCCAGCCCTCTCCCTAGAGGTATGAGTCATCCATGAGCCCACTAGCCTTATACAACTCTCCACCTAGTTGTATAAGTCGGCGTAAAGCCTGAATCTGGGCGAAATATATCTACCCCCCTGGATGCAACCAGGTGACTTTACCTTCCTGCTGTCACATACCCCCCCCCTCTTGTTTTAACCTCGGGGTTGGAACACCAGCAATCAGGCATTCATGTACTCGAGACAAAGCATCCACATTCCCCATTTGAACGCCAGGGCGATGCTTTACTGTGAAGTTGAATTCCTGGAGGGCCAGGAACCACCTATTCACTCTTCTATTTGTTTCCTTGTTTTGAGCCATCCACTTTAACGGAGCGTGATCCGTAACCATGTCAAAGTGCCTACCTAGCAGGTAGTACCGAAGGGAATCTAGAGCCCACTTCACCGCTAAACACTCCTTTTCAACGGTGGCGTAATTTACCTCATGGGACTTCAACTTCCTGCTGAGGTAAATGACTGGGTGCTCTTCCCCGTTCCAGACCTGGGACAATACTGCTCCTAACCCCACATCTGACGCATCACTTTGTACGACAAAGTCTTTAGAGAAGTCGGGTGAGTACAACACTGGCTGGCTACATAAGGCTTGTTTCAAGAATTGGAATGCTGCCTCAGCCTCGGGGGTCCATTTAATCATGACCGACCCTTTCCCCTTCGTCAGGTTGGTTAGGGGCACAGCCTTAGAAGCAAAGTGGGGAATGAATCGCCGATAATACCCAGCGATTCCCAGAAAGGCTCGTACCTGCTTCTTGCTGTTGGGACGTGGCCAACTCTGGATGGCCTCGACTTTGTTGAGTTGGGGTTTTATTACTCCCCTCCCAATGGTGTACCCAAGATATTTGGCCTCCTCCTGCCCAATGGTACACTTCTTGGGGTTAGCCGTAAACCCCGCTTCCCGAACAGAGTCCAGGACTGCTTGCACTTTTGGCAGATGTGAGGCCCAATCTGTGCTATGGACAATTACGTCATCCAGGTAAGCCGCAGCATACTTCCGATGGGGCCTCAGCATCTGGTCCATTTTCCGCTGGAATGTGGCCGGCGCATTCTGTAACCCGAACGGCATTCTTTTATATTGGAACGCCCCGTCTGGGGTTACAAATGCGGTTTTCTCTTTGGCCGACTTGGCCAGGGGGATTTGCCAATACCCTTTTGTGAGGTCAAGAGTCGTCATGTATCGGGCTGTTCCCAGCCGGTCGATCAACTCATCTATACGTGGCATGGGGTAGGTGTCAAATTTTGTAACTTTGTTCAACTGACGAAAATCGTTACAAAATCGCCAGCTCCCATCCGGTTTAGGCACCAACACGATGGGACTAGACCAATCACTTTGGGACTCCTCTATCACCCCTAAGTTCAGCATTTTCTGTACTTCCTCCCGTATTGCCTCCCGTCGAGCCTCTGGGATCCGATAGGGTTTTAACTTCACCCTTTCACCGGGCGGGGTAATGATGTCATGCTCTACCCCAGATGTTTGTCCCGGCAGCTCAGAGAATACCTCCTTGTTGCGAAGCACAAACTCCTTAACCTCCTGTTGTTGGGGTTGTGACAAGGTGGCTGCTATTCCAACCTCAGGAATCACGCAACCAGTTTGAGCTGGTGACCAAGTGTCTGCGACTAGGGACTCTCTATCCCTCCAGGCTTTCAACAGATTAACGTGATAGATCTGTTCGGGCTTTCGCCTTCCTGGTTGTCTGACCTTGTAATTCACTTCGCTCACTTTTTCCATTATCTCGTAGGGGCCTTGCCATTTGGCAAGGAATTTACTTTCAACCGTAGGGACAAGTACCAATATCCTATCCCCCGGGGAAAAGGTACGGGTCTTGGCTCCACGGTTGTACACTCTCTGCTGTGCCAACTGCGCTTGGGCCAAATGTTCCTTCACGATGGGCATTACCTGTGCAATTCGATCTTGCATCAGGGCGACATGCTCAATCACACTCCTGTGGGGAGAACTCTCACTTTCCCAAGTTTCCTTGGCAATATCCAACAGCCCTCTTGGGTGTCTCCCATACAGTAACTCAAAGGGGGAGAATCCCGTAGAGGATTGGGGCACCTCCCTAATAGCAAACATCAAATAAGGAAGTAAACAGTCCCAATCCTTTCCATCTCTATCCACCACTTTCTTCAACATTTGTTTTAGGGTTTTGTTGAATCTTTCAACCAGCCCATCGGTTTGGGGGTGATACACAGACGTACGCAATTGCGTCACTTTGAACAATTTACACAGCTCTTTCATAACCCGGGACATAAAGGGTGTACCTTGGTCCGTAAGCAGTTCTTTACAAATACCCACCCGGCTAAAAACAAGAGATAGCTCTTTGGCTATGGTTTTGGCCGAGGTATTTCGGAGAGGGATCGCTTCTGGATAACGGGTGGCATAGTCCATTATAACTAATATGTACTGGTGCCCCCTAGCGGACTTGATTATAGGACCTACCAAATCCATGGCGATCCTCTCAAACGGGACCTCAATGATGGGTAGAGGGACCAGCGGGCTACGGAAATGTGGCATCGGGGCCAACCTCTGACACACAGGGCAGGAGGAACAATAATTTTCTACGTCCTTCATCACCCCCGGCCAATAGAATCTCTGTAATACCCTCTCTCGGGTTTTCTCTGTCCCCAGATGACCTCCAAGAATGTGCCCATGGGCCAACTCCAACACCAACTTCCTGTAAGGTTTGGGCACCACAAGCTGCTCAACGGTTTCTTCTGCCCTTTTTGCCACCCGATACAGTAGGTCCTTCTCTACGCTGAAGTATGGGTAAGTGCAGGTATTATCTGGGTTCACTAACTCGCCATCTATTTTCACTACGTTTTCCCGTGCCTTTATTAGGGCGGGGTCTTTCAACTGTTCTGTGGCAAAGTTTTCCCTGTGAACCTCAAGATCAGAAAACTCCACAGACGGTAGGTTTTCGTCTGAGGAGGTGGGCTCCTCTCCAGTTTCTTGAGTCTCCCCTGCCAATACTGATAAGGGAAATTCCGGAGAGTCCTCACCACTCTCAGGGGAGTTCTGGCTATCACATTCCTGGTACATAGGGGCACCAGTGAGGGGCTCAGGATCATCCCACAGTTCCCAGAACTTCGGAAAATCCCTTCCCACAATGGCGTCATGCGGTAACTGAGATACTAAGCCCACTGGATGAGAGAGGGTACCTTTGGGGGTCTCGAAACACACTGTAGTCACTGGATACTCTCGGGTGTCCCCATGCACACAAATAACAGCTACCTTGCTATTCCCAGAGACCTCTGTTTTAACTAACTCAGCCTTTATCAGGGTCACAAGGCTACCTGAATCCAGCAATACCACAACATTTCTACCATTAACACACATTTTGCATAAATGTTTCTCAGTTCCTCGAATGGCAGTGCATGCGACTGTCGCACACAGCGACTGACGTCTGCCCGTCAGAAAGTCACACTGCATGGGTTCCTCCACAACCGGGCAATTGGCTGCAATATGTCCCGCTTGCCGGCAGCGGTAGCAAACGATCCTTCTTGCCGCCTCTTGAGCCGCTGATTTCCCAGGCTGTTCTCGCCAAACTTGGGGTAGAGCTCCCACCCTCTCACTCTCTCCACCCTCACCCCTTGGAATCCTCTTATCCGCCCCTGGGGATGGTCTGGTCTTAGGGTGGAAAGTCCGAGTGTCTCTGGAAGAGGCCGTCAGGTTCTCTGTAGCCAAGTATTTCTCCACACGATCCACAAGACCATCGGCCGTCTCTGGGTCTCCATGGCTTACCCACTTTTGGATGGCAGTAGGAAGAGCTCTCAAAAACCGATCCATTACAACACGTTCCACAATCTTTGGTGCGGACAAAGTCTCTGGCTGTAGCCACTTTCTGCTCAGGTGAATGAGATCATACATTTGAGACCTGGGGGGTTTTCCAAGCTGGAAAGTCCAGTTATGCACACGCTGAGCCCGGACAGCCTGGGTGACACCCAGCCTTGCCAATATTTCAGCTTTTAGCATCACATAGTCTTTTGCTTGGTTAGGCTCTAGGTCATAGTAAGCTTTCTGCGATTCACCAGTTAACAGAGGAGCCACCAGTCCAGCCCACTGCTCCTCAGGCCACTTTTCTCTTTCAGCGGTCCTTTCAAATGTGGTCAAAAATACCTCTGGATCATCCTCTCCAGTCATTTTTGTCAATAAACGACTCACCCCAAAGGACGCGGTATTAGTGGGACGGCTTTCCTCACTGGTCTGCGGACGTTGCTGCATTACTGCTTCCATCTGTTGTTGTAGTCTCTGCTCTTGCTTCTGCAACAGGTCTATGAAGCGGGCCTCAGATTGCTGCTGGGCTCGTTGCTGAGCCTCCAGACTCTGTTGCAAAGTTGCGTTTGTCTGCTGCTTGGCTGCAAGGCTCTGTTGATGAGCTTGCTGCTGGGCTGCGAAGTTCTGTTGTTGAGCTGCAAGGCTCTGTTGATGAGCTGCAAGGCTCTTTTGCAAACCTGCATTTGTCTGCTGTTGATTGGCATTTGCTAGAGCCAGCTGCTTCAGTATCTCCTCCATGCTGGCTTAAAAAAAAAACTGCCACTGGTTCTCCACCAACTGTGAGGGGGTTAGCTCGGCAGCGGGTGTGTGTGACCCCCGGGATGGGCTCCCCACACAAAACAGGCCCAGCAAACGGAGGTTGTGGTTTTCAAAATCAAAAAGGTGCGGTTTATTTTCTATTTACAGTGACAAAACACAGCAAAGCAAAAGAAACATAACCAAAATAAATCCTGGTCAAGTTGACCTCTGACTAAACATACAGGTTTCCTAACTAACAACTGGGATCAGCCTAGTGCTGTCCTAGTCCCTAAGTCCCTGGTTTTAAATGTCCAAGCAAATAGCCACACAGGCTTTGTCTCACCGCACAGGGGTTCACTCTCCCTAGACAGTCCACACAGGTCTGGTTCCAGGCATCAGCTAACATCTAATGAAGCTGGGAGTTCTTATAGAGGCCTAAATGAGCTGACAAGCTTCAGCTGGTCTCATCAACTCCCTGTCTGCACGACGCCCAGCCCTCTCCCTAGAGGTATGAGTCATCCATGAGCCCACTAGCCTTATACAACTCTCCACCTAGTTGTATAAGTCGGCGTAAAGCCTGAATCTGGGCGAAATATATCTACCCCCCTGGATGCAACCAGGTGACTTTACCTTCCTGCTGTCACACTACCTATAGTTTTCTGTCCCTAGAAAAAAATGTTTTTTTAAAGCACACTATAGCACAAGGAGAATTTCCCTCACTGTCCTTCCCTGTCCCTAGAAACAAGGATTATCACAGTGAAAGAAACTGACACTCTTCCTACCTATAGTTTTCTGTCCCTAGAAAAAATGTTTTTTTAAAGCACACTATAGCACAAGGAGAATTTCCCTCACTGTCCTTCCCTGTCCCTAGAAACAAGGATTATCACAGTGAAAGAAACTGACACTCTTCCTACCTATAGTTTTCTGTCCCTAGAAAAAATGTTTTTTTAAAGCACACTATAGCACAAGGAGAATTTCCCTCACTGTCCTTCCCTGTCCCTAGAAACAAGGATTATCACAGTGAAATAAACTGACACTCTTCCTACCTATAGTTTTCTGTCCCTAGAAAAAATGTTTTTTTAAAGCACACTATAGCACAAGGAGAATTTCCCTCACTGTCCTTCCCTGTCCCTAGAAACAAGGATTATCACAGTGAAAGAAACTGACACTCTTCCTACCTATAGTTTTCTGTCCCTAGAAAAAATGTTTTTTTAAAGCACACTATAGCACAAGGAGAATTTCCCTCACTGTCCTTCCCTGTCCCTAGAAACAAGGATTATCACAGTGAAAGAAACTGACACTCTTCCTACCTATAGTTTTCTGTCCCTAGAAAAAATGTTTTTTTAAAGCACACTATAGCACAAGGAGAATTTCCCTCACTGTCCTTCCCTGTCCCTAGAAACAAGGATTATCACAGTGAAATAAACTGACACTCTTCCTACCTATAGTTTTCTGTCCCTAGAAAAAATGTTTTTTTAAAGCACACTATAGCACAAGGAGAATTTCCCTCACTGTCCTTCCCTGTCCCTAGAAACAAGGATTATCACAGTGAAAGAAACTGACACTCTTCCTACCTATAGTTTTCTGTCCCTAGAAAAAATGTTTTTTTAAAGCACACTATAGCACAAGGAGAATTTCCCTCACTGTCCTTCCCTGTCCCTAGAAACAAGGATTATCACAGTGAAAGAAACTGACACTCTTCCTACCTATAGTTTTCTGTCCCTAGAAAAAATGTTTTTTTAAAGCACACTATAGCACAAGGAGAATTTCCCTCACTGTCCTTCCCTGTCCCTAGAAACAAGGATTATCACAGTGAAAGAAACTGACACTCTTCCTACCTATAGTTTTCTGTCCCTAGAAAAAATGTTTTTTTAAAGCACACTATAGCACAAGGAGAATTTCCCTCACTGTCCTTCCCTGTCCCTAGAAACAAGGATTATCACAGTGAAAGAAACTGACACTCTTCCTACCTATAGTTTTCTGTCCCTAGGAAAAATGTTTTTTTAAAGCACACTATAGCACAAGGAGAATTTCCCTCACTGTCCTTCCCTGTCCCTAGAAACAAGGATTATCACAGTGAAAGAAACTGACACTCTTCCTACCTATAGTTTTCTGTCCCTAGAAAAAATGTTTTTTTAAAGCACACTATAGCACAAGGAGAATTTCCCTCACTGTCCTTCCCTGTCCCTAGAAACAAGGATTATCACAGTGAAAGAAACTGACACTCTTCCTACCTATAGTTTTCTGTCCCTAGAAAATTTTTTTTTTTAAAGCACACTATAGCACAAGGAGAATTTCCCTCACTGTCCTTCCCTGTCCCTAGAAACAAGGATTATCACAGTGAAAGAAACTGACACTCTTCCTACCTATAGTTTTCTGTCCCTAGAAAAAATGTTTTTTTAAAGCACACTATAGCACAAGGAGAATTTCCCTCACTGTCCTTCCCTGTCCCTAGAAACAAGGATTATCACAGTGAAATAAACTGACACTCTTCCTACCTATAGTTTTCTGTCCCTAGAAAAAATGTTTTTTTAAAGCACACTATAGCACAAGGAGAATTTCCCTCACTGTCCTTCCCTGTCCCTAGAAACAAGGATTATCACAGTGAAAGAAACTGACACTCTTCCTACCTATAGTTTTCTGTCCCTAGAAAAAATGTTTTTTTAAAGCACACTATAGCACAAGGAGAATTTCCCTCACTGTCCTTCCCTGTCCCTAGAAACAAGGATTATCACAGTGAAAGAAACTGACACTCTTCCTACCTATAGTTTTCTGTCCCTAGAAAAAATGTTTTTTTAAAGCACACTATAGCACAAGGAGAATTTCCCTCACTGTCCTTCCCTGTCCCTAGAAACAAGGATTATCACAGTGAAATAAACTGACACTCTTCCTACCTATAGTTTTCTGTCCCTAGAAAAAATGTTTTTTTAAAGCACACTATAGCACAAGGAGAATTTCCCTCACTGTCCTTCCCTGTCCCTAGAAACAAGGATTATCACAGTGAAAGAAACTGACACTCTTCCTACCTATAGTTTTCTGTCCCTAGAAAAAATGTTTTTTTTAAAGCACACTATAGCACAAGGAGAATTTCCCTCACTGTCCTTCCCTGTCCCTAGAAACAAGGATTATCACAGTGAAAGAAACTGACACTCTTCCTACCTATAGTTTTCTGTCCCTAGAAAAAATGTTTTTTTAAAGCACACTATAGCACAAGGAGAATTTCCCTCACTGTCCTTCCCTGTCCCTAGAAACAAGGATTATCACAGTGAAAGAAACTGACACTCTTCCTACCTATAGTTTTCTGTCCCTAGAAAAAATGTTTTTTTAAAGCACACTATAGCACAAGGAGAATTTCCCTCACTGTCCTTCCCTGTCCCTAGAAACAAGGATTATCACAGTGAAAGAAACTGACACTCTTCCTACCTATAGTTTTCTGTCCCTAGGAAAAATGTTTTTTTAAAGCACACTATAGCACAAGGAGAATTTCCCTCACTGTCCTTCCCTGTCCCTAGAAACAAGGATTATCACAGTGAAAGAAACTGACACTCTTCCTACCTATAGTTTTCTGTCCCTAGAAAAAATGTTTTTTTAAAGCACACTATAGCACAAGGAGAATTTCCCTCACTGTCCTTCCCTGTCCCTAGAAACAAGGATTATCACAGTGAAAGAAACTGACACTCTTCCTACCTATAGTTTTCTGTCCCTAGAAATTTTTTTTTTTAAAGCACACTATAGCACAAGGAGAATTTCCCTCACTGTCCTTCCCTGTCCCTAGAAACAAGGATTATCACAGTGAAAGAAACTGACACTCTTCCTACCTATAGTTTTCTGTCCCTAGAAAAATGTTTTTTTAAAGCACACTATAGCACAAGGAGAATTTCCCTCACTGTCCTTCCCTGTCCCTAGAAACAAGGATT